>JBBBDQ010000346.1:4735000-4855000 GCA_037127315.1 Ascarosepion bandense
TATAAGCGTCTGCGAGTGTTCTTAGCTAGGTTTTGTGTCGAGGTACCCCCGATAAATAACGAAAATCGATAATCGAAAAAATCGGGTTAGAGAAGGAGTAATCCAATTTTAATCAAATTTGATACACTCATTGACAATAGCATAAGAAACGATACTCAGAAGTTTCAAGGTTGCAGTTCTTACAATAGTGCAGAAAATTGATAATATATATATATATAAAAGGCAAGATGTGTGTGTGTCTGTTTATCTGCCTGTATGTCTGTATTTTTTTCAGCCCCTTTATTTTAGTTTTTGCTTCAGGATTTGCTCTAAGTAGGCTTTACTGCTAGTCATACATAGATATAAGTTGATGTCATTGATATTTAATTACTCTTAATTTTTTGAAGTTATTTGATAATGTGAATATTGTTATGTATGTTAATGGTTATCGCACCGAGGCCGGGGTTAGACTGCTAACAACCATCACTCTGAAATTAAGGTTTCTTTATTTCAAACGGTAGTATAAGGCGAAACCTAATTTTTAAGGGTGAGTTTTGGAATTTAGAGGTCGTCTTATTCTCAGAAATATACATTATATATAAATAAATAGAGACAACTGTCTGTTTCATGCTAAACGAAATCATCAAACGGAATATATATATATATATATATATATATATATATAATTTTGGGATTTAATCTCCAGTGGTATCTACCTTACCAAATACCGAGGATTCTACTTTAAGTCTGCCTTCTTCTACCGAGCGTCCATAGCCCAGAGGTAGAATTGCCGACTGACGCCAATTAAATTCATTTAGATTGTAGAGCTTTTAAATATTTGAATATTTTTCATTTAGAAATGGGTTATTTCCGCAACCTAGGTTTCAACCTTTCGGTATATTCAGGTGATTTATAATAACTGATTTTCCAACGATTTTCAAATGTACACCAGAGATTTTTGCAACCTCGCAACTGTAATTTTTAAACAACCGAAAGTTTTCAAAATTAGGGACGTTTTACTTAAGGGTCTTGAAATATTTTATCCAGGTTTGTATGATTCTAAATTGTATCTGTAGGTGTGAGTACAGATGGACATTACTTATGATCTTTCAATCACTATTTCTTTTGTTCCGGAAGCAATATAATGGCTAACTTTTCATCTTGGAACAACCTGCAGACATCACCACCCTTGTAAGTTTTGGCTTCTTTTACTATACTTCATATTTTAACAAGTTTTCTTTTTTATATTTCAGTCTTACATTCTACATGTGGCTAGCCAGTACACACACACACACACACACACACACATATATATATATGACTGATATATATATATAATACTAATATATATATATATATATATAATACTATATATATATATATATATATATATATATATGATACTAATATATATATATATATATATATGACTAATATATATATATATATATATGACTAATATATATATGATTAATATATATATATATATATATATATATATATATATAAGACTAATATATATATATTTATATATGACTAATACATATATATTTATGACTAATATATTATGCTCCCATTACGATTGAGCGCTCTAGAAAAGAAAATTTTAAAAACAGTTTCCACTTCTGCCATATAAGCGTGACTCTTCAGAAATTAATTGACTTCTTTCGGTGACTTGCGTGTGTATACACTGCTTATGTACAATACGTTAAAATTGCCTAGCTCTCATTCCATGCGCCTATGGCTTAGAAGGTAGCGACTCTGACTGACACCAAATCAGACGAGTTTCGATCCCGGTCAGAAGTAAGTGGATGTGTCTAGCCACACTGGTGAGCTGTGATACAACGAAACAGCCTTGCATGTGAATGACTAATATATACATATATATATATATATATAGACATCGTTGCATTTTATACTAAAGGATACTATGAGGCGAATCAACGGTGAGCAAGATATATCAGTATATTCCTTCACAAATGACTTCGATTCTAGCCATTGAAATCACATTAACGTGAATTTGCAAGATGGAACCGCCATTTACTCATGCGACTATCAAGTGTTAAGAAATTCAGTATCTTGCTATAATTTTTAACAAGGCAACGATATTTTCTCTGAATTTCTAGGATGTGGATTTATTATTATTTAAACTATTTATATTCAGACTGTTGTCCTGTTTTTGTTGTTGTTATCACAATATTTTGGCCGTTGTAACCTCCGGCCTTCCTCAGATGTATATCAATCTGGGTAATATACAGAGAATTCTGAATTGAACCTTTTATTTATCAACGGGCTTAGTAGATTAAAGCAAGTCGCCAATTTGTTGTGGAGTTGTGGCGAAATTTCGCCGCAATGTTGTAGTGACCGGTTTGGCCGGAAGTAAGACACGGAACACAGGAAATAGGTTCAAAACAGTGTATTAGTGTAATAAGAACAGTAAGTGTTAGTAATAAGTAAATAGAAATAAGTAAGTCCGAACGGACTATTGATAATCGCCTGAGGACACCACTCATGGTAGAAACCTGGGTCGCATAATAATTCGTTTACAAATGGAAAATATTCAAAGGTTCTACAATATAATTGTATGGAACACTTTTTAATAGAAATGTGCACTGGTCTAATTTTATTATGACTAAAAACTAAGTCTGATTTGGTGTCAGTCAGTTACGCTGCTTAGTGCCGAAAGATAAGGACAATAATCTGAGACTCCACCCTTTGGCGGAACCCCGAGTCGGTTATAGCTCTTCACCCGAAGGCAGAGAGTTTGGCAATGCGCAAGGCAGAACGAAAACTGTCGTGCTTAAATGCCGTTAGCTGCCTCCGGAAGTCACGCAGGTAATTATACATAAGAAAAAGAAGAGCCCATTCCTCGTACCATACCTGTTATTGTGAGTTCAAAACCCAGGCCATGCAGTTTTGTGTTACAAATCCAGTAATTTTAGATTTACGATATAATAAAAAAAAAATAACGAAAATATAAAAACAAATTATTTTTTTTTGAGCGCCACATCTAACATTTTTGTTTTAAGGTAATCTTTGCTTTTGTTTCAAAAAACTGTAAAAAAATTCTAACAATTAGATAAACCCTGCTAAATGTTCTTGCTTTTTGTGGAGTACACTATACATGGACATTTTGGAAGCAGTATAAGCAATAACAAAGTCGTAATAGAAATAAAAAATAAGCGTTATCCCAAGATATGGTCGGTGGGCAGGAGAAGAGAACAGTCTGTTCACATAGATGAAAAAGAGAGTTTAGTTCCGAATCTCCTGTAGATTATTTGGGTCGATATACACCCTGATGAAAGCTGGAGTGAATAACGACCGAAAGGACAATAATCCTAATATAAATAGTATAAATTAAGGCAATATGATCTTTAATTAAATTTGATATACACATTTATTTATCATTTGCATGTTCACTTACATTTTTAGATTTATTTGTTTGAACATTATTTTTAATAGATAATCGTATTCGATTGGATAGGATGTTTTTCTATAATTAAACAGTACATGTATATATATATATATATATATCCAGTGGCCTGAATATTCGAGAAATATTGTCAGGAAAATAACATTAGATCTGACGTATCTTATCACCCGACTACAGAAAATTTTATGGTTAAACAAAATCAAATTAAGGTCGTAGATACACAAGTTCCTGACTTTTTAGAACATCCATATCTGCTCGGGTTCTTATCATAATGTAAACAAATGTAAAAAAATAAAAACTTACGAAATCTTACGGAAAGTTATGAAATAATATCAAGCAACCGAAAGGCAATAGAAAGATAACACAGATTCGAATATAAGGTTGAATAGTATATTCTCGGAAAACGTAGTAAAAAGGTAAACATGGACTGAGAGTACTTCCTCTCGCAGCGTCCTGACCCACTCATTCACTCACTCTGTGGCTACTATCCAGTGACCGTATTTAGTCACCTTTCCACTTAAGGCGAAATGTGACACAAGGTCTTTTTAATGTGGGTCTTCCGGGCCATATAGCCCGGTCAAAATTATTTGTCTATCATTCCCTAGTCGTAATTCTACCCGTCGACGGAACCACTCTCCACTCGAAAGCAGAGAACGCTCTCCACCGATTGCAGAGAGCTGACAGTGTCAATAGTAGCAGAGGCAAGTCTATTACTCAGTGACGGTATTTACCAGCCTTCCCACGCAAGGCTAGATGTGACACATGGTCATTTTATAGTGGGTCTTCCTGGCCATATAGCTGGACCAAAAAATGTCTGTCTATTATTAGAGTCGTGACTCTATCCTTCGGCGGAGCCACGACTGGGTTAATGCTCTCTGCTCGGAAGCAGAGAGCGCCCTCTACCCGAAGGCAGAGTACTGACAGTGTCAATAGTAGCAGAGGCAAGTCTATTACTCAGTGACTCCTCACTCAGAGTTAGTAGCCATATTATAAAGGTGTGGAAGGGTCCACTTGTAGGTCCCCAATATTTATTTGTTTTGGTCCATTAAAAATAATGTTCAAACAATTAAATTTAAATAAATATGTCGCTTAATACCATTTCGTAACTTACCGCAAAATTTCGTAATATATATAGTACGTAATATTATGCAATATATATATATATATATATATATATATATATATATATATATATTAGGTAATATATTGATTGTCTAATTACTTAGTTTTTAGTCATAATAAAATTAGACCAGTGCACATTTCTATTAAAAAGTGTTCCATACAATTATATTATAGAACTTTTGAATATTTTCCATTTGTAAACGAGTTATTATGCGACCCAGGTTTCTACCATGAGTGGTGTCCTCAGGCGATTATCAATAGCTCGTTTTTAATTTTATTGTCTTTTATCTTTCGTTTCAATAACTGGGTCGCGTAATAACTCGTTTACAAATGGAAATATTACGTTATATATATATATATATATATATATATATATATATATATATATTATATTTATATATATATATATGCTTGTATGTTGATGACTAATCTTTCTCCCTCTCTCTCTCTCTCTCTCTCTCTCTATATATATATATATATATATATATATATATATATATATATAAGTATTAGTCATCCACATACAAGCCTGTTTTGCTTTTTCATAGTTCATGAGTGTGGCTAAACATCCACGTGCTTCTGGCCAGGAATGAAACTCGACCGATTCGGTGTCAGTCGGAGTTCCTAAGCCATAGGTGCATGGAATCAGAGAAGGGAAATATATATATATATATATATATATATATATATATATATATATATATATATATATATTTGATAAGATATAGTTAACCTGTATATTTACATTTTTGGACATATTTTTAAAAAATAGTAGCAATTGCAGTATGTGTATGGTAAAAAATGCATCGACTTCGAATCTCCGATTTCTCATTCTGAGTCGATGTTCATTGTTTCGCAACGCATATCCTATACATATCAGTCAATCAGTTAAGTGCCATACGTGATACACGCTTAGGTGATCACGTCTCGAAAGAGACGTGACAAACTGGGTAGAAGATAATCCTGCAGTAGGATGTCATTACTTTCTGCAGTGGACTGGATGCCAGCCAAAGCTATAGAACCCAATCTGTCCTATTATTTAACCCATAACTGGAGGGAAGAGACGGATTAATACCTTTCCTATATGATCTGACTGGCGTCAGTTGTTCATAACTATGTAATTATGCAAATAAAATAACCATTTACTCCTGTCTTAACCCTCTAGGGCCATTCGTATCATATTTGATACAGTATGAAAACAAGCCTTGAAAGAAATATTTTCCTGAAAAATTTTTTAAGAGAAATATTTTATAAATTTCAAATGAAAGCAGTACTGACTGCTCAGTCAATGAATACCAACTGTTTCCTTATAGGGAAATACCAAATGTTTCCTTATAGGGAAATACTGTATCAAATATGATACGAATGGCCCTAGAGGGTTAATAGCAAATACGACAGATCCTACAAACTGCTCTTGAAAAGAGGCTCCAATCTGGTACAAGAAATGGCTTGTAAGTTCTTACATGTTCCCTTCAAACAACTGCTTTCATACAATCACCACAGAAAATATTCTCTGTTATCAGCATGGCTGGTTTTAAACTCTAAGAGAACAACACTGTACGCTTTCTTGGTCTCACGTTTTCTATTTTTATAGAGTGAAGCAAGTATCTTCTTCTTCTTCTTCTTCTTCTTCTTCTTCTTCTTCTTCTGCTCTTCTATCCATTGCTCAAGCCTATCAAATATGTCATGCGTTACTTTCCCCTGTCTCTCTTTTATGTTATATGTCACGTGAGTATCAGGTTCCCGAAATCCCACTTCCTTATTATATGCCCCAAAAACTTCACCTGTCTTTTCATGATGTTTTGCGCGTAAGTGAATGCAAGGTGTTTTACTGGAATTCGAACTCGCCTCCCCGATTTGTCATTCCCAGCCGATGTCCACTGCACCACAACGCTTCGCTACAGATTTAAAACAATGGTGTTTCAACTGCGCTTAGACCACTGATTATCGTTTTTGGCCGCTATCCTCTATTGAATCTCGATACAGTAAAAGGTGTGGCAGAGATAAATGAATGATTCCGACGTGGTCCCATCATGCTTCATATATTCTTAACTGGGTACAATCCTGGGGATCGTGCCAGTCAGCTAAGTTATTGAACATTTCCCCACCTCAAACATCATACAGGCGGTGTATAGATTTAATGGAACATTACGTCTCCTTTCTGTTGAATCCGTTCATTCAACAGAAAGGAGACGTAGTGTTCCAGTAAATCCATACTGATTCCCGCCTCTAGTGCAATAAGTTAGTGCAGTATCAAGTATCTGTTTTCCGGGATCTGCCTGTCTGTTCTCTGACATAGACCCAACTGAGAGATGATGATCCCTACTCGGCAGGTGCCAGGTAAGTATATATTTACTCTACTCCCCACTCGAGCGAAATGTGACACAAGGTCGGTTTTTAATGTGGGGATCCCGGACGTCTACGAACGGGATTGGGAACAAAAATTCTCCAGTCCCCGCAAGCGCCGGTTACGCTAGCCTAGGTGACGAGCACCTGATCCACCCCTCTGGTGCAATAGGGGGCGCGGCCTCGAGACACTGTTTCCCTGGATCGGGTATCTATATATTATGATTTTTCTCATTTGCATATCTGTCCACGGGTAGAGCTACAACTGAGCCGCATTTTGATCTTCGAGGACAGAGACGCAACTGAAAGATGATTTAAGGTTCCCGCCCGACACAAATGTGCCAGGTGAGTATAGAATACAAGTTAGAAAAAAGGAGTAGTGAATGCTAAACAATCCCTATATATAAAAGGTAATCTGTGAGTCTGTATGTGACTGTTCGCTATGCACGTCTACATTTTTTAAGCTACGTCATTCAAACTTGCTAGGGACACATATCTACAGGGAAGCCAGGTCGACACATACATTTTGAGTTTAAGTTCAGCAATTTTCCCTTTCGCACTTTTTGGCCAATGGTGCAGATTGTTTACATTTGCCGTAAAACATCTAAGATCTAAGATGGTTGCTAGATTACGTCACAGAAATCAAATCACACCTGTCAAAAGCGACTAAAATATTTTTTATTAAAAAAAAATGAGCCTTTATATTTAATTTTTATTCCGACGTTTTAAAAATTCATTTGGTCAACAAAATTT
The DNA here is from genome assembly GCA_037127315.1 of Ascarosepion bandense. Taxonomy (NCBI): domain Eukaryota; kingdom Metazoa; phylum Mollusca; class Cephalopoda; order Sepiida; family Sepiidae; genus Ascarosepion; species Ascarosepion bandense. The sequence continues at coordinate 4,742,634 of JBBBDQ010000346.1, forward strand.
TCCCGGTTATTTTGAAACAAAAGAAATATTTAAAAATGGAGGCGTGCATAGGCAACAGTCACACACAGATTCACAGATTGCCTTTTATATATATATCTAAACATAATTATAAATGGAACTTTGTCTGTGTATGTGTCCGTTACCTATAGATTCCAAAACGGTTGAACAGATTTTCTTGAAAATTTACGCGGTTATACTATAAGAGTCTGCGAGTGTTCTTAGCTAGGTTTTGTGTCAAGGTACCCCCGATAAATATCGAAAATCGATAATCGAAAAAATCGGGTTATAGTAGGAGTGGTCCGATTTTAATCAAATTTGATACACTCATAGACAAAGACATAAGAAATGATATTCAGAAGTTTCAAGGTTGCAGTTCTTATAATAATGCAGAAAATCGATGATATATATATATATATATATATATATATATATATATATATATATATATATAAGGAAAGATATTTGTGTGTGTCTGTTTATCTGTCTGTATGTCCTTTATATAAATCCACAATTTTTATCTGATCCTCACCAAAATATCTGATCCTTCACACAAATATTCTTTAGGTGAGTCTGAGCTCCAGGACCATCGATTAGTTTTAAAGCTTTCATTACACCCGAGCAACGCGGGGCTATACTACTAGTAGAATATATTTGAAGTGTCTGCAGCGAATTTAAACGTATTTGTTTCATCCGATGAAGAAATTCAAATGTTCTGAGTTGCAGGGGCAACGCCGAGCTATAATGCTAGTCTTAGTAATAATGAAGAAGAAACAACAATATGGTTCTACAGACAAAAATTGAGACTTTCATGAATGAAGCGAATAAGGAACTATCGTCTAAACTTTCTTCTTTATGGGGTTGTATGTATCTTATATAACATGCAACAAGAAAAATAATAAAATAGGTAATCAGGACCATCCGGTACTGAGGAATAAGTAAAAAGACCTGGGAACTTTTAATGGAGTGTTGTAAAAGAATGAAAGACCGAGAAAGCCTAAAGAGGTAACTCTTTATTAAGGATGTCAAGACAAAAGTTTTCAAATATCTCTTTCTTCATTATGCGCTAAAGCGACTTCAAGAATTACGGCCACATTACGTTGAAGCAACGTTAAGCCTGAATAGTAAATAGATAGCTGACCGGTTGGGAATAACAGGTGCCGTAAAATTGAACGTACAGGTAAGGTAATGGATAATAGCCCATAATATTTAACCGGAATTATACTGTTCATCATACAACAAGAAAGTATTCAACAGCGCTTAGTCCACATTTTACCGCCCTTGATCGCTGCCACTGTCCTCAAATGAATCTCGTTCAACAAAAGGCGTAGCGGAGATAAAAAGAAACTGATGCCTCCTCAACAGGTGTTTACTCATGCAACCAGACTGGCAACTGGGTCCCACCCATTCACAGTCAGATTAGCCAAATGCAGACGACAATTCTACTCCTGCAGCTTCTTTTCTCGCACTTCCCGCCTGTGGAACTCGCTCCCGTATTCTTGCTTTCCTGACGGCTACAACCTCCAGAAATTTAAATGCAAACTCAATACTCATCTACTAACCACTGGACTCTAGCTCTCTCCCCACCCCCGTATAACCTTCCCTTTCTCTCCACCCATGTATCTGTCATCGCACCTGCTTTCTCAGCTTTCTGTTGTTCCTTTCTAACTAGTTTGTACTCCTCACTCTTTTCTAAGTAATCTTTTTACATTTATGTAGCCCCCTGCACATCAGTGGCGTTTCTGCCTGGCTCGGGGTGAAATGATTAAAAACAAAAGAAGTGTGGCGTCGTTCCATCAGGTACCATATATTCTTGGGGATCGTGCTAGTTCAAAAGTATCAGTTTGAAATTTTTTTTTAATCATTTCACCCCAAGCAAGGCATTCCACTGCCACTATTGCGCTTGGGGCTACATAGTGGGAGGTAAATAGGAAGAGTGGTTAGATATAGGAAATGTCAGAGGTGGGGTGATAGATAGTTGGGTGGGTGGGAAGAGTGTTAGAAAGAATGATGGGAAGTAAAGAAAACTACTGGAAACCTTCAAAACATGAATTACTAGCATTAAAAGATAAAAGAAATATTGTCAAGTAGAAATAGGCTAAAGTGTGAGTTCTGTATTAATGATGTCAGAAGCAAGCGGATACATAAATTCAACTATCTGTGTAAGATAATAATACGTGCTGAAAAGAGTGGCACTGAAATCCGAAGCTTCGAAAAAAGAGCGATAAAGGTCTTCCAGAAACTCTGCAAAAAAAAAAACATCGAAAGGAAAAATGTGACCAGATGAAAGAAAGTATAGCAGACACAAAAAGAAACTACAAGACCTCCTACAGAAGGTAGCTGAAAAGAGTGACAAGAAAGGACTACAAATAAACTGCAAGAAAACCGAATGCATAGTCATCAGCAAAAATGGTAGCCCAAAATGCCAATTACATGCGAAAGACCCTAAAATCAAGCAGGTACAAAAATTTAAATAACTGGGAAGTTTTCTACCAGAAGACGGAAGGTGCGACACTAAGATTCGAAGGTGAATTGGCATGGCGAAAGAAGTATTCCAGAAGTTGAGTAAGGTATTAAGAAACAGGAAAATTTCACTAGAAAAAAAAGTGGAGAGTACTGGATCACTATGTGATGTCGGTTCTTCAGTATGGTAGTGAATGTTGGACAATACCTTCGAAGATGAAGGAAAAACTTGAAGCAATTGAAATGTGGTTCTTCAGAATTATATCATGAATCGAGCATGTGAGCAATGATGATGGAAACGAAAAGGAAATTAATACTGAGTATCAGAAAGAGACAGCTAATGCTTGGAGAATCTGTTAGTAACAGGCCAGATTGAGGGAAAAAGAGACAGAGGAAAGCAGCGGATAACATATTTGAAGGGCCTGATCAGGTGGATGACGGAACAAGTGTTGCATGGTGCAACAGGAGAAAGCGTTCTAAGAGCCACCAAGGATAGGGAGATGTGGAAAGCCATGGTCGCCTACGTCCTGAAGGGACATGGCACATAAAAGAAGAAGAAGAATCTCCCTACACATGAAAAGGCTTCGTTGAAGAATGAACAGAAATTTTTTTTCTTCCGACGAATGCTGAAAAGAGAATGTTTCAGTAACGAAAAAGACTAGAAGAAAATAGAAACTAGAAAGAAACGTATTCTTACACTGAGAAAAATACTTTTAAAAGAAACCTTGAAGGTAAGTGAACAGCAGAAAAGCAACGAGAAACTTATTTAACAATTTTGAATGGATGAAAGGACAAAGAGTGACAATCAAAACTACAAAAAGCAAGAAAAAAGCACGAACTTGTGGTAAATCATTATCTCCAACTCTTGTATTTTAAACAGCAGTTTAAAATGGTGCTCTATAGCCCTAGCTAGGTAACGAGAAATGAACTATGAATACAAAACTGTGGAAAAGGCAACTGGAAATCATAATAATATCTTTTCCGACCATAATAAAAAATATGATTTTTTGAAGAGGCATTAACGATTGCCCTCATGGTTATTCAGAAGCATAAGACTCCTGATGAACATATCATAGTCATTTTTGATTATGTAATAAATCGATGTACGTTGTGTGCAGTTCGGAACGAGAAATCGGAGAGCCGAGTTCAAATTCCATTTGAATTCATTGCATTCATTTTTGCACAAATACCATTGAGGAAGTTATTAACCCATCGCTTCTCCTTCCAGTAATGTGTTAAATAGCGAATTAGGTTATTTAACCTTGGTTAGCAATCAGTCTACCGCAGAAAGTAATGGTAACGTACAGGTACATCTCAATGTTCTGCAATGTAATCAATCCTGACCGAGCATCTCAACTTCAGTCCCTTTTTTACAGGCGTGACGTGAATTTCCTCTGATTTTTCAGTAAATATTTTAATGACAACTGTTCTGATGAGTTTTTGCCTGGTGCCCCGACTACAGGAATTTATGCGTGCTTCTAAGGTGATCTACAAAGCGATTCTTAGATGTGGCACAAGACCAGAAGCAGTGTAATTGTAATGTTTTAAGCTTGCAAAACATTACACCGTGTTGAGGTACCCCGAGCGTGCTACTAGGTTGGCAAATAGGTCCCACCATTTTACTGTTGAACTATCTAGATGCACCCGCCACTTATACTTTAACAGTTTTTTTCGAACTTCATTCTTGTGGAACTCTCTTCTGACTTCTGACTTCCTTGCCACTTACAATCTTCAAAAATTTAAATGCAACGTCAATCGCCTTTTTTGTCTTCTTGAACACTGTTCCGTTTTTCTTCTTTCCTCAGTCCTTCCCATTCTCAGTCTTCTTATTCTCTTTTACTTTAACACCCTGTAATCCACCTGTGCTAGTGGTATTATTCGCCTTGCCTGGGGTGAAACGATTTAAAAAGACATTCAATTTGTAATTCGCATGTTAGACCATTCCTTTTGCTGACAGCTATACACATTCTGTTTCCTTGCAGTCAATGACAATATAGAAAGTCGGATATATTCGAGGTTTGAAAGAGAAAGAATTCAAATTTGTCAATCTGATAAGTTCTAATTTGCATAAAATATTCTTGAATAGCTGGGATCTTTTTAAGAAATGCTACTGTTTAGAACTGTATATTAATTATTTACCATTCCAGTCTTTCTGCCTATCATGTATACCTCGGCAGGGAGTCTGCATTATTTGACTTGCTTCAAGCAGGAGAAAAGAAAACAACTTTTTATTTTTTCTTTTACCTATTCTGTTTCGATGCGAGCGAATATAGGTCAGTGTTTAGCGTACGCAAGAACTTTCCAAAAACATTTACATGAAATCTTTTCGTTTTTGGTTTAGTTACTGTTAAGATTCAAGAACACGATACGTTTTTAAATTCTGATATCGGATTTTCTTTGGTTTTTATTCGATTTACGATGCGTTGTGCGTGACAGAATCCTAACATATGAGCATCAAGATGCCTTAAGTAACTAAACAATATTAAATTCTAAAAAAAAATAAAAGTATAAAGATAAACTTTGAAATATATTTGACACATTTGAAAAGAGTGAGCATTCTGTTTAAAATCTTACACATAGATTTATGGTTTCTGCGAGGAGGAATTATCCTTAATTTCTTTATTTATGTTATTTACTTTCGGGCCATTGAACTCATCTTTGTTGTGGTTATGGCAGCAATTCGGCCGTAGAGCAATAGTCGAGTGGATTAGAGCGTTGGCTTGTGACTTGGGGACATAGTAATTGCGAGTTCAATCAATCCCTAGTCTGAGTTGTGTGTACTTGGAAACGTGCAAATAAATATAACAATAATAATTGGAAATCCTTTTTCTGATTGAGAATTTTTTTTTTTATAAGCGTTTCACCCCGAGCAAGGCATGTCACTGCCACTACTGCGCAGGGGGCTACGTAGAGTGGAGAAAGGATGATTAAATATAGGAAATGTCAGAGGGTGGGTGATAGGCGGGTAGGGATACCGAGAATGAGGGTTGGGTAGATGAGAGTGTTCTGAGAATAGTTGGGAGTTAGTGTGATAGGAGGTGTCTATTGACCCTACATTTAAACACCTGGAGATTGTAACTGTCGGGAAAGCAGACTTGTGGAAGGGAGTTCCACAGGCGGGAAGCGCGAGAAAAGAAGCTGTTGGAGTAGAATTTACGGTTACATCTTATTTGTTTAACTGTAAAAGGGTGGGACCTAGTTGCTAATCTAGTATCTCGTGTAAATTCGTGCTTAGGCGGCACCAGTGATCTAAGCTCATCGGAGCAGAAGCCATGAAAGTACTTGTAGAAGAGGCACAGGGAAGCCACATCACGCCGGTGAGAGAGTGGTTGCAGCCGGTCTGCCAAGTCAGTATCAACCACGTTACAGATCCTCCTTTGTATTTTGTCAAGAAGCCCAAGGAGAGCAGCAGGGGCACCCGACCAGATATGGCAGCAATATTCAATACACGGGCGGATGGTAGATTTGTATATGTGCAGAATAGATTCAGGTGGGAAAAGTTTCCGGGCCCTGCACAGAAAACCGACTTTCATAGCAGCAGATTTGGCAATGGATTCGATATAGTCATTCCATTTGAGGTCCGCCGAAAGTGTAAGGCCAAGGAGGCGTAGTATTTTACTCTCTGGGAGGCTAGCCTGTCCCATGCTAATGGGAGGTAGATGCGATTGTCTATGGTGGTTAGTTGATAACAGCTTTGTTTTAGAGGCATTGAAATTTACCAGCCATTTCCTACCCCCAGGCCACTACGGATTGGAGGTCCCTTTCAAGTACGGCAGCGAGGTTCACTTTGTCGTCCAGACCTGGTTTCTGATCGATGCGAGAGTAGATTGTTGTGTCGTCGGCATACATGCCAACTTGGGATCTAATGGTGTCGGGAAGATCATTAATGTAGATCAGAAAGAGCATGGGACCTAGGATAGAACCTTGAGGGACGCCCGCGTTCGTATGGTAGTTTTGGGAGGCATGCCCATTTAATACCACCTTCAATGTGCGGTTAGAGAGGAAAGACTGGATGAGGTCAAACAGATGTCCAGTTATCCCATAGCTCCACAGTTTGCACAAGAGGCCAGCATGCCAGACCCTGTCGAATGCTTTGGAGATATCCAAGGCAACGGTTCAGGCTTCACCATTCTTGTCGAGTGCCCGGTATATGTACTCGGTAATGGTCGTTAGCATATCAACAGTAGACCTGGTGAAGCGAAACCCGTACTGTTTGTCAGAGAGAAGCCCGTTGGCCATGAGATGCTGAATCACCTCGGCGTTGATAATGGTTTCGAAAACTTTGCCAAAGATTGGAAGGAGACTAATAGGACGGTAATTGGCGGGGTCTGAGGGTTCGCCAGAATTCTTAAATATAGGAACTACGCAGGAGGACTTCCAACAGGCAGGAAAGCAGGAAGCAGATAGGCAGAGGTTATAGAGTTTAGAGAGGACAGAGGAGAGTTCTGGGGCACATTTCTTCAGTACTATGACTGGGATTCCGTCTCCGCCGCTCGCTTTGTGTGGGTCAAGTTGTGCAATTATCTTGGCGACCAGCGAGGGTGTAATATGGACGTTATTTAGTTGAGCCTTAGTTCTGGGTGGGAAGTCTGGTGTAGGTATTCCTAACGAGTCCAGTGTTGAATTGGTTGAGAATCTACGGGCAAAGCATTCAGCCTTGTCGGCTGGGGAGGTGAGAACTTCAAATTCGTTGATTAGTGGGGGTATTGAAGTCTTGTTCCTGCTGAGCACGCTTTTGCAGAGACGCCAGTAATCTTTGGAACCAAACTTAGAGGATGCTATGCGTTGCCTAATTCTGGTAGCAAACGCCCTCTTGGCTTCGTTCAGTACTTTTTTACACTTGTTCCGTGCTGAGGTGAAAAGGCGCCTGTTTTGGTTCGACGAGAAGCTTTCTATAGAGCCGGAAGAAATGGTTCCGGTGGGCAATGGCGGCCGAGCAAGCGGGTGAGAACCAGGGGGACGAATTTGGTTTTAGTTGGAATTTCCTGGCCGGGATAAAAGCATCGATGCCAGCCTTAACCCAAGAGGAGACTTCGGAGGCACAGTCTTCGACAGGAAGATCGAAGACGTTGTTCCAGGGGATCTCGCAGAGGAAGTCCCTGAAAGAGTCCCAGTCGGCTCTTTGGTAGCAGTATGACATTCTGCTGGTCTGGTTTTCTTGGGTAGAGTTAGTGCAGATTGATATGTTTACGGAGACTACGGCGTGGTCAGAGTTTCCGAGGGGGCAGAGTTGCCTGGTAGTGCAGGAGTCTGGGATGGAGGTAAAGAAAAGGTCGAGTAAAGAGTCCCTTCCGTTAGGGTTTTTAGAGAAACGCGTGGGGAAGTCCACCACTTGCGTTAGAGCTTGGGCTATTGAAAAGTGCATGGTGCGGATCCCAGCAAGGTCGGTGGCTGAGTTTTCAAGCTACTTGGTGTGGTGGGCGTTAAAATCGCCAAATACAAATATATGGGCAGATGGGTGAGAAGAAATGGTCCTGTCGATATTAGTAGAGATGCAATCAAGTACCGTACAGTCAGAGGAGGAGGGGGAGCGGTAGAGGGACAAGAGATAGCTAACCGAGCTTAGAAGTGAGAGGCGAAAGCACATGAAGGAATGATCAAGGGATTCAAGAGATGTGACCCTGGCTAGGGGGAGATTTCGCTGACATATACACCAAGCCCATGCATATGGACATTGGAGTCCTTCCTGAAGAGAGGAAGGTAACCAGGAACGAACAGCTCTGAAGAGGGGATAGAAGGGTCAAGGTTAGTCTCACATATAGCTAAGATATCGGGTGAGTTAGAAGGAATGATTCTACACTATTAAAGTTACTGCGAATACCTCGTATATTTGTGAAGGTAACGCAGATAGGTTTGGACGATTTACGACTAGCTGGTTTAGGCTTGCTATTTTGTTTGTTTAATTTCATGCTGATTATAGTTGTGGATAGAGAGAGGTCTAGAGTAGGGTCAGATGGTCGTTAATTGCAGCAGGTGAAGGATGGTGAATAGCGCCGCCTGCAGCACAATGTGGCCTCGGGGTGGCCCATCGGAAATTCATGCACGGACGCCCGTACATGCGCGAAATGGCACTACAGGAACCCCGATATTATTCAACTGTTGATCAGAGCAGCCTCTCGAGACGCTACGCAAGAGTTCGGGCTCCTAACTACCAGTCGGAAGCAGCAACCAGGAAACTGCCAACTCGGTACCCTCAGAATGAAGAGACATTGCCACCATACTCACCAACTGCAAAAAGCTTCCAGACGAACCGACATAAAGACCGAAAAAGAGAGAGATCAACCGGGAACCCCTTCCTAAACAAGAAACAAGGCGATCACCTCTACTCCTGTCCAAAAGAAGTGGGTGGAGTGTGAGACCGGGCGATAGAAGGTACTATCTACTCCAATTAAAAAAATAAAAAAAAATAAAAAAAATAAATGTGTGACTGAAGTTAACTAAGTTACAACTTAGTATAAGTCAAACCTAACTTTGATAATTAAAAACAATTTACACAAACATAGTCGCAGTGCATTACAAGAGCGACAAGTAGAGAACTTAGGCTAGTAACAAAACAGGAACAAAAATTAGGCAGAAAAGATAAGAATTAAAAGGAAGAAAGAAATTAAAAAATAAAAAAATTCAAAAAATAAGATCACACTGGCTAAAACTTACCAGTTGCAGGCTGACTGACAGAAAAAAGTTACGAGCAATTATTTGTTACACCAGCCACAAATCCAAGTTTACAGCACATGCGATCACCCATTTAATTACTGACCAAGCTCGACGTTGTCCAACTTCGGTGTTTGCACAGGAATCGGTGTTTCAACGTGATATGACCGTAAGCTGACCAGAGCAAAAACTAATAAACTGAACGTAAGCTGACTAGAGGGAACCTCGAGGTGGTATAATGGTTAGCAAGCTTGTCTCGCTATAATCATGACAATTGAGTAGTGAGTTTGATCCTCACTGGGTGACCCATAGAACACCGTCCTCCAGGTTTGGATTTAGGCGCAGGGCTAACAACCCTGCGCCATAAAAACAGTTTGTTACGGAAACAGCAAATGATCCCCTAAAAACACCATTGGGTGTAACGGGTGGTGATAAGAATAAATCTGACCAGAATAAAAATAAAAATAAACAAACAAAAAAAAAACAAATTAAGTTGTGAGGTTGACTTTCATAATACAAAATCCATAAGTTTTTTTTACCAGAATGGATCCAAGTGATACACCTCTTTGTGTGAGCAGAACTTGTAAAATAACTTTTTGTTTCCATCAATGTGCAATATATCCTACTAGTTAATTTCGGACAGAGAGTATGCTATTTTCAAAGTTTCAGACTTCCCTTCTTTTATGTACTTGTCCTTTCAGGACGTAGGTGATCATGGCCTTCTACGTCTCCCTATCCATGGTGGCTCTTAGCACGCTTTCTCCTGCAAAACCCCGTTCTGCCATCCACCTGCTCAGGCCAGTCAAGTACATTGCACACTGTTTTTCCATGTCTCTCTTTCTCTCTATCTGACCTGTTAGTATCAGATTCTCCAAGCCCTTCTTCCTCATTGCATGTCCCAGGAAATTTAGCTGTCTCTTCCTGGTGCTCAGTATTAATTTCCTTTTCGTTTTCATCCTTTCCAAAACCTCATCATTGCTCACATGCTCAGTCCATCATATCCGAAGCATCCTTCTGTAGAACCACATTTCAGTTGCTTCAAATTTTTTCTTCATCTTTACGATATCAGCAGAATTTTTTTTAGCTTTTCATAGCTTTCTTGACTAGGTTTGTTACTGCTTACTTTTAAAGAGAGACTTTGTAATGATCAGATCTATACTAGTATAAGTTCTGCTAACATCATTTGGTCAACCAACACAGAGATGAAGATATATCAAGCCTTCATGTTCAGTACATAGATTTATGGCAGGGAAGCATAAGGTCTGTGCTCTTTGATAAAACGCGTATAACATTGTGGTAGTAGAATAAAGCAGAGTAGTTTACGGTCAATGATTCAGAAGAAACAAATAATTTTATTAATAAAAAGCTGTCCGTCGGAAATATATTGTACTTCTAGAATGCAATATTTTTTACAGATGCAGCTGACGGGCAATATTCACACAAAAAAAAATTTAAATAGGCAGAAGTTGGCGCGGTATATTTATTGGTCCGTGAATTGACTAATCAGCAACCTATTGTGGAGGAGTGGTCAGAAAAATTTCGCTCTTAGGAACAATAAACCTTGGCGATTTATTACTACAAGAAAACATTTCGCCTGGTGAAAAAATGACTTGATTTTGATTAATGAATTGAATTTGTTCGAATTTTAGAGTATTATTTTAGAGTATTATTCTAAAGACAGACAATGTAAATCACTGTGAAACTCGTCGAACATCAGCTGGAGTCACACAGAATGTAGTGGAGAAGTTAGACCAGCACGGCGACCAGTTTCTCTGTTGCAAATATATTTTTAAAATATGGAAGCAAGAAGATTCAACCAAGCATTCTAGGAAATCGACGCTGCAGACCACAACAATTATAAAATTACTGTCAAAGCTGATATTCAGACGAGAGTAAGGGTTAAAAGAGGACAAATGGCAAAATTTAGATATTCTTTGTATTATGCTGGTTCTAAGCAATGTTTTATGTCAACACAAAATATTATCATCTTTAATGGTGGTGTCTTTATGTTAACATCCCTGTAACCTCTCTGAAAATGGCTCATATGAGCCGAAAGCTTAGAATCATCATAATAAAAAAAATATCCAAATATTGGATATTTTTTGTCTTTATTTTCATCTGAAATTAAAGCCAAAATACGATGTTTAGAACGGGTCATGATAAAACATAATAGACATTCATTCAATATATGTTTAGAATATATATATATATATATATATAAAAACTTATTTATAAATGGAACTTTGTGTGTGTATGTGTGTGTGTATGTCAGTGTGCGTGTGTGTCCGTTACCTATAGACTCCGAAACGGTTGAATCGATGTTCTTGAAAATTTACACAGTTGTACTATAAGCGTCTGCGAGTGTTCTTCGCTAGGTTTTGTGTCGAGGTACCCCTGATAAATATCGAAAATCAATAATCGAAAAATCGGGTTATAGAAGGAGTGGTCCGATTTTAATCAAATTTGATACACTCATAGACAAAGACATAAGAAACGATATTCAGAAGTTTCAAGGTTGCAGTTCTTAGAATAGTGCAGAAAATCGATAATATATATATATATATATATATATAAACGGCAAGATGTTTTTGTGTGTGTCTGTTTATCTGCCTATATATCTGTATTTTTTCAGCTCTTTTATTTTAGTTTTTGCTTCAGGTTTGGCTCCAAGTAAGTATAATTGGAGTTCTTAGTTTCAGCCATGATACTATTTACTCAGAGGACTTATTTAACCTTCAAAAATCAGTTTACGACGAAAAAAAAAATTATTTGATATCGATACCAGGAAATCAAAATTTGATTTACATTCATTCATTTTTTTCAGTCTACAGTTTTGCTTTAGCTGGAAACAAATATTGCTTTTTAGTCTTTCGTGCCAACGTACAAAGAATCTGAACTCCAGGACCATAGATTAATTTTAAAGCTTCATTACACCCGAGCAACGCCGGGCTATACTGCTAGTATATACATAGACATATGAGTGTGTGTGTGTGCGTGTGTATGTGGAATATGTGTCTGTGTGTTTGCGTAAGGGGGTTCATATATGTCTGAAAGCATGTGTATGGGTATATATATGAGAAGATGATGAAAAGTCCACAACCAGAGAAAGAAAACTTTTATTTTCAAATATCTGCTGTCATCTGTTTATTTTGGAGAGTTGGTTGAAACAAGAACTTTTTAGTCTATCTTCATGCATACATTTTCTTTTTATCATTTCACCCCCAACAATAAGGGGGCTGCCACTTGTGCATAGTGGGTTACAGTGAGAGAAAAGACTGGGTGAAAGTGGTATTAAGGAAAAGATAAATGATGAACGGGATTCAAGACAGAAGATAGATTTACATTGCATTCACATTTTTGAAGATTTTAAGTAAACGGAAAAGTGTTCCACAGGCAAGGAGTGCAAGAAAAGAAACTGTTCAAGTAGAAGTGGCAGTTATATTTAACCGTTTTAACGGTAAAAGGATGAAACCTGGATGCCAATATAGTAGTATGATTAAATTTAGGTGGTTGAGGCATCAGGGAAAAACCGTCAGAGCATTTACCAGGGAAATATTAGTAGAAAAGTTTTATGGTGCCATATCTACAGGAATGGACTCTTTCACTGTCAATAAATAATAACCTGCTCGACTTCCGGGGACGCAGCTGAGAGACAGTCTAGAGGCAGTCGAGACGCAGCATAACTATACAGTTCGAACTTATACTTCTATTTGTTGATTACTAACACTCTATATATATGTTCTGTTATTCTAATACGCTGTTTAAATCTACCCTCTTGCTTCTGTATCTTTCTTCTTGGCCCTAAGCAGGCCACAGCAAATTGACGACGAAGATTCGCCAAAACAAAAAGACAGAAGGAAGCCAAGCCACGTCGGTGAGAAAATAACTGAAGTCAAAATGCCAATTCAGGACAGATTACGTTGCAGATATTTCATTGGATTTCTTCAAGAACCTGAAGATAAATAGCAGGATCACCCGACCAGAAGTGTCACAGTATTCAAGGCACGGAAGAATGGTAGATTTATAAACGTGAAAAACTGATTCTGATGAGAAAAAAAAACAAAAAACATCTGGCCTGACACAGTGAGCCAATCTTCCTAGCAGGAGATACAGCTATAGGCATTTCACTTCATGACGGTTGAGAATGTGAGGCCATGGAGGCGCAGTGTTTGCTCTCCAGGAGACTAGCATCAGACATTATAGTAGAAACGTTTGTCTGTGGTGATTAAAGAAGACTAGTTTTCTTTTGAAGGCATTCAAAGCTACGTTCTGTTTATTTACAAGCTATGTCCTGCCTAACTTAACCACTAATTAGAGATCATTTTAAATAGCAGCGGTCAGTTTTACTTTAACAGCCATTGCGGTTTTTTATTAAAACATTACCCACAAACTAATATAAACTCTACCGGACTACATAAATACCATGAGTTATATACTCTCGTGTGTAGTAGTAAGTAGCAGCAGCTACGATACTCATTTGTTAGTACGCCGTTCCGGAGCTAAGTACTATTATACTCTATTTCCTCTGTACACTGTTTCTCATTTGTAATATTATATTGTTTTCAACCGTATACTGTGTACGAATCTTTCGAGTGACCTTTTTACTAGGGCCACATCAATTGCCGACGAAGAAATTCGAACTACCTAGGACCCTCAACAAATCATCGTCTACATCAAAACATGAGTAAACAGTGGTGTCATCTGCCTAAATGCCTACTTGGGAACTAAGAACAACAGGAACATCATAGATGAAAATCATAAGCAGTGAAGGACTAAAGATAGAGCCTTGGAGGTTCTTCGCATTTATGTGGAATGACCTGGCTAGTTCGAGCTTCGCCATTATCATCAAGTGCCTGGTATACATATTCAATTAGCACATCAGTGATATACGCGGAGAACTGGATATTCTTCGTCAGAGAATATGTCGTAAGAGGTGAGATGCTTAACCACTTCAGTATTGATTAGAGCATCGGATACTTTGTCGGAAAGCATGAAGAAGTTAATAGAACAATAGTTCGAGGAGTCAAAGGGTTCAACAGAGTTCTTAAAAACAGGAACTACCAATGAGGACCTCCAACACGCTGCAAAGAAGGAAGTAGAGGGGCAATAGTAGTAGATGTTAGAGATAATCGGAGCTAGCTCAAGGGCACATTTCTTTAAGACGATGGCCGATTTTCCCAAACCTCCTCTTTTCTTATGGGAGTCTAATTTAAAAATCATGACAGATAGCAGACACGGGGTTATATCACTCAGTTGAGCTTCTATCTAGGTGGTACATACGCCAGAAGAATGGACTATGAAACTGGAAGAGAATTTGTGTGTAAAGAATTCAACCTTGTCTGCTGCAGATATAAGAACTTCAAATTGATTGAATAAAGAAGGGATTGAGGGTTTGTTGTTGTTCAGCACACACTTGCAGAGCCGCCAGTAATCTCTAGAACCGTGAACTCAGAAGGAGAACTCAGAGATGCATATTTGAACAGTCAGTCAGTTAAGTGCCATACGTGATACACGCTTGAGCGATCATGTCTCTTTCGAGACATGTCTGACTGGGCAGAAGATTATCCAGCAGTAGGTTACCATATAATATATATAATACTCAGACATAATTAATATATAATCTGTCTGTCAGTTAAGTGCCATACGTGATACACGCTGGGGCGATCATGTCTCGAAAGATACATGACTGACTGGGCAGAAGATTATCCCGCAGTAGGTTACCATATAGTATATATAATACGAAGACATAATTAATATATAATCTGTCTGTCAGTTAAGTGCCATACGTGATACACGCTTGGGCGATCATGTCTCGAAAGAGACATGACTGACTGGTCAGAAGATTATCCCACAGTAGGTTACCATATAGTATATATAATACTAAGACATATAATTAATACATAATCTGTCAGTCAGTTAAGTGACATAATTGAATGCAAGGAATACGACTGGAATTCGAACTCGTCTTCTCGATTTCTCGTTCCGAGCCGATATCCACTGCATCACGTATTTGAAGGCTATAATATATTTTCCAAGGGATGTCACGAAGGAAATCTTGGAACGAGTCACAATCTATACGTTGATAACAGAAAGATATCATGTTTGTAGTTGGTTTTTTAACTGGTGTGGGAGCAGAAGAAGATGTTTACAGACCGCACAGCGTGATCAGAGAGGCCAAGTGGGGGAGAGCTGTAAATGAGAACGTGAATCAAGGTAAAGAAATGATTTAGAAGAGAAAGGTGTGCTTCGGTGTTACTGAGAAAACTGGTAGAGAAGTGTACTACTTGCGCGAGTGAGTGAGTGAGTGAGTGAGTGAGGAATTCTGGATTTGGATGCCAGCACTATTAGTGACAGAGTGTTTAAGCTAATTATCATGATGGGTATTAAATATATTTACAAACGGGTGTAAAGAAATAGTTTTGGTTATATAGTCAAAAGTACTATCTAGCACGTGACAGTCGTGAGAGGAAGAAGAGTGACAAAGAAAGAAGAAATAGCTGAGTTTAGTAGAGATAGACGGAGGTACATGTAAGTATGGTTTAGAGATTCAAGAAAGAGTTCCGTAGCCAACCGAAGATGTTCGCGAACATAAACACCCAGTCCATGCATGTGGACATGAATGTCCTTACTAAAGAGAGAAAGCCAGGAATGAAGAAATTAGATGAAGGGGTTGCAGATTTGATATTAGTTTCGCAAAAAGCTACGATGTCTGGAGACTTTTGAAGAAGAACGATTCTATATTGCAGAAAGTTGGTACGATTACCGTAGATGTTGGAGAAAGAAATGTTGAGGAGTTTAGGTGTTTTTGTTGGGCTGGTTTAGTTTTATATCTTTGATTGCGTATATTCATGGTGAGTTATTTTTGTCGGGAAATACTCAGGATAGTAGTAGCAGTCGGTCAACAAATGTAACATGAGCGGGATGGAAACTGGCGCAGTATGCAATATAGTGTGACCTCGGGGTTACCCTCCAAAAGAGCTCGCAGGGACAATTCACCATGCGCGACATGCCACAGCAAGAACCCCGATATTATTCGACAGTTAATCGCAAGAGTCCGGGATCCTAACTATCAGTCCGGAAGTAGTAACCAGATAACTGCTAACCCGTTACCCTCAATATGAAGTGACATTTGCACCATCCACACATTACAAAAACTCGTGACAGTACCACTATTAAGGACTCAGAATAAAAAAGGACCCGGGAATCCATTCCTAAGCAGGAAACCAGAGATGAAGCTCTACTCCTGTATAAGAGGAGTAGGAGTATGGACTGGGTCATAGGAAAGTCTATCAACCCTTAGTAAAAAAAGAAGTTACTAAGTTTTAACCTATGTTTATTTATTGTTATACACACACACGCGCGCGCGCACGCACACACACACACACACACATATATATATATATATATATATATATATATATATATATACATTATAATAGAGAAAGCAAACTTTCTTTTATTTATTTTATAGTACCGAAACATAGCGACTTTTGTGTTACAGTAAACTGTTTTTATTATAAACTTATAATAAAAATATTGCCATTTATAATGCTCTACTAAATATTGAACAATTACAAACAGTGGACTGTCAACCCATTAGTTTGCACTATTTCTAAGATATATATATATATATATAGTGTGTATCGAGGCAGCAGGTAATTTTCTAAACATATACTGTTAAATATAAGATACAATGAAGGTCTGTTATGTTTAATCATGAACCGTTATAAACATTGTTCAGTTGAAAATAAAGAAAAAAATTCTCCAACATTTGGATAATTTTTTATCAAGTTGGTTCTAAGCTTTTGGCTCACATGAGCCATCTTCAGAGGGGTTAAGAGAACATTAACACAAAAACAACCACCATCATGATTAAACATAATAGACATTCATTGTCTCTTATATTTATCAACAATATATATATATATATATATATATAAATTAAAAGTACGAAATATATATAAATATTTTATATATATACATTTTATATATATATATATATATAAATTAAGTACGAAATCTCCACAAACATTCTCATATGCTTATAACAGATAACAGAAGCGATTGGTTATCCCAATGGCTTTCCATACTTAAGACTTCTCGCCCCTTTCTCGTGTGGTCATATGAGACGCCACAAGCTGTAGTGTGATCTTCGCTTCCATCACGCACGCATATGTTCACCAATCTTCCAAACAAACAAAATAGACGACGACTACTAATATCGTTCGTCCGCGAATCGCTCATTACAATCAACACAATTGTCATCTTTGATAATGGCTGATGTAATCCGAAAGCTCAGAAAGGATTAAATAAAAACATGTATCAATATTGTGATTTTCTTTCCTCTTTCAATGATAATGCTATTAAGCTTATCAGACGATATGAAAAAAATTTACATAAAATAAATCGACAAAACTTGGCGTGGAAGAGTTAGAAACAGAAACACCAAAATTGCTGAAGAGCAAAACAAAATAAGCGTAACTAGAAAGACAGTATGTAGCAACTGAATTTAAATTTGTAAAGATTAACTAGAAAGCATGGGACCGGAATGGATTTCCTCAAGCTAGAAGTGTGATAAAAAATAATATTAGCATAGGATTTACGGTTGCATTTTACTCAACTTTAGATTGATGTGACCTCGTCACCATTTTGGTACTGCGCTTAAATTAAAAAAAAGTCTAGTCACCATAACGAAGAGATCATCCGAACACCTGCTATGAAAGTATTTATAGAAAAGGTACAGGAAAGCAACTGTGGGAATTTGACAAAAGCCGAGACGACAGGAACGATTAAATTTTACCAATGAGCTCTAGATATTGTGGCAGAAATATTATAAGCATGGGCAAAGGGCAAATGGCTGACTTATAGATATATAAAACAGATTCTAGAGAGAAAAATTAACTAGCACGACACAGTGAACAAACTTTCTTAACATCTGAACTTCATGCTTTTTCACTCTCCTGGAGATCACCATCAGCCATGTTGATAAAAGGCAGAGAGGGATCTCTCAGATGATTAACAGAGGGCAGTTTTAGAGGCCTTAAAATTTAACATGCCATTCTATGCCAAAGTTAACAACCCGCTGAATGTCCTTTCGGCTATAAACGGCCATTTTGAGTTTGAGTTTGAGTTTTGTTGACCGGCATATCAAACTCTGTGGGTTATTTAATACCAAAAACGTGGGGCTTTAAGGTATATTTTTAATGTTCTGTTGTAGTGAGAAAGTTGATTTATCTAGATTTAGATGGAAAAAATGATTTTATTTTATTTTTGTTATTTTAGAAATTGAATATGTCTTCTAGTTTTGTATTCAAAAATGTATTGCTGATAATAATTATGCATTATGCAATTTTTTTTCTTAAAAAATGTATTGGTAATATTTTTCTTTCAAAACATTTATATTTTTCTATAAAAGTCTATTTTTATGTATATATTTTTATAAAGAGTCTATTGTTATACTTTCATAGTGTTTTGACCCCAGTTTGGGAGTTAACTAATTGCCCATAGCTAGGACCCTAAAAGGTACTACCACTCAGATCAGAGTGGACCTAGGAACAACAGAAATTAAGAGGCCGTTCCATGCTTCTCACAATCTCTCAATCACAGGCCTTTCAGCCGGATGCAGTTTATCGTCATACCCAGGACTCTGCCATTTTGAGCTAAACAAATTGATCAAATTTGCTCACGAGAGATGAGTAAAAGTTGATACCAATTTGAGAGCTGATGATGTTGGCTACAGATTTTTTTTCTTTATCATCTGTGATTTGCCCTACTTTCTTGTGAATGATAGTAGCGGACTTGCTCCTTACCTTTTCCCAACGTAGATGGAAATAATCCGAAACCCTCTACGAACTGAAGACTATCCCAGGGTTCTGCTACAAATTTTTGGTACTTTCTTAAAGCTTTATTCTCGAAGTAAATCCATTGCAAGGTTAATTAAACGTCTATGTACGTTTATTCAAACTAGTTATAACGAATCAAAACACATGCAACTTTGTTTAAACAGAGTAACTTTGAATAAAATATTAAAAAAATAAACGTATAAAGTTTAATTCAAAATTAATGCTATGACCACATCATGTTGAAACACCGGTTCTTGTGTGATCACCGAAGTTAAGCAACGTCGACCCTAGAGAGCACCAAGGCGGGTGATGGTTTCTCAATATCACAGTCTGTAAACTTTGAAGTGCGGGTGGTGCAATGTATAATAGAGCGGAAATGGGGGGACGAATTACATTTTCTTTTAATCATTTCACTCTGAGCAAGACATTCCACTGCCATTCAAGACTGTTGTAGATACTTACGCGCAAAAAAAAAAAAAAAAAAAACTCGAGAAAAAATATAAATCCCTTTCTTCTCCGCTATTATAAGTACATAATTAAAATCTTCATAATCTAAAGAATATTTTTGGTCTTTAAAGAGCCTGCAAAACTTTAATGAGTCGTAAAAAAGTAAATCCTTTTTTTTCATCTGAAGATCTGAAAAAAAATTCTACTTTTTAAAAAAAAGCTTAAGAAGTATATTGCTTTTTTTTTTAAAGAAGTATAATTTTGTTCTAATCTTTAGATGAAAATGAAGGATTTGCTTTGAAAAAAGCAAATGCTCGATCTACGCCTTATTTAATTTTATGGTCGATCTACGCCTTATTTCTTTTAAAAGATATCATAGAGGTTGCGATGGGTAAATTGTCGCCATTTTATATTTTCATTTCGCGCAAGCGCTTTTCTTTGTTAATTTACTTTGACGATTGCACAGTATAATAACGTTAGTTTGGCAACATCTCTCAAAAAATCACCCTGACGCAATTTATTCTACCAGAAATTTGGAAACGGCGTATTGCACTACTTAGTATTCGTACCCGAATCTACAATAGGAATATTTCGGAATTTTTAGGGGTCAGTCTGAGGACAGCGCAGAAAATTCGGAATCAGTCGGATGATATATCCAGTCAAGAGCATGGTGGTTGGAATGATCACTAGTGATGTCGAAGTTATGCCTCTGTTCAGCTTCTCACAGTACCACAGAATCAACACGGAGGCCTACTTAATGTGCCGTGAGGTGGTCGTACTGCCATGGTGACTGTTAGAAGACCCAACCTTTGGCAACAGGACTCTGTACCATGCTACACAAGCAAATGATAAGTTCTGAGACCATATCACCCGCTTACATCTGGCCACCTAACTCCCCAGGCATCAGTCCATTTGATTATTATGTGGGTCGTAGTTGGGCGAGAAACCAGAAAGTCACCTTGTAACACCGAAGATGAACTGAAGACAACGATTCACCAACTTAAAAAAGGGGATCACCCAGAAGAGATGAAGGTTGTTCTGAAGTTGTCTGGATGCTTTGGTTGAGAGGAATAGCGATTTGATTGAATAAATTTACTCTTTAGTATTTCAAGATATTTTTGTGTAATGTTGGTAAATATATATGTTAAAATGAGATTCCTTTGTTATTTTCATTATTGGAAATTTAGCCGACAATTTATTTATCGTACCCTGTATCCCCACCGGAGATAAGTGATTATAATTCATTATTTTCTGTCGATAACCATAACATTGAAAAAAACGGCCTGGTTGTCTCGTTGCATTCTCCAGCGTTTGAAATCGAGTTCTCGACTTAAACTGTTTGATACCCAAGGCAAGCGAGCATAATTTAATACATCTTAACCCATGTATTGAGAGGGGAGAAGAGATGCTGATTTATGGTCTTTCTAAGAGGCATTACGGCGAAAATAAACACAACAGACAAGATCAAAATTTGAACAAGACTCGCCGGTTCTACTTTCAGTACCGATAGCCGTTATACTACCTGCACACACAACGCCTAATCTTTACTACTCGGTATTTCTTTACCATTCGGAATTTAAACATCTCTCCTATGACAGAGAACTATTTTTTTTCTTTTTTTACCACGGGATCTATTTTGATGAGCTGGATAATTTAGATGAGTTGTTAGGGCATTGGTTATCACAGCGGTGAAAATGAATTTAGCTTGTCGAGTTCAAATTTCGACTGTGTTCAAAAGTCCCTAAAGAAAGGTATGCATCTTCTCCCTACACTTAGATGGCAGAGCAGACTGAAATATCTAGCCTTGGTTGGCAACTAGTTTAGAAAAAAAAATTCTAAATTTAATACAAGTTAGACAGGGAGCTGGAAATTCTACCCAGTAAAACACATACTTGATACCGTAAATACAGCAACATCTTCTTTCTTGCGTTTTGATTTTCCACGGTGGGGTTGGGCAAGTCTATTGCAATTAAAGAGACGGGGAATTCGAGGCTTGTGTGAATTAAATATATGAAACGACGTCCATCGGAGAGAGGTTCTTCAAAATTGATATAAGAATAAAAGTCTCATCGGAGGCTACTTCATGTTTTCTGCTTTCCCACTGTTTGCCCTGGTGATCGAGGATTGTGTCTACCCAGAAAGATGGAATAAATATAATTCTTCTTCTGTGTCGTGTCCCCTCAGAAAGTAGGGAATGATGGCCTTCCATATCTCCCTGTCCCTTATAGTTCTTAACACTCCTTCTCTTGCTATACAGATTACCCTCGCTACGCCATTCATCTGCTCAAGTACAACAGGTATGTCACGCGTTGCTGCTCCTCGTCTCAACTTCCTTCTATGTACCCTGTGAGCATCAGATTCTCCAAATCTGATGCTCTTTCCTCAGTCAGTTAAGTGCCCTACGTGATACTCGCTTTGGGCGATCATGTCTCGAAAGAGACATGACTGACTTGGCAGAAGATTATCCCGCAGTGGGTTGCCATTTCTTTCTGCAGTAGACTGGTTTCCGACCAAAACTATAGAACTCAATCTGTCCTATTATTTAAACCATAACCGAAAGGAATAGACGGATTCATATCTTTTCCAAGCGTATTTGTTCGTAAGTAAATGCAAGGAATCCAACTGGAATTCGAACTCGGCTCCTCGATTTGTCGCTCCGAGTCGGTATCCATTGCACCACATCTTCATTACAAGTCCCCAAAACATCAGCTGTCTTTTCTTGATGTTATATATATTTTCTTTAATATTGCTATTTTTTTTTATATAAAGAGGTATTTTTGGTATTTTTACTAATGCTGGTATTTTTTAATACACTATTTGCTGAGAACTGGTACCGCAACAGGTGCTACTACCCCGAGTCAGGGTAGATCTAAAAATAACACCAATTTAGATGTAGTTCTACGCTCCTTAAAACCTCTAATCTTCCGATCAGATGCCTTGCTGCCGAACGAGGTTTGTCGTCATATCCAGGTCTATATAATGAAAATGCTGGCCGAATTCGTTCAAATAAATACATGCTCTTAAATAATATATATATATATATATATATATATATATATATATATATATATATATATATATGGTAATGAACTTAATCCTGCTAAGTCAACGCTAATAATAACAGAAGATTAATATCCGAAAATAAGGCTAACTAACAATAATATAAACCGTCTTCTAACACGGCGAGGACTCTTCTAGATTTTTGTATTATATATATATATATATATAATGAATTATTTTTAGCATTATTTTTACCGATACTCGTATTTAAGTAGATATTCTGTTTTTTTAATTAAACAGTATTTTATATTTATATCTACCGGCCTGATTATTTCACGACAAATAACCAAGTTTCTTTAAAATTCGTTAATTTCCGTAACATGTTTACATTTGTTTGACATTACGATACATATCAGAGCAGATATGGTTTGTTTACGATAGATCGAAAATTTTGTTATATAAGCATGATAAAGACCTCGTCTGATCAAGAGACTATTCATGGTCGAGTGGTTAAGACAATACCAGATCAAATGGTAGCTTCCCCTATGTAAATAGGGGTCGCAGGTTCGAATCCTGCTGGATAGCACACATTTTCGTAATAAAAATTTATCGTGAAATAATCAGGCCGGTAGATATAAATATAAAATACTGTTTAATTAAAAAAAAAACAGAATATCTACTTAAATACGAGTATCGGTAAAAATAATGTTCAAAATAATTCATTACAAATTGTCGGTTGCTTATAACCAAGTTTCGTTAAAATTCGTTAATTTCCATTATATATATATATATATATATATAATTTTCAAGTCATATGGAATAATCATAAGTCTACATTTAAACTGGAAAACCTCAAAAATTGTACCAAACTGGCTAGCCACATTTAGAAATTATAAGTGATAAATGGGAAAGACATGGAGTATAGTTAAAATATCCAAACCATACAACGGTGGCAATGTATACAGATTATACCAGGAGAAAAAATTAGCAATTATGTTATTTCCCGAACGAAACAAATTACTACATTAAGCTTAAGAAATAATGTCTAGATGTAATCATACTCATAAATACATACTAGGATCTTACAAATATAGATGAGAGTGTTAATGGAAGTTCTTTTAATAATTCTTGCCTAATTTTGAAAATGTTTATGATGTTTGAAAATTCCAGCTGCAGGTTGATAAAAGATCCCTGTTCGAGCGTTTAAAAAACGGTATAAGCAGTCATTGTAAATAGCTTAAAGATACTGAAAGTTAGAAACCTAAGTCGCGAAAATAACTTTCCAAATGAAAAATATTCAAAAGTTCTACAATATAAATGTATTAAACACTTTTTAATACAACTGTGCACTGGTCTAATTTAATTATGATTAAAAACTAACTGTTGCGAATTCCGGGTGGGGAACCACAAAATATAATGAACAACAAAACAATTATGGTGATAGAAAGGTCGGTGGGTTATATTGAACGTAATATATAAATTTGAACACAGGTTAGTAAATCCAGGAATACTATTAGTAAAAAATAAATATATACAAGTCTTGAAGTGAAGTTGTTGGAAATAGTATATCCGTGTATATTATTCTAGCTGAGTAGAGCTCAGAGCTATTCTGACTTCTGATGCGGTAATATCTGGGTAACTTCAGTATTTCTCGGTAATCTCTGGGTAACTTCAGTATTTCTCGGTAACCGTATCATTTCCGGTACACTCCGATAACTCTAACGGATCTCCCTATAACTCTATGGCAGCCAGTCGATTATCATATACAAAAGGGAGATCCCACAACACTAGTCAACTAACTAATACATATATATATATATATATATATATATATATATATATATTAAAAAAGGATTAATTCAAAGATGTTGAATGGCCATTTCGATATGACGATCCCCACGGGGAGCGACACATCACCTCAGCAACAGAAAAAAACCTTTCAGAAACTGGAGAAAAATTAGTCTACTTTTCCTTTTTAAATAGATTGCAAAGAAATTAAAAAATAAATAATAATAAAATAAAATAAAATAAAATAAAAATAAAAATAAAGGGAAAGAAAAAGAAAAGGAAAAAGAAAAAGAAAAGGATAGAATAAAATCAAATAAATAAGAAAAGAAAAAAATTGACATCGTCTGGGTTCGCAAAAAAAAGGGGAGAATGTAACTAAAAATTAACAGACAGCCGTGTTGAATCATTTAAAGCAACACGGAAAAAGTTGGTAAGAAGAGATAAAAGAAGGAAGGGAGGGAAAAAGAAAGAAACTAAAGAAAAAATTTTTTTTAAATATTACAGACGCTGGACAAATTCAAAAATCTAATTTCCCCAAAACGTTGAAGTATTAAAAAAGCCTTTACTTAAAAAGGCATAATTATTGATAAAAGGGAATAAAAAGATATAGGATTTGAAATAAAATTATTTTTTTAAAAAAATTAGGTCATTTGAAATTAAACTAAATAAAGACAATACTAGGTAAAAAAATAATTTTAAAAAAATAATTTTATTTCAAATCCTATATCTTTTTATTCCCTTTTATCAATAATTATGCCTTTTTAAGTAAAGGCTTTTTTTAATACTTCAACGTTTTGGGGAAATTAGATTTTTGAATTTGTCCAGCGTCTGTAATATTTAAAAAAAAAATTTTTTCTTTAGTTTCTTTCTTTTTCCCTCCCTTCCTTCTTTTATCTCTCTTACCAACTTTTTCCGTGTTGCTTTAAATGATTCAACACGGCTGTCTGTTAATTTTTAGTTACATTCTCCCCTTTTTTTTTTTTTTTTGCGAACCCAGACGATGTCAATTTTTTTCTTTTCTTATTTATTTGATTTTATTCTATCCTTTTCTTTTTCTTTTTCCTTTTCTTTTTCTTTCCCTTTATTTTTATTTTTATTTTATTTTATTTTATTTTATTATTATTTATTTTTTAATTTCTTTGCAATCTATTTAAAAAGGAAAAGTAGACTAATTTTTCTCCAGTTTCTGAAAGGTTTTTTTCTGTTGCTGAGGTGATGTGTCGCTCCCCGTGGGGATCGTCATATCGAAATGGCCATTCAACATCTTTGAATTAATCCTTTTTTAATATATATATTTGCTCTGTAATATTTTATTACATGGAGCTCTCTTCCTGTATCATTTTTTAATATTAAAATAAATTTTTAATATTAATTAGGATCGGGTTTTTTGGAATTTACCTTCCTGCTTTTTTCCCTTGGATTGAAGTATCTGAATTAATATATATATATATATATATATATATATATATATATATATATATATATATATATATAATTATGAAATAATTGTGCATTGCGACACGGAAATTTATATGTTTCGAGATAGATTCTCTTAATCAGGCGATGTTGGATGTTGGTTGTGCAAATGATTTACATTCAAATACAAAACACCTTAGGTTTGGTGTTTATGTATGTGGGAAGATATAAAATTTATGTGTGTGTTCATTTTAACTAATCAGAGAGAAAATTAATTTTGTAATTTGGCCCGTATTTTTCAAAGAATACATGCTAACTTTTTCTCTTTTTTCCTCATTTTTCCTTTCCCTACCTTTCCTCCTTAACGATATATGTATATATATATATATATATATATATATATATATATATATATATATATATATATATATATATATCGTATCATTAATAAATATATATGCCATAAACTTACTAGTAACTTTTATTACAAAATTTAATCGACCCGTTTTTACAAATTAAAGTTTTAGAAATATTCCATGGAGCATAGGGATTTGGTAAGTGTCGCTTGATGTGGTACAAGACCGAACGTACAATGGCTGCATAAGAACCAAACTCATTATTTAGCCGTATTTGATCTAACGAGACAAGCCTGCAACCTACTGCTCTACATCAAGTGGTTAAAACGCTCCGCAAACTATAAGGCACTTATCATTATTATTAAACACTAGCAGTGTAGCCCGGCGTTGTTCGGGTGTAATGAAAGCTTTAAAACTAATCCATGGTCCTGGAGCTCAAACTCTTTGGACGTTGTCACGAAAAACATAGGTTGTTGAAAGATTGATCTCGAAGCTGTAGAACTTACTAAAGTGAATGGATGTAAGCCAAATTTTGATTTCTGGTATCGATGTCAAATAACTTTTCCGTTTCAAACTGAATATTGAAGGCTAAATAAGTCCTCTGAATAATTGGTATCATGGCTGAGACTAAGAACTACAATTATACCAACTTAGAGCAAAACCCGAAGCAAAAACCAAAATAAAAGGGCTGAAAACCTGACTTTGATCAAAACCGATAGGATATCGGGGTGTCGATTTCCAATATCGGAATCAAATAAGTCATCCAAGGATAAATTAACCTAAGTCCATGAAAACGTATCGTACGCATCGGGAGTAAAATTGGAGAAAATGACCCATATTGAGCCATTTTTGATCAGATTTGATAGAATATCGGCGGTATCGATTTCCGATCTTGGGGAAAATAAGTCGTCTAAGAAGATCTACTAATGTTTGAGACTAAAAACTATAATTTTACCAAGTTAGAGCAAATTCTGCAGCAAAAACCACGATAAAAGGGTTGAAATCCTGATCTTGATCAGACCTGATCGGATATCGGGGTATCAGTTTTCGATATCAGGGAAAAATCGAAATAAATAAGTAGCCCGTAACCTGACCGGAAGCCTAAAGAATATTTGTGAGATGTTTGGTAAGCATTAGATAAAAATTGTGGATTTGTATAAGGGACATACAGGCATACAGACACACATACGAACATCTTGCCTTTAAAATATATAGATAACTCACAAGGGAGTTTATCAGGTTTTTCTTTCTGAACTTACATGAATATCAGTACTTTTCACCGGATGACCTTTCAATTTGAGCAAAATTTGATCTTAAGCTTTTAATCAGGCAGTCTATTATTAGCTAATGTATTCTATCAATCAACGATACACGTACTAAATCGGTCGGCCGGCTTCCAGCAGTTTGACCTTTCCAACCGAGCCAAATTTATCGAAAGATTTTACGATTCATTTGTATTTCAAACGTCTGCGTTGAACATAGAATATCACTTGTCTGATTTCAAGTCGTCCGACCTTCTAACTGAAGCAAAATTCGATGATATGACTTTGTTCCTTGTTTTGAGAAATTGATTGTCGGTCCGGTAATCGAACTTTTACTGACGCTTTAGCAGCATTTTCCTTTTAGCCTCAATGCTTATATTAAAAAAATCTATATGATACAATGCAATATATATATATATATATATATATATATATATATATATATATTGATTGTTTAATATTTAGTTTTTGGTCATAACAGGGTTAGACCAGTACACATTTCTATTAAAAAGTGTTCGATACAATTATATTGTAGAACTTTTGAATATGTTCTATTTTTAAACAAGTTATTTTGCTACCTAGGTTTCTGGAACCTGGGTAGCGAAATAACTCGTTTAAAAATGGAATATATATATATATATATATATATATATATATATATATATGATAATATTTTTAAAGATTTATAATGAAAACATAGTTTACTGTAACACAAGATCCGTAGTGTTTCGGTACTATCTTATTGTCACCTCGTCAGGCAGTGAAATCTTGTAAGCGTTTCACGAGGACACGCAGACATGCAAAATGTTACATATGTATATACGCAATTTATTACATTCTTCTTCTTTTATGGACCTTGTCCTTTCAAGACATAGTCGATCATGGCTTTACACATCTCCCTATTCCTGGTGGCTTTTAGCACGCTTTCTCTTGTTGCACCAAACAACCCTCGTTTCGTCATCCATCTGATCAGATCCTTCAAATATGTTATCCACTGCTTTCCCCTGTCTCTTTTTCCTTTTATCTGGCCTGTTTGTATGAGGTTCTCTAAGCCCTTCTTCCTCATTGCATGTCCCAGGAACTTTATCTGTCTCTTCCTGATTCTCATTATTAATTTCCTTTTCGTTTCCATTCTATCCAAAACCTCATCGTTGCTCATATGCTCGATCCATGATATTCGAAGCATCCTTCTGTAGAACAACATTTCAGTTGCTTTAAATTTTTCCTTCATCTTCGAAGATATTGTCCAACATTCACTGCCATGTTGAAGAATCGACATCACATAGCAATCCAGTACTCTCTTCTTTGTTTACAGACATTGAAAAGGCTTTGGTTTCAAGTCATTTTAATTGGCTATCCACTTTTACCTTCGCAATCAAATTCCTCCTATCCATCATGATCATTGAGACAAACACTTGGAAAATGACCGTCACTTAATTGTTTTGATATGGTAACAATGTGTTGTCTTTAAGTTTCTGTAAATAATGGTTTTTATCAGAAAAAATATTTCACTGCCTGACGAGGTGCTTATAAGATAGTATGCAACACAACGACACTTGTGTTGCATACACTATATTTTTTATTATAAACTTATAATAAAAATATTACCATATATAATGCCGTGCACTCTTAATAAAGTCAGTCAAGTACCATATGTGATACACGCTTTGGGCGATCATGTCTCCAAAGAGACATGACTGACTGGGCAGAACATTATCCCGCAGTAGGTTGCCATTGCTTTCTGCGGTAGACTGGTTGCCGACTAAGGCTATAGAAACCAATCTGTGCTGTTATTTAACCCATAACTGGAAGGAATAGACGGATTAATACCTTTCCCAAGAGTATTTGCGCGTAAGTGAAGGCGAGGAATTCAACTGGAATTCGAACTCGGTTCCCCGATTTCTCATTCCGAGCCGATATCCACTGCGCCACAATGCACATCCTTAATTTAATATATCACTAAACTTAATAAAGTATATCACTAAAATCAGTGGACTGCTAAGCCATTAAATTGTACTAATAATATATATATATATATATATATATATATATATATATATATATATATATATATATATATAATTAGAATATTATAAAATTCATTACTTAGTTTAGAATATATATATATATATATATACATCTGGTCGGGTCCTCCTACTGTCAACCTAGGTTTTCTTAACAAAATCCAACGGAGAATCTGTAATAGATCCCGACTTGGCAGCTCAAATACAGTCACTTTCTCACCTGCGCAATGTGGGTTCTCTGCGTCTCTTCTACAAATACTTTCACGACTTCTGCTCCGATGAACTTAGCTCACTGGTGCCCTCTATATAAAAATTTACTCGAGCCACAAGATTAGCAACTAGGTCCCACCTTTTTACTGCGAAACGAATAAATTGTAAACGCAAATTCTACTCCATCAGCTTCTTTTCTCGCTCTTCCTGTCTGTGGAATTCCCTTCCGTTTACTTGCTTCCCCAACGGCTACAATCTCCAAGAATTTAAACGTAAAGTCAATATTCAACTCCTATCTCACTAACTTGCATCTTCTCTCTCATGCTCCTTTCTCTGTCTACTCCAATTTCATCAGTATTCTCATCCTTCTCTTACCTAATTCCTGACACCCCCTAACCTGTCACTCTTTCTGATAACTTTCCTCCTATGTAAACCCCTGCAAAACGGTGGCAGTAAAATGCCTTGCTTGGGGCGATATATATATATATACACACAATTATTCACTTGGCAATAAATACTAAAAAATAGTATGAAATACATCATTTTTTTGAAAACTATATATATATATATATATATATATAGAGAGAGAGAGAGAGAGAGAGGGAGGGAGAAGGTGTATAAAAATAACTTTACAAACTTTGGGGTTGGCTTCCTCACACAGAAACAAGGACAAAGTTTGATATGCCTTCGTTTTTGAGTTAATAAGTTTAAAGAAAATTTACGGTTGATGGCGCTGTGTTGCCAAGACTAGTTTACATTTGTCATTCGTGTACATTTGTGCTTAGTCTTCCGTGTTTAACGTGTGTCGAATTAATTAACTGAGAAGTATCCCATATAACAATGGCGGAATATTCATATCGTGTGGAGCCAGATATGATTTTTACATACAGCTGCGTGAATTGTAATGTACGCAGGACTTTCTTTAAACTTAATGACTCAAAAACAGATTGCCGACATATTTTTATATATAATTTTGTCCTTGGTTTGGTTTTAGAAACCCGATCCCGAAGGTTGTAAATGTATTTTTGATACGCCCTCTTTCTTTCTCTCTCTCTCTCTCTCTCTCTCTCTCTCTCTCTCTCCATATATATATATATATATATATATCCCAGCCCAAAGCAAGTGGATGTCTAACCACACTGATGAGCTGTGACACAGCGAAACAGGCTTGTATGTGGATGAAGACTCTCTCTCTCTCTCTCTCTCTCTCTCTCTCTCTCTCTCTATATATATATATATATATATATATATATATATATAGATATAGATATATATTTCTGAATAAAGACAAAATACTTATTTTGATATTTTTGTTGTGAATTTCCATGGCCTCCAAAAATCTATAAATTCACTTTCATAATATGTTTAAGCTATCATAATTTTAATCAATTTATTAAACATAGCAAACATTTGTGAGGATTGAAGGTAGTTAAAATAGTATCGGTGTGAGGGGAAAAACCATCCACTCTATTTTTTTTTGTGGGCGTGAAAGTCCAAGTTGGCCTAAATTTCTCTATACCAGAATAATATAGGTGAAATGAATGACAAAGTGAAGACCAAACTACTGCTTATTATCTTTTGATTTTATCAAGAGATAATAAGCAGTAGTTTGGTCTTCAGTTTGTCATTCATTTCACCTATATTATTCTGGTATAGAGAAATTTAGGCCAACTTGGACTTTGTCAATATCTGGTCAAGTGCTCCTACTGTATATTTAGGAAGCACTTGACCATATATTGCAGTAGTGTTCAATACATAGACGAATGGTAGACTTATAAATATGCAAGATAGATTGCTTAACATCGCACTAACCAGACATTTTATCGAGACAGGGGTAAAATGTTGAGTGAACAGCATAGATACCGACTTGAGAACTGATGTCATCAGGAAGCTCATTGAGTAAAATTAAGAAAAAAGTATGTACAAGAATAGAGCTAATTCGAACAAAAAAGATCTAGAAGAGTGGCCATTTAGGACAACTTTCATTTTGCAACTAGATTGAATTAGTTCAAAGATTCGTTCGGTAATACTGTAGTCATTCAACTTGTTAAGAAAACCAATTTCGATATGTCCAAAGCAACAACCCGAGCTTCATCATTTAATCTAAAGATTGATAGACACTTTCAGCAATAAGCGTTAGTACATCGGCAGTGGGAGCTAGAGAAGCAAAAGCCATATTGCCTCTCGGAAAGTGTGAGGTGTTTAACCAATTCAGAGTTGATTAGCGTCTCGACCAGTTTACCAACAAGAGGTAGAAGCTAATAGGTCTATTGTCATTAGGCGTCGGACAGTTCACCTGTTTTCTTAAAGACTAATATATAATACGATGACACGTTCATGATATGTTCGAGGTTGGACTATATTAATCTACTCATATCAGGTGGGGATACACATGATGCACACTTAGACGGTAATGTCTTTTTTGAGACACGGCTGACCGAGCAGAAGATTTTCCTGCAGTAGGTTGCTAATACTTTCTGCGGTACAGCCAAGGCTGCAGAAATCAATCTGTTCTATTTAACCCATAACTGGAGGGAGAAGAGACGGATTAATACCGTTTCTTAAGGTATTTGCGCGCAAGTGAAAGTAACGAGTTCAACTGAAATTCGAACTCGGTTCTCCGATTTCTCGTCTCGAGCCGAGATCTACGGCACTAAAACGCACAAGGTAGAAAGAAAATAAACGCAATAAAAATTTAAAAATATAATTATGATTCCTCTTTTAGTCTGCTTGTTACTAGCTGTGTCCAAGTCTCAATCGGAGACATCTAGAATTGGCAAATAGACAGGTGCCACTTGTGGTAGAAAAAAATTCTCAACATTTCTGCAGAAAAAAAAAAAAAAAAACTAAACATATTTTCTTGCAAAATGTTCAACTTTACAGTTCCAAAAAACTATTGGAAGAAAATTCATTAACGTATTTTTTGTTTTGAAACTATTTTTTATCTTCTTGTAGATATAATTGCGTAAGATGTGTGAATTATCCATGAGATTAATTTTCTTTTGCAATTCAGTTGTTTTAGGCGGATTTTTCAATGTGCTCACGTCACTATCAAATGTAACAAAACTTCAAGGGTTTTAATTGCGTTTAACGACGATATCATGGAAAAATTGCTCAAACCTAACCATTTTGGGGGACGCCTCAGGCACCGAGTAATGACCTCAGCTTCCTCACGAAAAAAGCAACTGCCTGGTGAGATGCCCCACCGAATTTTGAGCTAATATTAATTTCAACTTATCCAACAGAATCCAAGAAATATTCACTTGTTATACGTTTACCAGATATTTAGGGTACATATATTTTTTTGCATCTTTCGTCATAATTTCCGGTGCTTTAACAACTACCAGTAGTGTGTTTATAATTGTTAGTATTATATTACAGGCGTTTTAATAGAGTATTTTTCAGCTACGTCGCTACCGAATGTGGCACAAGGTCATTTTAACGTCGGTTTTTATGTCAATACCATAAGAAAGTTGCACAAGCCCTATCAGTACTTCCTTTTTTGGGGAACGCTCAGGTACAGGGTAATGACCTCAGCCCGTTCCCGAAGAAGAAGTATTTGGTCACCCTGAGTTTTGAGCTAATATTAATTACAATTTTTATAGAAGCCGCAAAGGAGTTCACTTGTTTTAGCTCTGCCAGGTATTTGGGGTACATATCTGTTTGCAACTTTGAACATCATTCCCAGTGCTCTAATGACTACCGGTACTGTTATTATCATTATTGTCTTTTTAATTGATAATGCCTTTTATATATCTAGAGTTTAACAATCAAAGCAAATTTACATTTACTGAGTACCAAACTCCATCCACGCGTAGAATTGAACATCTTTTACCGACACAAAACACTGTGGTCCATGGTTCATCTGCACCCAAAGATTCTTTCCCCCAAAATCTTTTTTTTCTTTCTCTATCTCTCTTTCTCCTTGACCTTTCGTGTTGGGAAGAGACATCGTGCAACAAGGTTACAGCTTTTGGGGAAGATGGCGCAGCAGTCACAAACACGAAACACCGTTACTCACTTCTCAAAAACCTGGTCCAGACAGGGTCGTACACAGGATACAAACCAGAGAGGGAAGGCGAATATTCCAATTTCCGGTGCCAGTGGAATTGGTCCTCCTCCGCTGATCATGATTAAGCGCCAGACGCGTCGGGCGCGCTCCCGCGCCAACACTGTGGTAAATGCACATCTACAAAAAAAACAAAATACAAAACTGAAAAAAGCAGCAAAGGTACTGTAATGTTGTATTTCTTGAAAATAGTCGAGAATTGGAAAGGCCGTTGTTAGACTATCGAAGCAACAGATGAATAAGTAAAAGAAACAAAGAGAAAGATTGTTTGGTTTGGTTGTTTTGTTTTTATGGCATATCAACCTAGGCTGGTCATTTATTGCCAACTAAATTTTATTTATTTATTGCTGGTAATACCCTTTTTTTTAACAATTTATTGTTGTTTTTATATAAGTTTTGTGTGTAGTAAAACTTTTTTTTTTCGAGTATCAAGATTCATTGGGATTTATTTTTAAGGGCAGGGTCCCCAAGTCCTACCCTGTTATTTAACCCATAACTGGAGGGAAGGGACGGATTAATACCTTTCCCAAGTGCTTAAGTGAATTCAGGGTATTCAAATGGAATTCGGACTCGGCTCACTGATTTCTATTTCCGAGCCGATATCCACTGCACCACAACGCACAACCGTCACTGAACGCTTACAGCACGTGGTATCCCCAAAGATGAAGGGGTTTATTAAATATTCATACATAGAACGGAAATACTTGAGTAACTGAACTACTTCTCAAATCCTATTCTAATGTGGCTACTTACCATTTTTATAATTAGTAGCAGTCTACTGTCACAGTCATAAGAAAAACAGGAAGAATTCTTAGTCCTACTCTAAAGAAAAGAAAGAAAATCAGTTTTTGTAAGACAAGGACGTGGTTTCTCATTGGATTATTTAAAGTATACTGCAAATCGATTCTGCGAGAATTAGAAATTCGACCAGGATTAATTATTGGCGGCCTCAATCTTAACAGCATAAGATATGCAGATGAAACAATGTTCACAGCAGAAACGGAATGAAAAGTACAAAAGATCCTAAGAAATGTAGCGAAGGAAAGCAAGAAGAAATGGCTAATTTTTTTTTTTTTTTAATCATTTCACCCCGAGCAAGGCGGAAACGCCACTGATGTGCAGGGGGTTACATAAATGTAAAAAGATTAATTAGAAAAGAGTGAGGAGTACAAACTAGTTAGAAAGGAACAATAGAAAGCTGAGAAAGCAGGTGCAATGACAGATGGAGAGAAAGGGAAAGTTAAACAGGGGAGGGGAGAGAGCTAGAGTCCAGTGGTTAGTAGATGAGTATTGACTTTGCATTTAAATTTCTGGAGGTTGTAGCCGTCAGGAAAGCAAGAATACGGGAGTAAGTTCCACAGGCGGGAAGTGCGAGAGAGGAAGCTGCAGGAGTAGAATTGTCGTCTGCATTTGGCTAACCTGACTGTGAATGGGTAGGACCCAGTTGCCAGTCTGGTTGTACACAAAATGTATGATTGTTAGCAAAAGAATGAGCCCAAAAAGCAAATTACAAATCGTAGATATTAGTAGATTTTGTCTAGCGGCATATTAATCACTATGGTTTATGGCTTGTTTGGAAAGTTCATGCCAATTATTATAGGAAATTAAAAACATACAAGATTATACCATTAACTATTTATTCAACTAAATAAGAATTATTTTTTTACATAAATTTTCTCAATTTTTCCTTCAACTTAAAGATTCTGTATTCCCAGAATTTAGGTGGTTTCTAGGCAAAGATCTCATGAAGATGCTTTTTACGTTGTCAAAAGAATTAAAGTTTTAACTTTTGAGATTATTTTGCAAAGATCTGAATAAATGGGAATCCGAAGAAGCAATGTCTGGTGGGGTAGCAAAAGAAACCTTATGTCTGACATTAAATTGATTGAAATCAAATCCTTTTTTGTTTGTCAATTCTGAGCGTTTTTCTTGAAATGATTCCTTTAATTGCTTTAGTTTCGGGCAGTACTTTTTAGAATCAATTATCTGTTTGCTTTGCAGTAAGGTACAGGATTCCTTTCTAATCTCACCAGATGCATGAATTTTAGGATGAAGACCTGTTTTTCGGGTTACTACAGTTGATATGTCGCTTACTCCGGGATCGTTTTCACTGAAAATTGTTGTAAAAGATCAATTTCTCATCACCCCGTCACAATTTGCTTCAAGGGTGAATTTTCATTGCACTTATACAGCAAATCACTGATCGAAATGCGATCCAAAAGATTCTTTTCACTCAAATCAAGTGGTTCCCAAAACACCGTAGCGATTTAAGTACCCAAGATTCACTAAGTGTTCATCAGTGGTGAATTTGGATAAATTTTGTGTTTCTGCCAAATTCCTCGTTGTATAATGCAGGTTATTCTTAATCAATATCTTTGTTTGGTTGTCATTTATAGTGGTGGTTAGCCTGAACGTTCGTCATCAATGAGGATATAATCATCAGTGCCTATCTTAGCGAACCATTTCCGTACATTTCTGTCAGCTAAAGCACCTTCACTATAAACGGAAGATATCTTTTTTGTTGCTTACGTGGCAGTTTTTTTATTTACGGTAATAAAAAACATATTCGTCTTCTATGTGCCTTGCCCTTTCAGGACGAAAATAGCCTTCCACGTCTCCCTATCTCTGGTGGCTCTTAGCACACTTTCTCCTGTAACATCTCGCAACCCCCGTTCTGTCATCCACCTGCTCAGGCCCTTCAAATATGTTATCCGCTGCTTTTCTCTGTCTCTTTTCCCCTCTATCTTACCTGTTAGTATCAGGTTCTCCAAGCCCTCCTTCCTCATTGCATGTCTCAAGAGCTTTCCAGCACCCCATCTTTGCTCATATGCTCGGTTTATGATATTTCAGTTGCTTCAAGTTTTTCTTTCATCTCTACTGCCATATTGAAGAACTGACATCACATAGCAATCTAGTACTCTGTTGTTTGTTTCTAGTGAAAGTTTCCTGTGTCTTAGTACTTTACTCAGCTTCTGGAATGCGTCCTTCGCCATGACAGTTCGCCTACGGATCTCTGTGTTGCACTTTTTGTCTTCTGTTAGAACACTTCCCAGGTATTTAAAGTTTTTTTTACTGCTTTACTGTATTTGGCATTTTGGGCCGCTGTTTTTGCTGATGACCATGCATTCAGTTTACTTGCAAATTATTTGTAGTCCTTTCTTGTCACTGTCTTCCGCTACCTTAAAAAGCATCAATTGTTTAAAATGCACATTTTAATCTTTCATTTTTATAGTGATGCAAAACTGGCACGAATTATGTAATTTTACACTTTCTTTCTGAAGAAATAATTTAAAGTGTGCGCTAGTCAGAAATGTAAGCAGATTATATCTGTCGATTAATTTGATGTGTTGGATCATGAACGACTAAAAGTCGACATGAACTTTACTGACAACCCAATATATTGTACACAATTTCATGGCTGCAACTAATTATATTTGAAATGTAATTTTATGCTTTCAATTACAGAAAATATGTATCGGTTGTCATTGTGCTATAAAGTCGGTAATTTTACTATAAACGTGTAGTGTTGGTAAATTTCTAATATACTTAGTGTGGTTGAATAAATGGATGTCAAAACTAGGTTTTAGATGAATAAAACTATAGGTAAATTTCATTAAGATCTACGAAGGAGAGGAAATTATGGCGAGCCATAATCACCAACATTTAGCAGAGACACGGCACATAAAGAAAAAGTATTAAAAAAAGGAGAAAGCCGTGTTTGCATAAAAAAAAATAACATTCAACATTTCAGCCAAAATAGGTTTTAAATTTGAGGTAAAGAAAATTTTCGGAAATGTCATCGCAATTTAAAGTATTAACCAGATTATTGACTTCAGTATCGGTTTGCTTTGTCGCCTATTGTACACCTTGCAGAGTAAGAAAACCTCCTCTAAAAAGCCATCTATCGGGTGGATGTTTGCGGATTCGGGTGTGTAATCGCCACTATCTTGATTCCATATTTACTTTTCTCTCAAGTACAGACATCAGTCAGTTAAGTGCCATACGTGATACACGCTTGGGAGATCATGTCTCGAAAGAGACATGACTGACTGGGCAGAAGATTATCCCGCAGTAGGTTGCCATTGCTTTCTGCGGTAGACTGGTTGCCGACAAAGGCTATAGAACCCAATCTGTCCTGTTATTTAACCCATAACTGGAAGGAATAGACGGATTAATACCTTTCCCAAGTGAATGCAATTAATCTGGATGGAATTCGAACTCGGCTCCCCGATTTCTCTTTCCGAGCCGATATCCAATGCACCAAAGACATCACCCGCATAATAAAGAAAACATATCAGTGGTAAGGGAGATGGGGAAAGGCAGCAACCCACTTATTTCACGAGCTTCTGTGAATTAATGACAGAACAAGAGACGGAGGCCTAAGCAAAACGAAGCAAAACTGCTAAAAGCCACACGAGATAGGAAGTTGCAAAGAGCCTTGAACGTTTATGGTCTGAAGAGTCGCAGCACATAGACGAAGATAGACAGCAACAATTTATTGCTCAAAACGAACAATTTTGGCACAATGCCTAGGAGATGTGTGGGGAGGCTGTTCAACACTAAAAATCCTATACCTAACTAACCAGAATCACGACCCTTCCACACATTACAATTTGCCCATTCACCACAAGAACTCATCCATCTTCATTCAATCAGCCATTCAAATCGACATGTATCACAGAACCACATAAAACCAGGGATCCGAAAAAAGTTATATTGAAGCTTAAAATGTCCAATATAAAACAAGGTAAAAATGTGCCTGATGACGGTGGAAGGAGATGAAACCGAAAATACTAAAATAATAAACAAAATAACAAAGTAAATGAAAATATGTTTGTAGGTTCTGTTCCTCCCTAGAAAAACACAAGAGGTCGTTATAGGCAGAATCAAGAGGCTCACACATTAAGGCAGAAGGCTTGTCAAAGTAAATGGTGGGATATGAAAGTCAAAAGACTGACTAAACAGAGATATTTTCTAATTACACACTGCGACACCTCTTGGCAGTTTATAGTCCAATCATGGATAACCTCCGGCTCGCAATCTACGTTCTTTTATAAAAAGGAAGTAACGGTTTCAATCTGGTAAGGAATATGGCGATGCGCTTGAAGGGGTAAATAACGATTTTGTTTCTCCTCACTGAGACATGCACACATACGCACACATATGAGACATATTCTTTTCGAGCTAATCTTATTTCATGTTTATCATCTAATAAAAAAAAAATGAAAAAGTAAGGTCCTCGCTATGTGTCATAAAAAAAAAGGAATAAATGCAACCCTGGTAAGGGTGTAAATAGGTGTTAGATCTTAGCCACAGATAGCATTTCAGCTTTAACCATTTTCCCACCGCCGTAATGTCATTTTGCAGCCGTAGGGAGATGGTTAATGTTTATTTGATTAGGCCTTGTGTCAGACACAACCGAACTTCCTACAGCTTACAAATTTTATCCATAATTATCAGAATTATCAGAAGGTTTTCATCAGAAGATTGGTTGTCAGCAGGTTGGAATATGTAGAGTCAGTCAGTTAAGTGCCATACGTGAAACACGCTTGGGCGATTCTAGAAAGCGACATGACTGACTGGGCAGAAAATTATCCCGCAGTAGGTTGCCATTGCTTTCTGCGATAGACTGGTTGCCAGCCAAGGATATAGAACCCAATCTCTCCTGCTATCTAACCCATAACTGGAGGGAAGAGTCGGATTAATACCTTTCCCAAGGGTATTTGTGCGTAAGTGAATGCAATGAATTCAACTGGAATTTTAACTCGGCTCTCCGATTTCTCGTTCCTAGCCGATATCCAACGCACCACAACGCACATGTGGAGTAGTGTAAGAATAAAATATACATTTTTCATGTTAAAATAGAAATTTATTAAAAAAAAAGAATAACAAGAATTGGTAGACATTAATATTCAATGAGAAAGTTGAGGATATCAATCGTTAAAGAAATGTTCTTGTAGTAGTAATTTATTGGAAAGGGTTTATGCGTACGTACGTAAGTATGTATGAGCGTTTGTTTCGTAGGAATGTCTTTGGATGGAGAAAAAGAAGTAAAAGAAATCAGCACACGAGAAAGAGGACACAGATAATCCGTAAGATAAGTACCCTAAATCTGTCCATAATCGAGACGTCTGTGTTGGATGCAGTTTTAGGTCATGCTGAAAACCGAGTTTTCAGTTCACACGAAAACAAATATCAACCGCAAGTTCCCTTCACTTCCCTATTGATCTTAACTATCTAGAAGCTTCTGTTATGTTGTTATCCTTGTTCTTTTCCAACCATATTACACTTAATTTTGGCAGCATTTTACAAAGTGACCTCCCAGTGAAATATCTGTATCTGATTTTAATCAGTTGGCACTGACCTTGCTAATCAGGCTTTTAGCATTTCTTTTGTCACAATATATTAAAAGATAAGGTGTCATTCTGACACATATCCTGCTGGTTTCAACTTAAACTTTCAATTGTTTTCCATATATATAAACAATGATAAACATTCGGCCTGTTTTTTTTTCTTGTGTTAGTTACCAGGTACGTTAAGTTTCTTTATATTTAATCATTTCATTCCAACCAAGGCTGGACCGTCTTTAGTGTTCAGGTGTTCACATCAAGAGAAAAGATTGAGTACATGAGGTATTGAAGAAAGGATAAAATACGAATAGGATTCAAGAGGATAGTATATGCCAATTGACATCGCATTTATTTTTTAGAGATTGTAGCTATCAGTGAAGCTAGTAACCAGAAAGGAGTTCCACAAGCGGGAATTGGGAGAAAAGAAACGGTTGGGAATAGGAGTAACGTTGCATTTAACCTTTTCAACGGTAAAATGGTGGGACCTACTAGCACGCTTAAATTCATGTGGTCGGGTCACTAGGGATAAAATGCTCGTCAGAGCAGTTGCCTTGAAAATATTCGCAGAAACGACAGAGGGAAACCAAGTCACGTCGATGAGAAAGTGACTGAAGTCGAGATGCCAAGTCACGTATTTTGAACATTTTTTTCGCCAAAATCTACCTTATATGTCAATTAATCTACCATTCGTCCTTACCTTGAATATTGCTGTCACCTCTGGTCTGATGAACTTGAAATATATTTAAAGATCCTTGATAAAATTCAAAGAGTCTGCAGTTTTATTGATCCTCACTTGGCATGTCGTCTGCAGTCATTTTCCCAAAACCGCATAGCTTTTTCTATAAATATTTTCATGGTAATTCTTCTGATGTAGTTTCCTGTATGGTACACAGACTTTGTGAATTTAAGCGCAGTACTAGATTGGCGGCTAGGTCTCATCATTTTACAACTGAAATAGCCGGATGTAACCTTTAATTCTATGATAACAGTCTCTTCCTTCACACTTCTCGCTTTTGGGACTGTCTTCCGGTTTTGGACTTTCTTGTCAACTTCGATCTTCTACAATTGGAATCCAATGTCAGTAGTTATCTAGTGTCTTCTTAATTCCTGTTCATTTATTGTTCTCTCTCCTTTCTCCCTCATTAGTTATGTTTTTTCTCATATTTTCTAACACTCGGTAGCCACTTTAAACTTAGTACATTTATGGACTTGCTTGAAATTTGCTTTCAATTCACTGAAATGTTTGCAGGAAATGGAAAAAGTCCTCCACACTCTACTTTAAGAATGTTTGGCTATTAGCGTTATCACAAAAACAAACTCTACAGATAATCCTTGAAGTTACACAAAAAAGAATTTCGTTATGCCTACGCTGGAACATGACAGATACTATCCATTAAGGCCTGAAAAAAACAAAAACGCAACAAACCGGTATTCCTAGTGTCGCTCGAGTCAATTTTATTAACACAGAATATACAAGTTTCGTAAACCAAAAGGGTATCAGCACCCAGTGTAAAAATACTCAACCTCACCCAGTAATACATATACATATATATATATATATAGTATACCGAGGCAGCAAGTAATTTTTTAAACATATGCTATTAAATATAATAGACAATGAATGTCTATTATGTTTAATAAAGAGCCGTTCTAAACGTCGTATTTTTGCTTTCATTTCAGTTGAAAATAAAGAAAAAAATTCTCCAACATTTGGATAATTATTTATTGGCTTTCTTCTAAGCTTTCGGTTCACATGAGCCATCTTCAGAGAGGTTGTTTAAACTGAAATATTATAAAATCCACCATCACCGACGATTTTATTTTGTGTTGACATAAAACTCCGCTTGACAACGGCAATAGTTACCAAAAATAATAAACGCAGTTCTTAAGTTTGCGATGCGGTTTTATGACGTCACACCGCGGGATTTATTTTCAACTGAAATTAAAGCAAAAATACGACGTTTAGAACGGCTCATGATTAAACATAATAGACATTCATTGTCTCTTATATTTAATAGCATATGTTTACATATATATATATATATATATATATATATATGTATATATATATATATATGTGTGTGTGTGTGTGTGTGTGTAACAATAACAAAGTTTGTCCTTTACAAAAAGAGTGCTGATCTGGGTATTTTTGGGGCTATAATGGTATTTAGGCAAGCAGCTTTTGCAACGATAGTTTTCTATATGAAGAGAGAGGAAAAGAGAGAAAGAGAGAGAGAGAGAGGGCTGAATAATGATATATAAAAATAAATGTTCACATATTACTGTATTTGTCATCACACACACACACACACACACACACACACATATATATATATAAAGGAAACCTCAACGCGTCATTTAAATTGGTTATAAATTGTAATTCATTTCAATGAGCATTTCATCAGATCACACTATATTCCTTCCATTTGGTACAAA
The DNA here is from genome assembly GCA_037127315.1 of Ascarosepion bandense. NCBI lineage: Eukaryota > Metazoa > Mollusca > Cephalopoda > Sepiida > Sepiidae > Ascarosepion > Ascarosepion bandense. The sequence continues at coordinate 4,784,945 of JBBBDQ010000346.1, forward strand.
AAAATTTGCCGGAAGAAGCATTTCTTTCCCCTCAAATTGAATGGAAGAATATAGGGAAATCTCAAACCCCCAACAGCTTTAGAAGCAGATGCAATTTATGCTTAGACGAAAAGATTAAAATTATCAAATTCAGAGAATCTAGCGAATTATTAAATCAAAGAAATGAAACAATTTTCAAATGCCACCATGATAACAAATTTAAACTAACTCATAAAATCTTAGAATCACCCTGTTCCGCCACACTTGCCAGCTCTTTCACATTTGTGTGGATCATTTGTTGGAGGATTTTAAGAAGTGAGGATAAAGATCTACCATACAATGGTTTGACATGCCAATCTAAGTACACAATGACTGTATATTATTGGTGTACGAAGTTAAACAATATCCTGTCATGAACTATGCAATTATAAATGATTTCACGATAATGACTTCGATATAAATATTTCACGTGTATAATGGTGCACCTAAGTGTAAGGTTAGATATGTTTCTCATATATATGGGTGCACCCAATATTGTGCATGCTTCTATAGAATTTTGTGCATGTTTATATAAATTATTGTATGCATTATTGTGTGTATAAGGGCCACCTAAGTATAAGTGTATTTCATGTATAAGAATGGACCTAATTATGTATATGTTTTTCCATCATGTGAGAACACCAGATTATATGTGGGTTGTGTTAATCTTGGATGCAGTCGATTGTGCATTCTAGAAATGATTATACTTTCATGTACTGATCATTCTACCCATATGTGTACAGGTTAGCATCAAAATCCGAATGATGTATGCCGGTATATATAGATATATATTTGTGCAATGTTTTTTAAGACGTATGAAAAGAAAATATACCACCTCGTTTGGGAGTTAAAAGCAGATGGATAAGTGTACACGGGCGTACATTGTCTTTATGTATAGGGGTATATAAAAAGTTGCTTGTATACTTTATATATATATATATATATATATATATATATATATATATATATATATATATATATATATGGATATGTATACATGTATGCGTGGATCCGCTCCTCATAGAATTGCTTGTGTGTGAACACAACAATTGTATGTGGATATAAATAAATGAATGTATGTATGAAGAATACATTTATGAGTATATATACGTATGGATGCGAGGATATATGTAAGTATGAAAATATATGCGTATTTTGAGAGTATGTGTGCGAATTACTGGCATAATTATATATATAACACTATTTATACGCGCGGAAATCCCGTCTTTATGAAATGTATATATGTGAGTATCCGTATGTAGACATGAAAAAGTGTAGATCGATAAGTATGTATAAGTCACATTTGTATCTATATGTGGTGGGGATGTGTGCATATGTGTGTATGAATATAAGTTAGTGTACATGGGTGGGTTAATTTACGGGGTTACACACACACGTATTCATAGAATTAGAAATAAACGGTTAATGACTTAGCGGTCAACAGCTTCACGACTGGTCTGAACACCCCCAGCTGATGTGACGCCAATGCCTCTTTCCTGACTCTCTTTTCCTTTTTCTCTTTTTTCCTTCTTATTTTTTATTTTTTTATCTTTCACTTCAGTTAAAGAAAATGCTTATTCCTGCAAAAATTTTGTACCAAATGGAAGGAATATTGTGTGGTTTGATGAAATGAGCTAATTAAGCTCATTGAAATTATAATTGAATTATAATTTATTACCAATTAAAATGACATGTTGAGTTTTCTTTTATAAATATCATATTGCTCTGGATAGCATCCACTGAGCTCTCTATATAAATGTAACACTTAATATTTTATATTAGGTCGATCTTGTTGGATTATCCTCGCCGTTTACTGACTGGACATATATATATATATATATATATATATATATATATATATATATATGTGTGTGGTGTGTGTGTGTGTGTGTGTGTGTGTGTGTGTGAAAGAACAGATAAATTAAAAGCCTACTCTTCATGCATTTACTTTTATAAAGTGCGACCAATACAGAGTGGAGCTTAATATTGCACTTCTTTTATTACAATGGATTGTAAAGCTAATATATCACTACACAAAATTATTCATATTTCAGAACAATATTGTTCTTCTTCCGGTGATATTTTAAAAACATTTGATGAAAATGATTTATTTCAGAAAATAGGAAATGAATTCCTGGTTATATAAGCTTCCAAACGAAACAGTAGAATATATATATATACTATAGTCATCCGCAGACAGATCTGTTTTGCTGTATCACAGCTCATCAGTACGGTTAGAGTCCGATCACTTCCTAACCCAGGATTGAAACCCGACCGAGTTGGCGTCAGTCGGCGACTCTACCTCTGGGCCACGAGCGTCCGGTAGAAGAAGGCAGACTTTTAGCTCGTATATTATTATACATGATAGAGCGAAGATAAATATAAGAGTGGAAAATTTTTTTTATGTTTGAACACTACGTTCAAGCACGAAACCGACTGTCGCCAACCACTGTTGTCCACAATTATACAATTCGTCCGTACTCAGGCTTGATTTTCTCGACTGATCTTTGAGTTGATGGCTTTGGGTCAAGGCCTACTTCACCCTACGTTATGTTGATTGATCACAATACTGGCCTGGTCCGAAAGATGGACTGGAGCCGATGACGTGGTTTGTTTCGGCCAGAATTAAATCACAAAAGACAAGCGAACTGGGATTAAAAAAAGTATTTATATACAACTTTTGGTTACAAAGTTGTTAATACAATTATTAATGGCTCAAGCCGGTCTATATTCTTCATGCAATAAGTCTGACGTTGTACTTCACCTCGGCATATTACATCAGATCAGGCGAAGCTGTGTTCTCGTCTCTTAATCTCTGTTCTCCCCGTTTTCTGGTCTTCGGTTTGTGTCTCTTTCGCCTCTAGCGTCCAATCTCACTTGTGTGTTAAGTCACCGCCGGGTCTCTCCGGCCTGCACACACTGTCTTTCTGGTCTGCATCATCTGTGTGTCGTCTCCACCGGGTCTCTCTGGTCTGTGCACACTGTCTTCTGGTTTGTGATTTTACTTTTTTACGTCGAATCCTTCTAGCAGAAGATGGCCGCTCCTGGCCTGGTCTGGTGAAGGCATGCCGAGTCTGCTTTTAATTTCTGGTTCTTCTCACGTTCTCGGCGTTCTAACTTTGTTGATCAAAATATCTTGCTTATATTAAGCCCCGCACACAACGAGGCTTGAGGTGTGACATGCTCTGGGTAAGTTAGCGTTCCCCACAAACAACCAGTCAGGGATCTCCTTGCATGCATTCAAATATGGAGTATTTTATTTCCTCCTTCCTCCTTGGAATTCTTCTTCCCCTTTTGGTCACCTGATCACACCCGTCTCCTTTTTGCACTGAGTGCGCACCTCTCAACGTTACTGCCTGAAGGGTGTGTAACGTATCTCCTATTTTCACCGGAACCTTTTCCACTCTGATCATTTGCTCAACCGCGTCTCCTTCGTGCTTCGTGTCTCTAACCGCCCGAGGGGTGTATTCTAGCACAAACGGACAAATTTTAATTCTTGCTTAAGAATTCTTCTTCCCCTTTTGGTCACCTGATCACGCCCGTCTCCTTTTTGCACTGAGTGCGCACCTCTCAACGTTACTGCCTGAAGCGTGTGTAACGTATCTCCGACTTTCACCGGAACCTTTTCCACTCTGATCATTTGCTCAACCGCGTCTCTTTCGTGATTCGTGTCTCTAACCGCCCGAGGGGTGTATTCTAGCACAAACGGACAAATTTTAATTATTGCTTTAAAATTCACTTCAGTGTTGTCGTTTTTGCATCTGGGATTTATCATTTTCGACTCTGTTGTCAACAAGTGATAAAAAGGGGGACAATTGCTTGACTTGAGACGTGTTATCACATTTCGACAGACGAAAAATTTAAGTACTATTCTACTGTTTTCATGTGAAAGCTTATCTGGTCTCAAGAGTTCATTTTTATCAGTCAGTCAGTTAAGTACCATGCGCGATACACGCTTTGGGCGATCATGTCTCCAAAGAGACATGACTGACTGGGCAGAACATTATCCCGCAGTAGGTTGCCATTGCTTTCTGCGGTAGACTGGTTGCCGACCAAGGCTATAGAACCCAATCTGTCCTGTTATTTAACCCATAACTGGAAGGAAGAGACGGATTAATACCTTTCCCAAGGGTATTTGCGCGTAAGTGAATGCTAGGAATTCAACTGGAATTCGAACTCGGTTCCCCGATTTCTAATTCCGAGCCGATATCCACTGCGCCACAACGCACATCAGTCGACCGGATTTTCGCGCCCAGCGGTCGGTCTGTATTTCAATGATCGTAAAAGCCTTATCTATTCCAGCCACTTTGGTTTTAATGATCGTATAAATATTTATCCACTCTTCTTATGTGGTTTCAGAATATGCTCAGCTTTATGCAAATTCAAATGTCCCTTTGTTTTACTTTTCTAGCACAGGAAAATTTTCAATTATTAATTTCCTTTTCTATTTTCCTTGATCTGCTCATCAGTATATTTTTCAGTCTCTCAAAAATTAGATTTTATTATTTTCTTAGGGTTGTGGATTTTCGTCGCCAATTTGTTGTTGAGTTGTGGCGAAACTTCACCACAAAGTTATAGTGACCGGGTTGTGCCGAAAGCAAGGCACGGAACAAGAAGGTAGATTCAAAACCGTGTATTAGTATAACAAGAAACAAAATATTCAAAGGAAGTGTTAATAATAAGTAACTAGAAATAAGTAAGTCCGAAGGTATTATTACGCTGCTTAACGCCTGACTAGTATCTGTCATCAACTGCCATACTAGCTACTCTTGAACTGATGTCAATTGCTTTTGTTAACTGCTTTCGTTAACTGCTCTCGTTAACTTCTCACTTGACTGCCTTTTGGAAATCACGCAGGTAAATACATATAACAAGAGGAAGAGTCCATTCCTTGTAGAAGAGCACCATAAAACTTAGTTTTTTTCTTCAATTTACTAGTGCCTTTACAATAGAGTTACACAGTGAGGGTATATAAATTAACAGACCATGATGAGTGATCGTTTCACGTTTTTAGCATGCATTGTTGATTTCTATTTTTATAGTTTGTACGCTATATCCCAAACACTAGTAACTGTATATCAAATTTTGAAATATATATATATATATATATATATATATATATATATATATATTGCAATGAATAAACTATCGCTATTTTATATATATGTACCTCCACTTTTTTACGGGAAAAACAGCATAGCGTAATGCAAAACGCCACAAACTTAACAAAAATAAAGTTTTATAGTCAAAATATTGATATTATTATTAAGAGGAAAGATCAAATAATTTTTAATCATTTTTTAAATTTTTTAAATCCTTTCTAACACGTTTGAAATGTTGGTTAGAATGCTTGCTTTGTTTACGTCATCGTCTTCTACAAAGTTTAACATTGACTTTTTATGCGTTTTTTTTTCTGTTGAAAACACATTAATTTGAAAATTCTTGTACAAATCAAATAATTGTCCGATTTTAATGAAATTTTCAGAACTTATTCAGAAATAAATGAAATTATTTGTGCAATGTTTTTTTAAGAAAATATTGGTAATAAATTTTTTTAAAATGTTTTACCCCCCCCCCCTTAATTTCATAAAATTTCGCACAGAACCTTCTTGTTTATTGAATTTTTTTTTGTTGTTCAGAGTAGGAGTCATTAGAGATTGCAAATCACCTACTTTGTTTTTTCAAATTTGTACCACTTAACTAGAAATCTGCTCTGAAAAATAAAGAATCCAATACAACTATTACATTACTTAATTAGAAAAGCTTTTAATTAATTTTGGAAATAAGAAATATTAAGGACATTCTTGTCTGAAGAAATAAACTTTTCTGATGAATAATAAATTTTTACAAGAAGTTTTTCATTTTTTTTACATTTTAATTATAATAATTTATAATAATTTAAAATCGTGTAAAATTCTGTATTAACACGTTTATTGAATGTGATATTGTAATTAATTGCAAACAAAATTTACAAGTGCAAAATTGCATAGATTAATAAACGCAGTTACGCTATCTTTTTACAAAAGTTATTTTTAATTTATTGCATTTTTACCTTATTTTCATGTAAAAATGTATCATTATTATTAAAAAAATATCATTATTATGAAATTTAAGAGTTTTTTTTTTCCTTCACTTAGATTCATGAAAATTGTTGGTTTTGGGCATGCGTACAACCTGTCATCACCAAATCACTCACGAATCCGTCAAACTTTCGATCAGATGAACACGACCAATCGTTAATAATTGGTTGTATATTACTCTTTTATGCTATAACTAAGTAATTTTATTTTCAATCAGCTTAATTTAACTTTCAATTTTCCAATTTTACTAAAATAAAGAGTCAGAAATATTTTGAAATATTTTTAAAATCGATAAATTTTTGTTTGTTTACAAATTTCACAAGATTAAGAAAATGGCCATTTTTAAAAAAAAATTAAGTAATTGAAATTAAATGCGATTTCAAATCTATATAATTTTTATCTGAAATAAACCACAAATTTTTGGATTATTTAGCCTTGGTTGGCAACCATTCTACTGCAGAAAGTAATGGCAACCTACTGCGTGAAAATCTGCTGCACAGTCAGTTTTTATATTTCGTGATATGCCACTTAACTAACTGATATATGTAAAACTATAAAACGTTTAGTTTAATGCCATCATATACACTAGATCCGTCAGTGCGACGTTTTGCTTTGCTTTGTTTTTTTAACTAATCTAACTTGGATGACACACAGACTAAATTTATCTTTGGACAAATTTATCAAACTTGTCGTTTTTCTCTTTGAATCACTTACCCGTATGAATGTCCAATGACGAGGTTTTTCTTTTTGCAATATCTATCAAAGATGGCGATCACGTCTGCTAGAATCTCCCGGAAGTGATATGCCCTCTTCTTGAGCGGCACTTCGCTCATGCCATGACCAATGAGATCGGGGGCTACGATTTCGAAACCGAGGCTGGAGAAGTAGTTGATTTGCGTCTGCCAAATGTCCGAGCTTCCGCCGACGCCGTGGAAAAAGAACAGCACAATATTCTTAAGGGCTGACACAGAGCGGACTCCCATCTTGAACAACATTCGCTTCTGCTCTTTGGACAAGTTGGAAGGAAAGGAATTCGTCTTGACAAAGCGACCTGCAAGAAAGAAATAAGTTTTCATTAAGAAAACAGTGTGAAGAAATACTGGTTCCACTTTCAATAAGAAACTTACTTCACTAAGTTCTTGACTATACTACGAAGTCTATTCGAAACATCTCCAGTGATCTTAACGTATCAAGAATCAGATTGGCGGCCATGATCCAATATGGTATTAAATACGTGAACAGATACTGTCTGGTAAAGAACGTAAATGTATTTCATTTTGTCATTCACACATATACTAACGTTACCAAATTGGAGAACCGAGTTCGAATTCCAGTTAAATTCCTTGCATTCACTTACTCACAAATACCATTGAAAAAGGTATTAATCCGTCTCTTCTCTCCAGTTATGAGTTAAATAACAGAACAGGTTGGGTTCTATAGCTGTGGCTGGCAACCAGTCTACAGCAAAAAGTAATGGCGACCTACTGCGGGATAATTTTCTGCCCAGTCAGTCATGTCTCTTAAGAGACATGATCGCCCAAAGTGTGTATCACGTATGACACTTACCTAACTGACTAACGTTACCGACATATAAACACACTTAATTCGTCTATAGTTTAAATATGCTCGATACATTTATTATTTTTTTATGCATACACTTACATTTAAAATAAGCATGTATTGTTTTTATTACACGTAGAGCACGCACATATAGAGAGGCATAAGTTTTTCCTGTATTTAAAAATGACCATCTATTGCTTTATTGCACGTGATACGTATTTGATAAATGAAATCAAACCTCACCAACATACTGTCTCTGTATATTTAAAAAAAAATTAAAACATTTGTCTTAAATCTTTGAAGATGCTTATTAAGATCACACATGTTATATTTCAATCCATATATTCAACTCACTCTCTGGAAGGTTTACTCAGGATATTTTGAATCATCATTCACGAAGCTTACGGTAGTTTGAAAACACCGCATTTGAAATAAACAAGCATGTAATTAAGTGAAGAATAAATTAATTTACAACTGTCTTAATACATAGTTCACTTTCGCACTAATGACCTTGGTAAAAACATAACCCAAGCTTCATCTTCCTTGCTATAGGTTAAATGGCTGGTTAGACAAGGGTCAGTAACCTTGCCTAGGGGCCAGTCTAATAGAGACATATCTCTTAAGTTAAACTCTGGAGGTGGTAATCACTGCTATTTAGGATGTTACGAATATCATGGATCGTGCAAATAAGTAATGAAAAGTTTTAAAAAGGATGGAAACGGAAAGGAAATTAATACTGAGCACCAGGAAGAGACAGCTGGAGTTCCTGGGACATGCAATGAGGAAGGAGGACTTTGAGAACCTGATATTAACAGGCCAGATAGAGGAAAAAAGAGACAGGGGAAAGCAGCGGATAACATATTTGAAGGACCTCATCAGATGGATGATGAAACAGGTGTATGGTGTAACAGGAGAAAATGTGCTAAGAGCCACTAGGGATAGGAAAACGTGGAAAGCCATGATCACCTACGTCTGAAAGGACAAGGCACATAGAACAAGAATTCCTAGATAATACAGAAAAACGATATTGTGGAAAGCCATGACCGTCCGCGTCTTTAAACGGTATGTTATAAAGAAGTAGCTTTGCTACGATTTTATTTCTTTTAAAAATATATTCTGTAAAATATGAGCATTTTTCAAACAAAGACAGCCTCGAATAAGTGAAACAGTGGTTGATTATTCCGCGTATAGTTTTATTTATTTCGAAGTAGTAGTTAAAAAGTGAAAAAAAAAGTCCCCCAAAAATAACAGCATAGTGAATTGTGTTTTTTTTTTTTTGCTGTTGTTGTTGTTGGAAATTTAATGTGCCAATTGGTAGTTCTATACTGATAACTCTCACTGGAGTTATGTAATTATTTACTCCAGTGAAAAAGATAGAGAGGGAAGAAGAGAAACAGAAATTCCAGCTAAGATGAGCAGAGAACGTATTTCTGCGAGGCGACATCAGATTTGTAGACGAAAAAGAAAATCTTAACAAAGGCTAAGGAAGTCGATATAAGATTGATCTTTCTATGCGAAATGATATTTAACCGCCTCGTTAATGCAATTAGATTCAGTCGTCTTAAAAGAGAGCTGCACATTTTCCGAAACTGTGAGTCGCGTTTCGGAACTTAGAGATCTTAGACATTTTAGTTAGTCTTTGATTTGACAATTACTTTAGAATATTCATGCTTTCAACGGCATGAACATAACTGATTTTTTTATCTCATTGTTCGAATGCGTCGAAAATTCTGACAATGTACCGATTTGAAAAAATCGTTTTCACGTTTTGACAGATGCAGAAGTCGGTTTTGCACGATCGCCCCATTATTACATGTCCATATACAAGATTAAGTTATTCAGAAACCATATATATATATATATATATATATATATATATATATATATATATACTACAGGCCAACCCAGTGTGTTAAAAAAATATGTATTTCATACTATCTTTTAGTATTTGTTGCCGAGTGAAGAATTGTAAATGAAAATAGAATCGATCCTTTGTTAATACTGCACAATAACATGTGCATCACATGAATTTCAAACAGAGCTTTAGTGCAATCACTGGGTTTAGATTGGTTATAAATTATAAGAGATCTCTGTTCTTATATTTTTTTATTTTTTCTATTTCTTTGTTTTTTTTATTTCTTTGATTATTATTTATTTATTTTTACATATTTTATTTCATATCTTTTTATTTCTCATTTTAAAGAAATGCTTATTTCGGGAAAATATTTATACCGAATGGAACGAACATAGTGTGGTCTGATGAAATGAGCTAATTTGGCTCATCGAAATGAATTATAATTTAAAACCAATCTACATTATGCATTGAGTTTTTCTTTATATATATACATATATATATATATATATATATATATATATATATATATATATATATTTATTTATTTATTCAGATACTTTAATCCAAGCGGAAAAAGCAGGAAGGTAAATGCCAAAAATCCGATCCTAATTAATATTAAAAATTTTATTTTAATATTAAAAAATGATACAGGAAGAGAGCTCCATGTAATAAAATATTACAGAGCAAATATAAATTAAAATAGGATTAATTAAAGGATGTTGAATGACCATTTCGATATGAAAATCCCCACGGGGGATAACACATCACCTCAGCAACAAAAAAATCCTTTCAGAAACTGGAGAAAAATCAGTCTAATTTTCCTTTTTAAATAGATTTGCAAAGAAATTAAAAATATATATATATACTCACGAGGTATGTCTGAAATGTAAAAGGACTAGGTGTGTTACGTGAGTTTTTTTTTTTTTTAATCATTTCACCCCGAGCAAGGCAGAAACGCCACTGATGTGCAGGGGGTTACATAAATGTAGAAAGATTAATTAGAAAAGAGTGAGGAGTACAAGCTAGTTAGAAAGGAACAATAGAAAGCTGAGAAAGCAGGTGCAATGACAGATACATGGGCGGAGAGAAAGTGAAGATTATACAGGGGAGGGGAGAGAGCTAGAGTCCAGTGGTTAGTAGGTGAGTATTAACTTTGCTTTTAAATTTCTGGAGGTCGTAGCCGTCAGGAAAGCAAGAATACGGGAGCGAGTTCCACAGGCGGGAAGTGCGAGAGAGGAAGCTGCAGGAGTAGAATTGTAGTCTGCATTTGGCTAACCTGACTGTGAATGGGTGGGACCCAGTTGCCAGTCTGGTTGCACGGGTAGCCAGTCTGGTTGCACGGGTATGGTCGAAAGAAGGATAAGCAGTTTGTGATAACATCTAATATGATATATCTGAGAGTATATAACTGTAATGTTAAAATTGCATTTTTTCCACACATGTTTGTAAAGAATTTTGGCGGCTTCACCACGACAATGCATCTGCAGAGACCTAAGAATCCACTACTTCCTGGCTGAGGAAAAATATCACCTTTCTGAAACAAGCTCCCTGTTCACCTGATCTTGTTCTCTGTTATATTTTATTTTTACTTAAAACAAGACAATTTCTAAGGGTCCCATTTTCAATATATATATATATATTCTTCATTTGTAAACGAGTTATTACGCGACCTAGGTTTCTACTATGAGGTGTTTTCAGGCAATTTGAAATAACTCATTTTACCGTTTTATCAAGAACGCTTATGCAACGTGGATTTTTTAACATTACATGAGCTTTCTTAGAAAAAAACAGTAAACGGTAAAATCAGTTATTGCAAATCGTCAGAAACAATCACATGATAGAGACCTAGGTCGCATAATAACTCGTTTACAAATGAAGAATATTCAAAAGTTCTACAATAATTGTATTGAACACTTTTTAATACAATTGTGTACTGCTCTAATTATATTATGACCAAAAACCAGTTATATATATATATATATATATATATATATATATATATATATATATACGTGTAGATATATATATATATATATGGACATATATATGTACACATATATATACATATATATGTATATATGTGTGTGCGCATATATCTAAACTTATTTCTAAATGGAACTTTGTCTGTGTGTGTATATGTGTGTCTGTGTGTGTGTGACCGTTACCTATAGACTCCGAAACGGCTGAACCGATTTTCTGGAAAATTTACACAGTTGTACTATAAGCGTCAGCGAGTGTTCTTAGCTAGGTTTTGTGTCGAGGTACCCCCGATAAATATCGAAAATCGATAATCGAAAAAATCGGGTTAGAGAAAGAGTGGTCCGATTTTAATTAAATTTGATATACTCATAGACAAAGACATAAAAAACGATATTAAGAAGTTTAATGTTGCAGTTTTTACAATAGTGCAGAAAATCGATAATATATATATACATAAGGTAAGATGTGTGTGTGTGTGTGTGTGTGTGTGTGTGTGTGTGTGTGTGTGTGTCTGTTTATCTGCCTGTATATCTGTATTTTCTTTCAGCCATTTTACTTTAGCTTTTGCTTCCGGTTTGGCTCTAAGTAGGTATAATTGTAGTTCTTAGTCTCAGCCATGATACAATTTACTCAGAGGACTTATTTAGCCTTCAAAATTCAGTTTACGACGAAAAAAACTTATTTGATATCGATACCAGGAAATCAAAATTTGACTTACATCCATTCATTTTTCTTTCAGTCTACGGTTTCGCTTTAACTGGAAACAACTATTGCTTTTTAGTTTTTCGTACCAACATCCAAAGAGTCTGAGCTCCAGGACCTTGGATTAGTTTTAAAGCTTTCATTACACCCTAGCAACGGCGGGCTATACTGCTAGTATATACATATATATGTATATATATATATATGTGCGTATATATATATATATATATATATATATATATATATATATATATATGTACATATAAACACCCTCATATATATATATATATATATATATATATATATATGTATATCCTGGAAGTTGCTGTAATACAATTACCGCCGTCAACATCAAATAAGTGTTATCTTTGTTTAGATGGAATCATATATTGAAATAAATTAGTGAAAAAATTCAGTTTGACCGCTTAAATGACGTCACCTGGAAGAACTGATGTTATTTTCAGCAAACGCTGCTATGCCAAAATTAGCCAAAACATTTACGTCCATATACACAAAATATAAAGTTGAAAACAAATACAGTAACATTTGGAAGTACTCATAAAAATTCTAAAAATAAATATGAACTTTGGTAAAGTTACCAAAAGCAAATAATTCGGCAAAGTTATTAAATATAGAGTTCAAAGTACAAACATCGATATACGTTAATACAGCTACACAGTAAATAGAAAACAGCATGAATAATTGCTATCTTCATAGAAATGTAGACAAAATAAAGATTGTGTTTCAATCAATAAACCTCCATCAATTTCCTGTACAAGAAGGCATTAAAATGGTGAATTGGTACGTCTAACTTAACAAGTAACATGTTTTCAACTAAAAGTGATGTGAAAAGTGGAGATCCATGATCGCTTACGTCCTAAAAAGACACGGTGCATAAATTAGAAGATAATAGGCAATAGCCCAGGACCCTTTTCTTTGTTTTAAGGAAAATTTCTTGTTTTTTTATTCTTAGCTTAAATTTTGCAAGGCCTCTTCTGCTTTCCAATTAAGCCTTCAGATTACAGTGAAACACTTTCAATACTGAATCTATTTTTATAATAGCATATCACGAAAATTGCACTATAGTTATTTCTTTCCCATCTCCCACGTCATTCCAGAGGGAAGTCCAAGATATGCGTGGATTTCTTTAAGCTCTAAAAATGTGAGGTCCTGTGGACTCTATTGTGGACGCCGAATCCTGAATACAATAGTTCTGGTCGCCTAGTCACACTACATTCATTAAATTATTGTGCCCTGCCGAATTACTAGATATGGGATACACGTAAGGGTTTGTTTCTGCATGTTCATTCTTAGAATAAACCCTCTGACTTATCTATTTATACATGATACCTTTGCATCAGAAAAGCAAACGGATGTGAAGTCACAAGTTTATTCGTCTGAAGAGAGTCAACTTTAGACTCGAAACACGTGTAGCGTCACAAATACCATTATGGACATTTAATGTATCATACAAGAAACAAGATATAGAAATAATGATAATAACAACAATAAATCTACATTTTAGACAAGACATTCACGGCTTCTCCCACTGTATGCGCTAAAAAGAGTGCCTTCTTCCGCCGAGCGCCCAGGGGTAGAGTCGCCGATTGGCCAATTCAGTCAGGTTTCGAGACTGGGCTATGTAGCGATCGGAGTCTAACCGTACTGATGAGCTGTGATACAGCGAAAAAGATCTGTCTGCGGATGGCAATATATATATATATATATATATATATATATATATATAAATTAGAGAAACTATTCAAATTTATATTGGCTCTGTATTCTTAATACATTGAGCTCTCTGCCTACATCGCTTTTTAATGTTAAAATTTTTTAATATTGATTAGGATCAGGTTCTTGGAATTTACCTTCCTACTCTTCCACTTCGGATTAAAGAAAAACAAATATATATATATATTAGGACATTCAATAAGTCCTCGCTGATTTTCCACGAAAAGCATTGTTTTATTTACAAAAATTAGTCCCAACTTTTTGGCATCATTCCGATTTCACGTCGGAGAAACGACACAATTTTTGAGACTAACCAAGGGTAGACCCGTTCTTTTTTTTGCATCTTCATAGGGATGAAAGTGCTACTATGCCAAGCCATCGATCAAAACAAGAGATAATCGGACGGGGCAATATCTGGTGAATACGGCGGGTAGGGTACGACTTCTCATTCAAGCGTTTTCATACAGCTTTTCCCCCGCTTTGTAACTTATAGCCCAGCGTTGTCATGGTGCAAAATCACTTTGTCGTATAGCGACCTATTTTTTTTTCTCAATATTCATCTCTGACGCATCATTTGTAGTCGATAGCGATTTTCTGTGAAGGTTTCGGTCGGTTTTAGCAGCTCATAATCAGCTACACTAAACTAATCCGACCAAATGCCGTGCAGAAGCAGGGATATTCGGGTTTGCATGGCCAGGATTACACTAAGAAATTTTACGCTTAGGTTTATCGTAGTGTATCTACTTTTCATCGCCTGTCACGATACGATGCAAAGGAAAAACCCTTCATTTTCTGTCGTTGAAGCAGCTGTTCCCACGTATCAAGCCGTCGTTCGACTTCTATCGGTTTCAACTCGTATGGCACCTCATGTCCTTGTTTTTGAATCAGTCTTAATGCTTTCAAACCTTTCTAAACTGTTGTGTAAGCAACACTTAATGATTCTGCAAGTTCTAGCTCGTGCCTCCAATTATGTATCCTTAATTTTTTTCGGTGCGCTAGTGCGTTCTGTATCTTCGACATCAAAATCATTATTTTGAAGCGTCTACACCGATATTGTTTTAGACAGAGCATCGTTGCTTTAAGTCTGAACAAGAAATCTGTGCACTTCAGCTGCAGATTTCTTTTGAGTAAAGTAGTGCAGTAAAATTCCCCGATGATTGAATAACGCATGAAACTCCGAGTCGTAGCACAAACGTAGCATAATGTACATATTTATTGACATACATATAATACAGCACTGTTTATACATTGATCATTGTTTTATTAATACGCTTTCTTTGATACGAAATCCAACATTAACGCTGTGAAAAACAAAGCTGATGGTACTTCGGCGAAATAGCATACACTGAATTTCGAACCTGGTTATAGCACTTCCTTATAAATGCGTCACCATCTGAAACTACACGCACGCAGTTCTAGAAACGCCATCTTGTAAAACAGCGAAAACTTATTCAATGTTCTAATATATATATATATATATATATATATATATATATATATATCTTAGGACATTGAATAAGGAAACGTCTGCTCTGGATAGGAAAACTAATTCTAAGCTTTCTATTTTTATCTGATTAACAATTTATATCTTTTGGATTATCTTCTCCGTCTTTATCCGTGTTTATGTTGCTTATATATATATAAAGTCATCCGCAGACATATCTGTTTCGCTATATCACAGCTCATCAGTATATCCGGTTACTTCTAGCCAGGATTAAACACCGACCGAAATGAAATCAGTCGGCGATTCTCCCTCAGAACTATAGGCGCTCGGTAGAAGAAGGCAGACTTTTAGCGGGTGATATACAGCTACACAGTAAGTAGAAAACAGCATGAATAATTGCTATCTTCATAGAAATGTAGACAAAATAAAGATTGTGTTTCAATCAATAAACCTCCATCAATTTCCTGTACAAGAAGGCATTAAAATGGTGAATTGGTACGTCTAACTTAACAAGTAACATGTTTTCAACTAAAAGTGATGTGAAAAGTGGAGATCCATGATCGCTTACGTCCTAAAAAGACACGGTGCATAAATTAGAAGATAATAGGCAATAGCCCAGGACCCTTTTCTTTGTTTTAAGGAAAATTTCTTGTTTTTTTATTCTTAGCT
The DNA here is from genome assembly GCA_037127315.1 of Ascarosepion bandense. Lineage (NCBI taxonomy): Eukaryota > Metazoa > Mollusca > Cephalopoda > Sepiida > Sepiidae > Ascarosepion > Ascarosepion bandense. The sequence goes on from JBBBDQ010000346.1 coordinate 4,800,987, forward strand.
TAAATTTTGCAAGGCCTCTAAAGATACGCCAGTAGCTGAGAGTGTTCTAATTCATTACTGAATAAACGATGCGTAGATGCTTGAGTAGCTAGTGTTTTGCCAAGTCTACCATTCTCCCAGTGTGCTCAATCAGGGTGTGACGCTTATATATATATATATATATATATATATATAGTTTTAAGGTATGGTATATTTCTGGGGTAAAATGGTCAATGTCAGAGATAGAGCGTATGTAAATATAAAAGAGAACCCTGAAGTCAACACCCAGAGGCAATTCATATATATATATATGTATATGTGTGTGTGTGTGTGTGTGTGTGTGTGTGTGTGTGTGTGTGTGGCAATACTCCGTATTACATCAGTCTCGATCTATGATGATCCGTGGATACAACGCTATCTACATTAATCTTGTTTTGATTTAGGCTGTTTGATTCGTACGTCTGGCGGAGTGGGTCAGTCCCTGATTGTATTGGATTATTGTGTATTCGCTCTCATAAGATTGTGTGAATTTTTTGCCCATCGTTATGGCTGCTAAGCTTAAAGCAACTTCTTCTGATCGTGGTGCTACGAAGTAAAGTAAAGCCACTAATATGAAAATTAAATTAGACATTGTAAAACCCTCGTTTTCCTTTGTTGTTGATTCCGATGACTGCCAGTAATGCAAGATCTCAAGACACTGAGAGTAAATGATATCACTAGCAGTAAATATAAGCAGAGCGTTTTAAAATTTCGTTTTATTATATACTAGCAGTATAGTCCGGCGTTGCTCGGGTGTAATGAAAGCTTTAAGACTAATCCATGTTCCTGGAGCTCAAACTATTTGGACGTTGACACGAAAGATTAAAAAGCAGTAGTGTTTCCAGTTAAAGCGAAACCGTAGACTGAAAGAAAATTGAATAGATGTAAGTCAAATTTTGAATTCCTGGTATCGATATCAAATAGACATGAGTGACTGGGCAGAATATTATCCCGCAGTAGGTTGCCATTGCTTCTGCGGTAGAATGATTCGGAACCGGTCTTTACCTGAGCTCATATGCTATTTTACCTGTAACAGAATGTAGGTGGCATTATGTATAATGTGGAGTAGTGGTATTGTTATGTATTTTTTATGTAAGCACTAGCAGTATAGCCCGGCGTTGCTCGGGTGTAATGAAAGCTTTAAAATTAACCCATGGTCCTGGAGCTCAGACTCTTTGGACGTTGGCACGAAAGACTAAAAGTAATAGTTGATTGTAGTTAAAGCGAAACCGTAGACTGAAAGAAAAATGAATGGATGTAAGTCAAATTTTGATTTCCTGGTATCGATATCAAATAAGTTTTTTTTGTCGTAAACTGAATTTTGAAGGCTAAATAAGTCCTCTGAGTAAATGGTAGCATGGCTGAGACTAAGAACTACAGTTATATCTACTTAGAGCCAAACCCGAAGCAAAAACTAAAATAAAGGGCTGAAAAAAATACAGATATACAGGCAGATAAACAGACACACACACAAACATCTTGCCTTTTATATAAATATATATATATATATATATATATTATCGATTTTCTGCACTATTGTAAGAACTGCAACCTTGAAACTTCTGAATATCGTTTCTTATGTCTTTTTCTATGAGTATATCAAATTTGATTAAAATCGGACCACTCCTTCTCTAACCCGATTTTTTCGATTATCGATTCTCGATATTTATCGGGGGTACCTCGACACAAAACCTAGCTAAGAACACTCGCTGACGCTTATAGTACAACTGTGTAAATTTTTAAGTAAAACGGTTCAGTCGTTTCGGAGTCTATAGTTAAGGGACACACACAGAGTCACACATACAGACAAAGTTCCATTTATAAATAAGTTTAGATATTATTTTCACTTAATTTCGTTATATGTATCATATTCATGTGCTCTGTTTTTTAGTCCTAATTATGTTAACATATATCTTGGAAATGAGTTGACATGTTCAAGATTATTACTTTACTATTGCGTTAGCGTAGGCGAGTGACGTAAGTATTTTTTTAATCATTTCACTGCAAGCAATCCAGTACCGCCACTGATGCGCAGAGGGCTAGATAAGAGAGTATTAGTTTAGGTAGGTCGAGAGTGAAGAGAAAGACGAACCAGTTAGAGGGGGTGTCAGAGAATGGGCAAGAGAAGGATGAAAACACAGGTGTGAAGACTTTTGCGAAGGTAGAGAGAAAGAAAAAGAACAAAATACACGGGGTGATATAGAAAGGACTAGAGTCAAGTGAATAAGAGATGGGTATTGACATTCCATTTAAATTCTTAGAGGTTGTAGCCGTCAGGAAAGCAAGGATATGATAGGGTACTCCACAGGCGGGAAGTGCGAAAAAAGAAGCTCTCACCAAATTTCACACAAATATTCTTTAGGCTGAGTTTGAGCTCCAGGACCATGGATTAGTTTTTAAGCTTTCATTACACCCGAGCAACGTCGGGCTATACTGCTAATACATATATATATTTACGCTCTCACACCGTGATGATTGAGCACTCTGGAAGAGTGGGAGGCTTTGTAAACAATAGCTACCCCGGCATATACGCATCGCTCATTCGATAATGAATTGGAGCACGCTAGCTATTGGGCGTGTTTATACGCACTAAAAAGCCTGCCTTCTTCTGCCGGACGCTCGTGGCCTAGGGGTAGATTCGCCGACTGACGCCGATGCGGTCGTTTTCAATCCTGGGTTAGGAAGCAAACGGAGTCTAAGCCGTACTGATTAGCTGTAATACAGCGAAACAGATCTGTCTGCGGATGACTATAGTGTATATATATATATATATATATATATATATATAATCCTATATTTTTTCTAAGAAAGCAAACAAGTTGCTATAGACGCTGTGTCGATACTTGATGTTAACATTCATTTCTCCGTATAATGTTCATTTCCTTCTATTTCTTTTCTTTTCTTTTTTCTCTTCTTTCCATTTATCAATTCTATCTTTGGGATTTTTTGAATGAGCAAGGAATTTTTTTTTTTTGTAAATTACCATTACAAATGTCTATTCTAAATATGAGCATGTGAGCGTCTGTGTATAATATTTTGGTGGGGATATTTTGAAGATTAACTGTTGTAACATTTGAGCCGCAAAGGTCATCATTGTGCTGTGAAATATGCATTACCCACGAAACAGCAGTAGATCTAAAAAAATTTCATATATATATATATATATATATATATATAAGTATCATAGATTGGCGTTGGCCATGCAACTCAGAACATTTTAGTACTAGAAGACTTTGTTGCCCTGACTGCCACAGCTTTAGCGGTCTTACGCCTTAACCGAGCTCTTTTTTAGGAGGCATGTGAAAAAATCTACAAAAACTGAGCACACACATTGTGAGTGCCTGTTACTTTAATCGAAGATGGCTGCTAAATTACAAACATCAAATCTCGTGATGCAATAATGTTTACAATAATAAATGGATAAATTCCTTTCAGACTCGGTTATATAATAAAAAATAATTATATAATAATTTGTTGTTTAAAAATTGTTAAAAAATTCCATTAAAAAACTATTTTCTTTTGTTTTGCGTAAACGTGATTTGATGTTTTGAGTGGCATTGTAAACAACATTGCATTTGTTTTTGTTTCAAAATTATTCTTCTTCTATTTGCCTTGTCCCTTCAGGACGTAGCCGATCATGGTTTTCCACGTCTCTCTATCTCTGGTGGCTCTTAGTATGCTTTTTCTTGTTACATCTTACAACCCCCGTTCCGTCATCCACCTGATCAGGCCCGTCATATATGTTATCCGCTGCCTTCCTCTGTCTCTTTTTCTTTCTATCTGGCCATTCAGTATCAAGTTCTCCAAGCTCTCTAATCTCATTGCATGTCCCAGGAACTTCAGTTGTCTCTTCCTGATGCTCAATATTAATTTTCTTTTGGTTGCTATTCTTTCTAACACCTCATCATTGCTCACATGCTCGATCCATGATATCCGCAGCATCCTTCTGTAGAACCACACGCAGGAAAATATTTACATTTTTGTTGACTAAATGAATTTAACATAAAAATAAAAATTATTCATTTTGTTTTAATGAAATTAGAAATACAAAAACTATTACGCTCTCAGTTCAGAACTGGAACGCAATATTCAATACTTACACAAACATCAAATCTCGTGATGCAATAATGTTTCTAATATTAAATGAATAAATTTCTTTAAAACTCGGTTATATAAAAAATAATTATACAAAAATTGTTAAAAAATTCCATTTAAAAATCTGTTTTCTTTTGTTTTGCGTAAACGTGATTTGATGTTTTGTGCGACATTGTAAACAATATTTTGTTTTTGTTTTAAAATTACGGGGAAATATTTACATTTTTGTTGATTAAATAAATTTAACATAAAAAAATTATTTTGTTTTACTGAATTTAGAAATATAAAAACTATTACGCTGTCAGTTCAGAAATTTTCGAAGAATATTTAAAAATGTAGACATTTAATTTTAGAGGAAAAAGTTACATTAATGCTGTAAGAATAACAGTTGATTTCTTGCATGAAATATTTAGCGAAAAAAATTTTTTTTAAATTTTATTTTCTGAAGTATGAAATATTAAATCTGAAAAAAAAAGAAGTCTTAAATAATTAAATTAACCATTGGCATTTTTTTTACATATTTTGTTTTGTTTTTGTTTGAAAAAACACTTTTTAAAAAATATTTCTTTTGTTTCAAAATTACGGGGAGAAATATTCACATTTTTTTGTGGACGAAATAAATTTTTAAAACGTCGGAATAAAAGTAAATATAAAGGCTTATTTTTTTTTTTAATAAAAAATATGTTAGTCGCGTTTGACACGTGTGATTTGATTTCTGTGACGTAATTCAGAAACCATCTTAGATCTTATATGTTTTACGGAAATAAAACGTAGGATTATAGATTAAATATAAAGGCTTATTTTTTTAAAATAATAATAATAATAATCTAGTCGCGTTTGACACGTGTGATTTGATTTTTTTCTTAGATCTTAGACGTTTTACGGAGCAAATGTAAAAAATCGGCTCCATTGGTCAAAAAGTGCGAAAGGGAAAATTGCTGAACTTAAAACTCAAAAAGTATGCGTCGACCTGGCTTCCCTGTAGATATGTGTCCCTAGAAAGTTTGAATGGCGTAGCTTAAAAAATGTAGGCGTGCATAGGGAACAGTCTCACACAGACTCACAGATTGTCTTATATATATATATATATATATATATATATATATAGGTATAGGTGTAAATGAGTATAAGTATGGGTATACACGTAGGTACACACCCATATATAAATATTTATCAAGTGTTAATAGAATAGTGCTCAAGACAAAATAACAGAGTAAAAAGTATATATTAATAAATATGCATATTATCCTAAGTTTAAAAAAATCGACTAGGAATTTCGTATATTATGCAATCATTAACATGCACCTGATGTTTGCATAAATCCGAGTCATGCCTAAAATGTAGGATAATGTGTATGTTCACACACATATATATATATTTTAATTATTTTTAATAGATATTCTTATTTAAGTAGCTATTCTGTTTTAATGAAGTATATATATATATATAACTCCACAGGACTGAATATTCTTTACAGATTTTGTTAGGAAATTAAGTGTCATTCATAACAATGTTTTTTGAAAAGAATATTCATCCCGGTAAAGTCATATATATAAATATACTATTTAATTAAAAACACAATATCTACTTAAAAACAAGTATTTATAAAAAGAAAGTGTTTAAACAAATAAATTAAATATGTCGGGTGTTTATTTCGTAAAATCTCCGGAACTTTCCGTAATATATATTTCAAATTTTTACATCACACTACTGCCTATGAGTCTTGTATCATCCTTTTAAATGTCGTAACCTTCTAATCTCACTTAATTCGTCTCATTGAATGGCCTCTGTATTCTCATGTGTTTATTTCCTTTTTTTAAATTTAAATTTTATTTTTTAAATCTACTTATCTATCTATATTACTAAGTAAATTAACCACATTTTACTGCCTGATGATGATATTTCATCAAAGAAACTTTTAGCTTTTCAGTTGCAGTATGCTATTATTACTATTATTATAATGATAATAATTACCTTATATATTTTCTGTACTTTATATTCAGCATTTTATAAAAGTAAATATCAAACTTTGGATTGTCATCTATTAGTAACCATTACTTTATATACATATATATATATATATATATATATATAGATGGCTTTTACTACATCATTCAACATAAATAACTGATTAAAAAAAAACAAAAAATAATATTGGCATATTAATATACGCGAATGGCAAAAAGCAAATATGGAGTCTATATTTTATTCAAAAAGAAGTCAAATTTTGTCTTTAGTGATATTATTTAAATCTATAGATTTTTTTACAATTTTTAACGGATGCGCTTGTTTGTGTGTGTGTTTGCGTGCGTGCTTGCGTGAACGCACACACGCATATCAACACACAGGCACACACACACACACACACACACACAGACATATATATATATGTCAATAAATAAATTGCAAACATGACTGTATATTTTTAATGAAATCCGTTCGTACTCACGGATAGCATTTCGTTTACTACAATTGAAAGATGTAAGAAATGCGCTCCAATTGTTACAGTTGATTTTATTGTCCATTTCTCAATGTTATCAAGTACTTTCAATCTTCTTCTGAGATTCTCTTCTGGGGTGTAAATTGTAGTAACAAAAAATAACCACAAAACTGTGTTGCTAAAAATTACTGCATTTTTCTTTTTGATTGACAGTTAAGCTTAGCGTTTATTAGAACGTGAAAATGATCCAGGATGGAATTTTTTTATGTTGTAATGTCATGGTCATGCCCGTATTAATGTGCGAAAAAAACTGTTTTTTATAAATACTTTAGAACATTACTACTTAGCTGGTTCTATTAAGTAATGGCTTAAGTTTTTAATTCGATATATATATATATATATATATATATATAGTCATCCGCAGACAGATCTGTTTCGCTGTATCACAGTTTATCAGTACGGTTAGACTCCGATTGCTTTTTAACCCAGGATTGAAACCCGACCGAATTGGCGTATATTCCATTAAAGTTCTACAATATAATTGTATTGAACACTTTTTAATACAAATGGGCACTGGTCTAATTTTATGACTAAAAACTAAGTAATTAAACAATCAATCAATCAATCAATCAATATATATATATATATATATATATATATATATATATATATATATATGTATAGGAAAAGGAAAATTATGAAACCTTTATTAATCTTACATGTATTGCTTTTATTTAAGCTTCATCAGAATACATAATATTGAAGAGAAATAGAATTTTTTTATCTCGACAAAGCTTTAATAAAATTGAAATATATTAGATTAAGAAATTATAATAAATGTTATTATCCAATCCTTATCTGAAGCCAGTTCGCCCCACACCAACACGCGCGCATGTGCAATGTTATACCTCAAAACTTATACACTCAGCTTCATACTTTTAGAGAAAGCACAATCAAAGAAAGCCTCATACATACGATTCCATACACAAGGCAACGCGACCTACCTCTGTCTGCAGAAGAATTATATTTTCTGTAAAGTATAATGTCAGAGGTAACGGTATCAAATCTCCTGCCATGCCCTACAAAAGAAGCCTCTGTACATGAGGAGATCTTTTAGATCGCATGCTATTTCAGATTTTGTTCAGATTCACTTCTGCGGGCGATTTGTAAACGCTTATTCAATTTCTCCACTAAATTCTCCGAGAACTTTAGCATTTCGCCTGACTTCTTCGTCGGCTTGACATCAAAGAATTCTAAAATGCTTTTTCGATGTTCTTTAATCAGAAGACATTTCATTTGAAAGGTTGCGTTCGAAGCTTTCCATTTCTTGAACTCGGGTACCTCTGTCTTTTCTCAAAAGTCAAACGATAAAGAAACATGTTTCTTTAAAAGATTTACAATTCGTCGATTACTTTCATGTTTTTTATCTTGCTGATATTTTCTACACTTAACTTAATTCGGCATCAGATCATAAAATTTGACTTTCAAAAATGACTTAACGTATTTTTATTGCAACGATCTTGGGATACGATATGTCTATATTTCTTCTGCAGGCTCGTTGCTAGTATAAGACCTGACTTTTAAGCAAAAAAGGCTCAAACTTTTTTAATGCGAATCACGAACCGAGACGTTAAATGAATTTGTTTTTTTTTCTTTAATCGTTTCACCCCAAGCAAGGCATTCCACTGCCACTATAGCGCAGGGGGTTACATAGAGGGACTGGGTAGAGGAAATGTCAGAAGGAGAGTGGTAGACGACTTAGGATGTACATAGGGAGAGAGTTGGAGAGAGTGGGTGTGAGTTAGTGTGTTAGGAGGTGTCTATTGACCTTATATATAAATTTCCATCATTACCCGAGAAAGAACGCAGGACTTTTGAGAGTTAATAAAGGACACGAAGGTTTCGAAAGACTTATTTATTAGCTAATTAGAAAGTTGCGGAAGATGAGAAATCCCACTAATTTGCAGTTTGCCTTCAAATCGAAACTTCTTTGATGATGATGATGGTGATGATGATGATTTTCAAACTTGATTTCGTATTAGTATAAAAAAAATGCAATTTGAAAATTACGCCAAGATTTTAAACAGAAATCCTACAGAATATTTTCCGAATGATGGTTGCAGTTTACAGGGAAGAATGCATGTCGCTTTCATATTGTCCCAAGAGACATTAAAATGCTTGAGGAGATCTCGATGTTTATGAACGATGTATGCTCAGATGTTGGGGATAGAAAGTGAGACATGGAGATCCAAAGACGCATTGGCATGATCAAAGACGCATTTCAGAAGTTAACTACAGTAGTGAAAGACAGGAAAATTTCATTAAAAAAAAAGAAAAAAGTTCTGGTTTGCTATATGATATCTGTTCTTCTGTATAAAGTGAATTTTGGACGATCTCATCAAGGATGAAAGAAAGACTCGAGGCAGCAGAAATGCGGTTTTACAGGAGGATGTTGAGGATGCCATGGACGGACTATGTGTGCAACGATGAGGTGTTGGAGAGGATGCAAATGAGAAGAAAAATCAGACTTAATATCAGGAAGAGACAAATGAGGTTCCTGGGACACGTAATGAGGAAGGAGTGTCTGGAGAATTTAATATTCACAGGTTGGATAAAATGAAGAAGAGACAGGGGATAACAGAGCGAGACGTACTTCTTAGGTTTGAACAAATGGATGACAGAGTGGGGTCTAGAAGAGATACCAAGAGAAAAATATTGAGAACGACAAGAGACAGAGCCAAGTGGAAGTCCATGATCGCTTACGTTCTGAAGTGAAATGGCACATGAAGAAGAAGAATTGACCTAACCATCAGATAAAGCGACTCTTAGGTTGCATTTGACACGTGTGATTTGATTTCTATGACGTAATCTAGCAACCATCTTAGATCTTAGATATTTTACGGAGGAAGTGTAAACAATCGGCTCCATTGTCCAAAAAGTGCGAAAGGGAAAATTGCTGAACTTAAACTCAAAAAGTATGTGTCGATATGAGTCCACAGAAATTTTGAATGGCATAGCTTAAAAAATGTAGGTGTGCATAGATTACAGTCACACACAGATTCACAGATTGTCTTTTATATATATAGATATTGATGTATATTTGAGCACCAACCTTTCTTTCAAACATCTTTAATTGAGTACGGCAGAAAAGGAAGATTTAATTACTTTTTAATATAGTTTTTCTAGTAACTTTATGTTTTTCCGTTTTGTAAGCAACTGAAATGTCATGCAATGATTAAGTTTTGGAAAGTTTGGAAACTAAAAGGAAATTAATACTGAGCATCTAAAGTTCTTGGGACATGCATTGAAGAAGAAGGACTTGGAGAACCTGATACTAACAGGCCAGATAGAGGGAAAAGTGACAGAGGAAAGCAGCGGATAATATATTTGAAGAGCCTGAGCAGGTGGATGACAGAACGGGGTTTGCGAGATGTTGTAGGAGAAAGTGTGCTAAGAGCCACTAGGGATAGGAAGACGTGGAAGGCCATGATCGCCTACGTCCTGAAAAGACAGGGCACATAGAAGAAGAAGAAGAAGAAGAAGAAGAAGAAGAAGAAGAAGATGCTTTTTATTACCGCAAAGGCAAAACTGCCTCGCAAGCAACAAAAAAGATATATTCTGTTTATAGTGAAGGCGCTTTAGCTGACAGAAATGTACGGAAATGGTTCGCTAAGTTTAGCACTGGTGATTATATCCTCATTGATGACGAACGTTCAGCACCCCCGTCCTTAAATATAAATGACAACCAAATCAAGACATTGATTAAGAATAACCTGCATTATACAACGCAGAAAATGGCAGAAGAAGGAGCAAGTGGGTACAAAAAATGAAAAGAGGTAAAGAAATAGCCAAAAGCGTTTGAAACAATGAAAATTATGAAAAACTAGCAGTATAGCCCGGCGTTGCTCGGGTGTAATGAAAGCTTTAAAGCTAATCCATGGTGCTGGTGTTCAGACTCTTTGGACGTTGGCACGAAAGATTAAAAATAATTGTTGTTTCCAGTTAAAACGAAACCGTAGACTGAAAAAAAAATGAATGGATGTAAGTCAAATTTTGATTTCTTGGTATCGATATCAAATAATTTTTTTCGTCGTAAACTGAATTTTGAAGGCAAAATAAGTCCTCTGAGTAAATGGTAGCATGGCCGAGACTAAGAACTACAATTATACCTATTAAGAGCCAAATCCGAAGCAAAAACTAAAATAAAAGGGCTGAAAAAATACAGACATACAGGCAGATAAACAGACACACACACACACACACACACACACACAAACATCTTGCCTTTTATATATATATATATTATCTATTTTCTGCACTATTGTAAGAATTGCAACCTTGAAACTTCTGAGTATCGTTTCTTATGTCTTTGTATATGAGTGTATGAAATTTGATTAAAATCGGACTACTCCTTCTATAACCCGATTTTTTCGATTATCGATTTTCGATATTTATCGGGGATACCTCGACACAAAACCTAGCTAAGAACATTCGCAGACGCTTATAGTACAACTGTGTCAATTTTCAAGAAAATCGTTTCAGCCGTTTCGGAATCTATAGGTAACGCATAAACACACACACACACACACACACACACACACACACACACACAGAGACAAAGTTCCATTTATAAATAAGTTTAGATTTGTGTACTTCCTAACTTTTACAACACAGAACAGTTAAATAAAAAATAATTAAATCGTCCTCGTCTGTCATATTTAATGAAGAAAAAATTCTAATTAGGATGATCAGCCGATTACGCTAACATGGTGTCAACCTTTCGGTATCATCAGGCGTTATATATTAACTGATTATCTAACGCATAATAGGAATTTTAAAACGCATAGATTAACATAAATAATATTGTATGTACAATATTATTTCACTAGTTTTGACTAACCGCTCCCTTATTTTAAACTTCCTGTTATGCATTTAAAAAAGCATTGGATAATCCGTTAATATGTAACACCTGACAATACCGAAAGCTTGAAACTATAGTTTCGCAATCGGCTGATTTAATGTTCTACATATTAACATTTGCCTATATTTCTGTGATGAGGTAATGTTTGCAGTATTTACATTATTCAGACTATTCTCCTCATCGTTGTTGCCATTTGTACGACGTTTCGACCGTTGTACGCTTCGGTCTTCTTCAGGTGCCTGGCATTGAACTCACAACTCTTTGGGTCAAGTCACAGGAACTAACCAACGTCTATATCCACTGGGTCATCTGTTCTTTGGTTAGTTTTTGCGACTTGTCCGAAAGAGATCTGAGTTCAATATCAGCAGTGGTGAACAAGTAATTTACCAGAAGAGGCACTATTAGGCAAAGAATGGTGTTCATATACCCAAGTGATTGTAATAAAGGGTTCGGCTCGAAATTCCTAGCACCTGAAGAAGGCCGGAGCGTACAAAGGCCGAAACGTCGTACAAATGGCAACAAAGATGAGGACAATAGTTCGAATAATGTAAAGGATCTAGATATTAAATTTTAATTTTTCCTTTAAATATGTATTGAGAACTTTTTGATACAAATGTTTACTGGTATAATTTAATAATTATATAATAATTATTTTTAATCCTATATTCTTATTGCTACAAACATTATTTTTAGTGGATACCTGCGTCTTGCAATATTTATTACGTTTGTCAGGAAGAAATACCAAAAATGAAAGGTTGTAAGATAAACAAAAATATGGATGGGAAAACCCAGGAAAGGGAAAATAAATAATGTCAAGAAGAGACAATTCGAGTAAAGATAAGAAGCAAAAAGGTCAAAGGAAGAAAGTTAAAAAAAAAAGAACAAATAGATAATAATGCTGTCACTTACTTCCATTGCTGTTCTGTCCACTGACGGGGCCCGGGGTCCGGTTGTTATTAGGAGACGGACCACTCCCGCCATTTTTTACGTGATTGCTGTTCGAAGTAGGAGGGTCCGTGACGACACATTTGTTGCCGTAGAAACTGACACGAGGGACATGCAACTCCAACGGTGGGGCCACTGGCGCATGTGTTTTACCATGTTTAGTCTGTGGTACTTGCTTGTTGCGTAGACGAGGGTTAATGTGCTGGATGCGGAGCATACGCCCCTTTCTCACCTCCACCAGGTCTACATCAAGGCTGGAGTTGGGCGCCGGACAGACCTTGGAGGATCTACGAGGTTTTAAGCACGGAAGAGGCATGTGGATTTTCCCCGTTCAGGGGACTACGGAATGATTCCCTTCCTAATGACCCGCTCTGACATATCGTCCTGGGCCGCCGACCACACCCTGCTACCTCATGTTGCTGTCTCTCTGCAATTAGAAAATAAAACAAAACAAGATAAATAAATAAAAAATCGAATGTGTGGAAAAAGAATCTTCTAATTAATCTGAAATCAAGCCATGGAAAAGGCAGCAGGAAACCACTACACTATCTTGCCTAATATGATATGGCATGTCATAGATGGTAAAGAAAAGAAATCTGTGGAGAGTCATGATCACCATTTTCTTGAATAGACATTGCATTAAAAAGATCTTTTAATTACTCTGAATTCAAATCCATCGTAAAGGCAATGGAAAACAGATCCACCATCTTTCCCAATATGATATGGTAACTCACAAATAATAAACAAAATTTATCTGTGGAGAGCCATGATCGCTTACGTTCCGAACAAACTTAGGATTAAATAAATCTACCGTTACAAATATGATGGATTTCTTTGTCAAATTTTCTTTGAAATAACAAGAAACTTCTTGTCTGAGATATTGTCCAATTATTCAATTGATCCGATATATTTCCCGCCTGTACCAATCATGGCGGTGAGCATTTTCTAACTTAGAAAATAAGCGGGGAATTTTTGATTCCTGGAACAAAATAAAGGTGCTACAGAAAAAAAAAAAATCTTTAAACATAATTAGCATACTGCACCAAATAAACACCATGTCGCTCGAAGTATTGAAGGAAGCAAGTGAAAGGTGCTAGTATTTTTATTTGGAACCCAAAGTCAAAGGAATTCTTCTTCTTTTTCTATGTCCCGTGTACCTTCAGGGTGTAGGCGATCGTGGCCCTCCACTTCTCTCTATCCGTTATCGCTCTTAATACCCTTTCACCTCAATCCTCGCTCTACCATCCATCTGCTCAAGTACGCTGTGCACTTCTTTTCGTTGTCCCTTTTCCAGGCCATTTTCCAGTTCAAAACATAGAAAGATATCAGACTAAATAATTCCACTCTACAGCCGAAGTTTTGCACGAAATACTTTGACCATAGCTATAAACTCATAAAATTAATCTTTCTCCCTCCAGCTATGGGTTAAAACAGTAGGACAGATTGGGTTCTATAGACTTGGTTGACCAATCTACCAGAGAAAGTAATGCCAACCTACTGCGGGAAAAACTTCTGTCCAGTCAGTCTCGTCTCTTTTGAGGCATGTTCCCCCAAATGAGTTTCACGTACGGAACTAACTGAATCCGCACGCTCCTATTTTGGGTACACTAGGGATTAATGATATATAACCGAACGATTATTATTTTATAGAGAAAAATCTGCCGGGTATATATCCTTTCCCCAGCCACCTCTTTTATTAAATATTTTTAAGAAACGCCTTCTCGTAGGTCTCGCAGTCTAATTTGAGAGGTGGGAGGTAACGTCAGGAATATTTAATACGGCGTGATTGGAATAACCAGTAGATATAGACGTTGGTTAGTTTATGTGACATGACCCAAAGAGTTGTGAGTTCAAAACCAGTATAGAACACTGGTGAACAAGTAACTTGCAGGGTTAGAAGGAGATAACTAATGACTTCCAATCGAGCCTTAGTACACAAAGAAATGGAATTCATATACCCCATTGGTTGTAATAAAGTGTTCGGTTGGAAATTCTGAGCACCTGAAGAAAGTCGGAGCGTACAACGGCCGAAACTTTGTACAAATGTCAACGAAGATGAGGGCTATAGTCCGAATAATGTAAATACTGTAAATACTACCTCATTTCAGAAATATAGACAAACACACAAAATGTTATTTCTGTACCCGCTGAAGAGTAGAAATGTACCACTGGGAGTACATGTACCCCAGTTTTTTTTTGTTTTTTTTTAATCATTTCACCCCGAGCAAGGCAGAAACGCCACTGATGTGCAGGGGGTTACATAAATGTAGAAAGATTAATTAGAAAAGAGTGAGGAGTACAAGCTAGTTAGAAAGGAACAATAGAAAGCTGAGAAAGCAGGTGCAATGACAGGTACATGGGCGGAGAGAAAGGGAAGGTTATACAGGGGAGGGGAGAGAGCTAGAGGCCAGTGGTTAGTAGGTGAGTATTAACTTTAGGGAATACCTGCGCTAGCAAATGAAAAACAATAAATTCATAACAGTCGATAAGATACCTCGGCTGCTATAACTGAAGTAAATGTGACGTGATTTGTAAACGTAAAAATACCCGGTATTATTTTGTGGTTATTGTAACATCTGGAATTAATTATAGATTTGAATGTACCTTTGATTTTTAAGCAGACTGGACTGATAATTTTCTTTTAGAGAAAGATTCGCCTGAATAATTCTTATTCCAATCACGCCGTATTAAATATTCCTGACGTTACCTGCCGCCCCTAAAATTAGACTGCTTGACCTTCGAGAAGGCGTTTCATTAAAATATTTAATAAAAGAGGTGGCTGGGGAAAGGATATATACCCGGCAGATTTTTCTCTATAAAATAATAATCGTTCGGTTATATATCATTAATCCCTAATGTCCCCAAAATAGGAGCGGCAGATTTCTTAATCGTATGCTGAGGTTGTTAATTTCAAAGAAAACCGAAATAAAAAAAAATCTCGACAAATAGGTAAGAGTTAAAAAAAAACAAAAAACTATGAAAAATAAAATGGTTGATATGATTTAATTTTGTTGCATATCAAAACATTTATGGTTATTCAATGCCTGAATTTATTATTTAAAACAAAATTTTTATGGCTTCTACTAAATATATTTTAAACGATATTGCATATCTGCAACTACAGATAAAATGTATGGCTGTTCATTTTGTTTCGAAAATTTATTGTTAGTCATTTTACAATAAGGATGTAAGTACTGCAAAAAAAGTAGTATTTCGTTACCAGTAGACAGGAAAAAGCTTAACATTTTCTTTGATTTTTCATAAATATTTCAAAGACAATACGTTTTCTATGTTTTGGTAAATCCGCAGCAACTAATTTTGAATAAAAATGTTATATATTTTCTAAGCGCAGCTTAGATGTGTCACGAGGCTGATAGTATGGAGCACCCAGTGAGGAACGAAAACACTACTCTCTTTTTTTTTTTTTTATAAGCGTTTCACCCCGAGCAAGGCATGTCACCGCCACGACTGCGCAGGGGGCTACGTAGAGTGGAGAAAGGATGATTAAATATAGGAAATGTCAGAGGGTGGGTGATAGGCGGGTAAGGATACCGAGAGTAAGGGTTGGGTAGATGAGAGTGTTCTGAGAATAGTTGGGAGTTAGTGTGATAGGAGGTGTCTATTGACCCTACATTTAAACACCTGGAGATTGTAACTGTCGGGAAAGCAGAGTTGTGGAAGGGAGCTCCACATGCGGGAAGCGCGAGAAAAGAAGCTGTTGGAGTAGAATTTACGGTTACATCTTATTTGTTTAACTGTAAAAGGGTGGGACCTAGTTGCTAATCTAGTATCTCGTATAAATTCGTGCTTAGGCGGCACCAGTGATCTAAGCTCATCGGACTCAGTTGTAACATGTCATAACGAGACAAGCTTGCTAAACATTACGCCACTTCGAGGCGCCTAGGATATATATATAATACACCTACGCACGCACACACACACAAAGACCGAGAGAGAGAGAGATACATACAGCAACAATGAAGAGGTAGTAAATACTAGGCTATGCAAAATTTTGCATTAAAAACTCAATATTATATTTTAAATTCAACATTAATACATGACAGTTATAAGTTATTTGAAAAAAATCGGAAAGAAACAAAACAAAAAAATTGAACATGGGTTAAACAAAAAAGTTTTTTTGTTTTTTTTTTAGTCTAAACTTGCATAAGAAAGAACACCGTCTGCAAAACCAAAGATTAATATTTCGTTATCAGTAGATAGAAAAAAACTGGTTTAATATTTCCCTTTAAAGTTTTAAATTTGTTACAAATAAATACTATTGTTAAGTTCACTATCGTTATGTAGTGTTAGCAATTTTACTATATATATATATATATATATATAGTGGGCACTGTTTATAACAAAATAAATGCCAGAGTACTCAAAATTAAAAAAAAAACCTTGAGTCCTCTTCACTTGGAATTATATATATATATATATATATATATATATATATATATATATATATATATATTGTTGGTAGCTTTTTCATATAAAAATGTATCAATGTTATGTTTACTATATAAAAGTACTTTTTGGCAGTTTACTATTTGTCCCTAGTTGAGACCCCAACAGAAGCTACCACTCTGGGTCAGGGTGGACATGACAACAACAAGAATTCCATACTCGTCAAAACCTTGACTATCCCTAGAAGAGGTATTGCTGCCGGTTGTCGTTTATTGTTCTACTCAAGACTAAGGAAGAGGAATAAAGACAAAAAGGTAGGTAAGAAAACCAAAAGGAAATAAACGATCAAAGAAAAAGGGAAAGAATAATTTTTTTTAATCATGTCACCCCAAGCAAGGCATTCTACTGCCACTATAGCGCAGGGGGTTACACAGGGCGATAGACGAGTTAGGATGTACATAGGGGAAGAGTTGGAGAGAATGGGAGGGTTAGTGTGTTAGAAGGTGTCTATTGACCTTACATTTAAACTCCTGGAGGTTATAGCCGTCAGGGAAGGAAGCATGCGGAAGGGAATTCCACAGGCGGGAAGTGCGAGAAAAGAAGCTGTTGGAGTAGAAATTGCGCTTACATTTCATCGGTTTCGCTGTGAAAGGGTGGGACCTAGTTGCCAAACTAGTATCTCGTGCGAAATAACAAAACTAACTAAATAAATAAATAAAAGAATATAAAGAAAAAAAGAGGGATCTAAAAACAGGAGGGAAACAGAAATAAAAGAAAAATTTACCAGATCATTGCTAAGCTTCATGTTCTGTTTTCATTTCTAATATAAAATGAGCGTAATTTGATAGTAGCGTTTGTTTTGGTAATAATTTCATGCGTGTTCTAGATAGAAAACTTGCATCGTTCAGTTGCGAATCAAACTTTCTTGAATGTTGACGTTTTGTCCACAAATGAATACCTTAAAGATAGTGGATGAAAAGTTGCCCTTTCGTCATATGATTTTCTATGAATTTTGGAAAGTAGTAATCGTTGGAACCGCGAAAAAAAAAAAAAATCAGAAAATTTATTTGGATCTCGTGCCAGCATTTTGCACGGTCAAAACGTGGTTTGGCAGATATCGTCCGGGTGATTTTTAACCTAAACGATCAACCTACGCTGCAGGCGGTCTTCCGACGTCGATGAAAGTGCTCTGCTGGTCGTCGTGGTAAAAAAAACCGAATATCTCGACGGAAGAGATTGCCAAGTGTTTGTAGATCGCAACTGCGTTTCTCCGTTTGAAGAGACTGGTGTTCAAGAAAAAACGGGCAATTTAGGCTAATCGAAAAAAAGTGCCGTATATCACCATGACAACGCAATACAGCATGTAAAAAACAAAAAAAAAAAAAAAAAAACTCAAAAATCTTCAAGAGTTGAAATGAGAAACACTCCAGCACTCGCCGTATTAATTTCAAATGCCTCCTTCGGGTTTTCATTTGTTCAGGTCTCTACAGAGCAATTTAAAAGACAAAAAATGACTTTGTATATAGTAAGTCGAAAACTACCTCTCAACCTTTTCCAACAAAAAGAACGAAAACTACATCAACAAGTTTGTAGAACGTTGGGCGACATTTGTTAAAAATGGAGATTATCTACTTGACTGATACATTATTTTTGTGAATAAGTAAAATTTTGTTTATAATTTCCTAATCGGGCCCGACAACTTGCAATAATGTATGAAATAAAACGGGAATTGAAATTAACAATTGTTTATGATATTGTTCGAAACAAACGGAGCTGGAAGCAAACTTATGAATGTACGTAAAACATAACGACAGTTGGCTTGTATTCAATGATGGTGTTACTGTTCTTTGGTGGAATTGTAGAGGGATAATTCACTTTGTTTTTTTTTCCAGTCAGCGAAACAATGACTTGCAAAGATATATTGTGACCGGCTCACCAATCCGAATGCAGTTATTCAAGAAAAACAACCGATTTTGTCAAATTGAAAAGGCGTCATTCCCACGACATCAGAAGCTTAAAGTTTTGAAATTAGAAATCCTTCAGCACCCAACGTATTCTCTTGACTTGGCTCCTTCAAATTTTCATTTGTTCAGGTGTCTACAGAGCAATTTGAAAGACAAAAAATGACTTTGTATATAGTAAGTCGAAAACTAACTCACAATATTCTACTAACAAAAGGCTTACGGCCATATCACGTTGAAAACACCAGTTCTCGCTCGATCACCGAAGTTAAGCAACGTTGAGCCTGGTCAGTGCTTAGATGGGTCACCGCTTGAGAATAACAGGTGCTGTAAGCGTATAGTGACGGATGTGCGTTGTGGTGCAGTGGATATCGGCTCGGAAAGAGAAATCGGTGAGCCGAGTTCGAATTCCATTTGAATACCCTGCATCCACTTAAACACTGGTACCCTTAGGAAAGGTATTAATCAGTCCCTTCCCTCCAGTTATGGGTTAAATAACAGTGTATGACTTGGGGATCCTGCCCTTAAAAACAAATCCCAATGAATCTTGATACTCGAAAAGAAAAAAAAGTATTGCTAGACACAAAACTTATATAAAAACAAGAATAAATTGTTGAAAGTAAAAGGTATTACCAGCAATAAATAAATAAAAATTTAGTTGGCAATAAATGACCCGCCGAAGTTGATTTGCCATAAAATCAAAACAACCAAACCAATCTTCCAACAAATAGCACAGGTTTATACGAAAACTGCATCAAAAAGTTTGTAGAACGATGGGAGACAGTTTTTAAAAAACAATGTAGATTATCTTCTTGACTGATACATTTTTTGTGTGGATGTAAAATATTGTTTAAAATTTCCTAATCGGGTCCGTTATTTTGCAATGATCTAATAATCTAAACTTATTTATAAATGGAACTTTGTCTGTGTGTGAGTATATCCGTTGCCTATAGACTCCGAAACGCCTGAACCGATTTTCTTGAAAATTTACACAGTTGTACTATAAGCGTCTGCGAGTGTTCTTAGCTAGGTTTTGTGTCGAGGTACCCCCGATAAATATCGAAAATTGATAATCGAAAAAATCGGGTTATAGAAGGAGTGGTCCGATTTTAATTAAATTTCATACACTCATAGACAAAGACATGAGAAACGATATTCAGAAGTTTCAAGGATGCAGTTGTTACAATAGTGCAGAAAATCGATAATATATATATAGAAGGCAAGATATTTGTGTTTGTGTCTGTTTATCTACCTGTATATAGCTGTATTTTTTTCAGCCCTTTTATTTTAGTTTTTGCTTCGGGTTTGGCTCTTAATAGGTATAATTGTAGTTCTTAGTCTCAGCCATGATACCATTTACTCAGCGGACTGATTTAGCCTTCAAAATTCAGTTTACGACGAAAAAACTTATTTGATATCGATACCAGGAAATCAAAATTTGATTTACATCCATTCATTTTTCTTTCAGTCTATGGTTTCGCTTTAACTGGAAACAACTATTGCTTTTTAGTCTTTCGTGCCAACATCCAAATTATCTGAGCTCTAGGACCATGGATTAGTTTTAAAGCTTTCATTACACCTGAGCAACGCCGGGCTATACTGCTAGTATGAAATAAAACAAGGATTAAAATGAAAATCTTAATAAAAAATCAAACTAAAAAAACAAAAAAAAACAAAAAAACAATGGAAGCAAAAGAAATTTATAAAAGACGAAAAATCAAAAGGAAAATAAATTATTTACGAAAAGAAAAGAAAAAGAAAGAAGTAAAAATTTAAAAAGGAATGAACGAAATGGTGTCCCTCTTTAGCTTTCTGGAACGATAATCTCATTGGAAGAATTTTGATAGATTCTAGAAAGCTGTTGAAGCAAGAGTAAAAGAATTAAAAACATCTGCCACATTTGTGTTTACACTCTTTCTGGTATCCGTAATCAATTCTAGGAAAAATATTTCATAAATTCCACGAAATAATGACCCTGCATATTAAAACGAATTACCATGGAAATGCAATTATACCGAAGAAAATCTGTAAAATGTTTCGTTTTAAATAAAAAGAAAACCAAATTTCTTAATCTAACATGATAAGAAAAATTCGTATGCTGAGATTGTTAAATCTACGTTTTCTTTCACATAATATTTATTAGAGTGTATTGTTACAATACTTTTTATTATTAGTTATTATTAATATGTAATCGTGTCTAATTCATACGAAAAATAAAACAGTATAAATAGATATAGGGTTTGGTTTCTGAAATCATCTACTGGGAACTTGCAATCGAAATATTTTCCCTGCGTATAAAAAGTAAGAACTACCGTCAAGCGAAATAATGAAAATTACATGTGAAGATGGACTTTTTTTTTTAATTTACTTTGTGCGAATCGAATACTTCGTGAATGTAACAGTGATTTATACAAGGCCAAAACAAAGTAATTGTTTTATTTAGGTTTATTGGCAACACATTATTTCCTGACAACTCTTTTTCTTTGTATAAAACAGAAAATGTATATAAACAGTGAAATGTATTTATTTTCATTGTTTCAAGGCTAAGGCCTTGTCAGTAGAATATAGACTTGCAAAGTGATTATAGAATATGTCATGGTCGCACAAAATTAGTTTTATATAAGCACACACAAACACACACACACACACATACATACACACGCATATACACGCAAACACACACAGACACACACACACACACGTAAAACAATGAATTCTGATAACAAGGTCACAATACATAATCCGCAAGAAAAATGGCGAATCTTCGAGTCTAATCTTCTCATTATTAACTTTTGACAGTCTGTTTCTCTCACTCTTTACCGTTATGCGTAAATATAGAAAGAAGAGGAGGAGGAAGGGAGAGAAGGAGGGAGGGGATGGGTAGAAAGAAAGAAAGAAAGAAAGAAAGAAAGAAAGAAAGAAAGAAAAGAGTTAGAGAGAATAAAGGGAGAGAAGAGGTAGGAGAGAAAAGAGAGAGATGGAAGGAGAGAGAGTGTGAAGAGAGGAAGCGAGAGTCAAGAGGGGGAAGAGGGAGTAGAGAATAGAAAGCCGGAGTGAGATGAGAGAGAGAGAGAGAGAGAGAGAGAGAGAGAGTGAGAGAGAGAGACCGCGAACACAACTGATACTTCCTTAAAGAATTCTGACAGAAGCTGGCGGATTAAAAGCAAATTAAATAATCAAGTCACATTATTTATGCATACGTACACGGCTTTAGGGATGTGCGTTGTGGTACAGTGGATATCGGCTCGGAACGAGAAGCCGAGTTCGAATTCGAGTTGAATCTATTGTATTCACTTACACGCAAATACCCTTAGGAAAGGTATTAATCCGTTTATTCCTTCCAGTTATGGGTTAAATAGCAGGACAGACTGGGTTCTATAGCCTTGGTCGGCAACCAGTCACCGCAAAAAGCAATGGCAACCTACTGCGGGATAATCTTCTGCCCAGTCAGTCATGTCTCTTTCGAGACATGATCGCCCAAGCGTGTATCACGTATGGCATTTAACTGACTGACTGACACGGCTTTAAAAATGAAAATAATTAAGTGTAAAGCCTGAATAGTTTAGCTTTTTATATGTATCAAGATTAACACTTAGTCTCTTAAAGTCAGTTTGAAAATACATTATGGATGCGTAAAATTTATTTTAAGATACCGAAAGCAATGCTAGTAACAGCATTGTTAAGTCAACATTGTATCTTGGAAAATGGGCGACTCTTACTTTTTACTTAATATTGTTATATTTCTTAACAAGTTCTGTTCTCATCTTTGATCTATAAGGAATGTACATGCAACGAGAGGAGAGACCCATTCGATAATTATTAGATAATTATTACGTGTATATAAAATATTTTGGTGCGATGGTAAAGATTTAATATATTTAAAAGTTAATATCATAAACCACTCGTAATTATTAAACGATCCGTTGAGACTAAAGTACCTTGCTAGGTCTTACTGTCTAGGCAAACATGGGAAAAACGTGGGATTGATTTTTCTTCTTCTATGTGCCCTGTCCCTTCAGGACCTAGGCGATCATGGCTTTCCATGTTTCCCTATCCCTGGTGGCTTCTAGCATGCCTTCTTCTGTTACACTATGCAATCCTCATTCCGTCATCCACCTGATTAGGTCCTTCAAATATGTTATCCGCTGCTTTCCTCTGTCTCTTTTTCCCTCTATCTGGCCTGTTAGTATCAGGTTCTCCAAGACCTCCTTCTTCATTGCGTGTCCCAGGAACTTCAGCTGTCTCTTCCTGATTCTCAGTATTAATTTCCTTTTTTGTTTCCATCATTTTCAAGACCTCATCATTGCACACATGCTCGATCCATGATATTCGCAGCATCCTTCTGTAGAACCACATTTTACTTGCTTCAAGTTTTTTCTTCATCTTTGATGGTATTGTCCTGCATTCACTGCCATATTGAAGGACGGACAACACGTAGCAATACAGTAGTCTTTTCCTAGTTTCTAGCGAAATTGTCCAATAACCACCGTGAAGAAGGCAACAGGATATCACTCCACTATCTCTATCCTGCGTAAAATCATGGCTATACAACGAATACATATTTAATGGGATTGGTTATGAATATAAATAAGCAAGTAGAAATCTGATCAACAGTGACATGTACTTGCAAGCGGACTTATATAGAATCAGATTTCGATTTTGCGATCAAGGCTGGTCAGACGAATGTAGAAAAAATCTACATCCTTTTTCAACATGTCTTTCTCCCTCAACAAACTTTTCACACAACAATCGAAATAATGTTGTAATCTTTTTAAGTGCTATCAGCAGAAGAGAAAGATTGCTGGAGAATCCTAAAAAGAAAGTGTTTTACAAAAGTTACTGGATACCGTGTTTGAAATAGACGTACCGTTTTTGAAAAAGTGTGCCATGCGTTTTAGTTTTACAAAAGAACATGTGGTGAGTACGAAATAAAAATAATTATTATTTTTTCGCTATATTTAAATTCGCGAGCCATTGAGAAAAGTATTTTTGACCAATAAAAAAGGACTGCCTCCGTGCTGTGAAAAAAAAAAGGTAAATAGGTAAAACGAGCTAGTGTGAAATATGTAATAACCTATGAAAACAGAGCGATTTACAGAAAACAACAAATTGGAAACAATTGGAAATTCTAGGGCACATAATGAGTAAACAGGATTTGGAAAATTTGACCATCACGGACAGATTGAAGTCAAGAGGGATGGGGGAAATGAGTGCATAACCTACCTTACCAGTTAGTGTAAATGGTTGGCAGAACAGGTTTTAAAACAGAGGTTACCACAGATAGCAAAGCCAAAACTTTACTAAGAACTATAATGAATAGAAAACTGTGAAGAGCCATGATCGTTTACGTCCCAGAATCGAAAAAGATTGTGAATGATTAAATATGTAAGAGTGATTAGTAAAATATTTTACGAGTGTCACTGAGAACTCAATATGTTTTTATCTTGTGGCAGACTAAGATAAATACTCTGAAAATTTACAAACTTCTTTATTAAAAAATATTTCCTATCACCTGGTTTACATTCTTTTCCCGTCAAACGGGAGGAGAATTTTAACCTTTGTTTCCAGTTTAGTATTGGGTTTCTGGTTCTTTCTAAATCTTTCTTATTCTCTTTCACACTCAGTAAACTCTTTTGTCTTAGTGGCGTTATTAGCTTACTTGAGGTGAAATTATTTAATTATTAAATAGTACAGGTTTTGCCCTTTTTTCGTGTTTAGGATTAGGTTTCCTGTTCCTTCTATAGTTTTTTTCATTCTCTTTCCCACTCAGTTACTCCTTACGTCTTAGTGACATTATCGCCTTGATTAGGGAATGATTAGAAATGCAATTCGATGTGCACACATTTAATGCGTACAATTAATAATAATAATAAAAATAATCAAGAACCATATAAGTCAAATATAAAATAATGCAATGGAGGAACGAGGAGAGCTCCCAAAATTACAACCAACAAAGCATAACCTCGAAACTATGAAGCTCTACAATGCAGCACTCAAATTAATTTTGGATGAAGAAAACACTCATATAAATCTCAATGAAGCAATATATACATCAGCAATAGCTGCAACAAAAACATTGAACATCAAATTAAAAACAAGGCAGTCTCGCAGACATGAAGATCCACCTTGAAAAAGAAAAATAGAAAAAAATCGAACAACTTAGAAGTGAACTATCAGTAGTCGATGAACTGACAAGAGGAATAAATGTAAGAACTAGAAAAGGCAGAAGCGTCGAAAGAAAATACAACATTAGAAATGAAAATGAAGTCCTATCAACTAAGATAAAAATAACGCAAACAAAGCTGAAGGCTCAAAGAATAAAACGCTGTGAAAAAAGATCAAGATTCTACAGACAGAACAAAATTAAAGAGACAGCCCCCACCCCCAAATAGAAGAAGTTATACAATTCTGGAAAAAATTATGGGCTTGTCCTAAAGAACATAACAAAGAAGTAGACTGGATAACAAAGAAGAGATAGAACGAATCAAAAATAAACCAGAACAGACATGGGCTGAAATCACAGAAGAGGATGTTAAATGTGAACTGAAAAAAGCACACAATTGAAATTTTCCAGGTATATATAAAATTCCTAACTTTTGGCTATATTATTTAAATACAGCACATAAAAAACTAGCCAAAGAACTTCAAGAAATGGTTAACGATCCCACTAAAATTCCTGCATGGATGACCAAAGGAATTACAGTACTTCTACCCAAGAATAATGACACAAACAACCCGAAAAACTACAGACCAATTACATGCCTTCCGACAACATGCAAACTATTAACATCTATTTTAACAAAACAGACATATTTCTTCTTGTAAAAAAAAACATATTACCGCTTGAACAAAAAGGGTGCAAACGTGGCTGTTACGGATGTAAAGACCAATTGCTTATTAACAGAATGATCCTGGAAAACTGCTACAATGCAAAGAAAAATCTTAGTACTGCCTAGATAGATTATCGTAAGGCATTCCATAGTGTGCCACGTTTCTGGATCTTAAAGACTTTAAATATATACAAGATATCACCCGTACTCATCAATTTCATCAAACAATGTATGTCGATATGGAAAACAACCCTTTACCTCAATCATATAAATGGAACCTATAAGTCTGGTAAAATAAACATCAAAAGTTGTATATTTCAAGGTGACTCTTTGTCTGTCTTACTATTCTGCATATCATTAATAGCACAAACCAGTCAACTTAATAAGACAGAATGTGGTTATAAAATAGGCCAAAAGAAAATAAGCCATCTATTTTACATGGATGACTTAAAGTTATATGCTAAGAATGATAACGAGCTGGAAGGTCTTCTGCAAACAGTAAAATGCTTCAGCAAAGACATTGGAATGAAATTCAATTTGAATAAATGTGCTAAAGCTACAGTTTTACGTGGATCAATACAAGAGACATCCTCAATTGGCTTAGACCCTGCTGTAACAATAAAATAATTAAAGCCAGAAGAAGCTTATAAATACCTAGGTGTAAATGAGAGTGAAAACATTCAATAAAAAGATGAAAGAAATAGTGTGTAAACAGTACTATAGAAGGCTATGACTGATATTAAAAACTGAATTGAATTCTCAGAACAGAATTACGGCCAATAATAGCCTTGCAATCCAAGTTGTCCAATATAGTTCCAACATCTTAAACTGGACTCTAAACGACATCAGGCGAATGAATTCTAAAACAAGAAAGCTTCTTTCTAAGTATAAGATGCATAATCCAAAGGCTGATGTAGACCGTCTATATATACCCCGTAAAGAAGGTGGAGGAGGTTTTATTCAGTTAGAATTAACATAAAAGACAACAACTTTAAGCTTACTAACATACATAGAAACAACAAAGGACTGGATGATACAATTAGTCAAACAACATGAAAACAGAAAGAAATAATATTCAATATTAAAAGAAGGCAGTAAATACAAACAAGATTTACAATTATTAGATTCTGTAGAAAAAAAGCCAAGAACCAACAATTAAGGCAAATTATGAACATGAAAACCAAAGATAAAGCACTTGAACAGATGAAACAACACTGGCAAGACAAACCTCTGCACGGCCAATATCCAGAACGTGCCAATGAATCCAATTTGATAAAGTTAATACTCATCGATGGTTACGTTCATCTGGATTAAAGTCTGAGACTGAAGGCTTTATTCTAGCGGCGCAAGACCAAATTCTTTTCACTAGAAACTTTCAGGCAAATATAATACATAATAATGTGAATCTAAAATGCAGGTTCTGTGATAAACACCTAGAAACAATAGACCATCTAATCTCAGGATGTTCTGTACTTGACCCAAATGAATATTAAAATTATGACGATAGAGTGGGGCAATATTTACACTGGACAATGTGCAAACACTTTAGAAAATATGTAAAGAAACACTGGTATGAACATCACCCAGCACCGGTTACAGAAATAGAAGATGTCACCATTCTATGGGATTGCACCATCTACACAGGCAGAAAAATTGAAGCAAATAGGCCAGACATTATTGTTAAAAACCAGAAAGAAAACATTTGCCTATAAATTGATATGGCTTGTCCAGCGGATTGTAACATAGCAATCAAGGAATTTGAAAAACTGTCAAAATATAAAGACCTGGAAATTGAAATAGAAAAAATAAATGTGGAAATTGAAAACAAGAGTCGTGCCAGTGATAATAGGTGCACTTGGAATGATAAAAAATGGAAGAAAACAACACATTGAAGTAATCCCTGGAAACTCCAGCTTAAGAGATATGCAAAACATTGTCTCGTTAAGTACAGCCCAAACACTAAGATGAACTTTATGTAACGCTAGGGATGATAGGGGAGATAGAAAAATCATGAAATTGAGCCATAACAACACGCCACGACCTGCCTTAGGTCTTCCCGCAGACTTGGTTGGTAGTGCGACGATAGCAGAAATCAAAATATGATGAAAAATGACAACATAATAATAATCTACCACTACCACCATCAACACAAAATACCGAGTCATGAATATTAAATCTGTCCAGTATTTCATCTACCATCAACTGGATTTGAACAAGTGCAGGCTGTGTTTCATAATGGTAAAAATATCACCACCCCCATCATGAGCACTTGTGGGATTCTTGCACTGAATGTATACAAGTATTAGGTTGTCCCAAAAGTTCGTAAACACTTTCGAAATGGGTTTATCTGGTCCAGCACAATCTAGACAAGCGATGAGTTCAGAAAGGGCAAGAGACACCGTCGGTTCCAAAACAAGATCGATTCAGCAAGAAAGTCATGTTGTGCGTTTGGTGGAATTTTGAAGGAATCATGCATTTTGAATTGGTTCCGAATGGTCGTGCCATCAGTGCCGAACTTTACTATCAGCAACTTGAGCGGGTCTACGAAATTTTGAAGCAAACGTACCCGGCTCTGAACGACCGAAAGCGCGCTTTGATGCAGCAGGACAATGCCATACCATCAGAAAGACCAAAGACAAGTTTGAAGAGCTGGACGGCGTTGAGGTTTTGCTACATTCAACCTACAGTCCAAACTGTGCTCCATCAGATTACAGCCTTTTCCGCCCAGTGCAACGCTTTCTGAAGGGCCGCCGATTTGACTCGTTTGATGAAGTCGAGGAAACGTGTCAAGAATTCTTTGATTTTAAGCCGGCTGAATGGTACTTTGACCAGATCCGAAAGCTTGCAGTTCGATGGCAGAAAGTCTTGGAAAATGACGGTCTTCACTTTGAGCAATAATGTTTGTTGTTTTCGCGAGTAAAATTTGCAAGTGTTTTCTAATAACCTTAGATTACTTGGCGAGTAAAATTTCACTTTTTGGCAAGTGTTTACGAATTTTGGGACAACTTAATATTACCATCACAAAATGCCTCTCCATTTGCATTGGTGCCTTTGTAGGGAAATATAAACTTGAAGTCGACGCAAAATGATGCTGCCAGCGATGGTGATTAAACACAGCCAAGACAATATTAAGTGTGGAATTTCACTATCCGAAGAAATCAAATCCTTGATGTCACAAAACCAGACACCACTGCCGTTGAAAACAAAAAAAGAAAATGTCTCCTAACTGAAATTGTAAACAAAGTGTATCTTTAAAACGAATGTTATACTGATATTCACTGGAATCCTCAGCGCTGTCAAGAAAGGCAGAGAAAATCATATTAATAACATCGCCCGTTGCATGTTTTACAACAGATACCAAGCGTGGAAAACTGTTTTAGATTTTCGGGTTTAATTTTTTTATAGTTAATTTCATGTTTTCATATTAACATCTATGAACATTTTCGGCTTTAATCGAAATTCAGTTGTGAACAGAGATCTGTCTGTATTTATGTGATGATGTATTCCAACTATTTACATTATACGAACTGCTGCCCTCATCTGTATTGTTATATTCCCGAAGTTTCGACCGTTGTAAGCTCCGTCTTTCTTCAGGTGATATACATCAGAATTTTGAACCGAACCATTTATTTCGTCTACTGAGATAGATTGTTCTAGGTCAACGTTCCCTGCCTTTTCTGTATATCTCAGTTTTCAGTTATTTTCTTTTAGTAACTCAATTTTCAATGTTTTTCAACTCACAACTCTTTTGAGTAAGTCACTGGTTCAACCAACATTTTTATCCACTGGGCTATGTATCAGTGGGGAGAGTTGAGTAACTAAAGGTCAGTCAGTTAAGTACCATACGTGAAACACGCTTGGGCGATCATGTCTCGAAAGAGGCATGACTAACTGGGCAGAAGATTATCTCGCAGTAGGCTGCCATTGCTTTCTGCGGTAGACTGGTTGCCAGCCATGGCTATAGAACCCAATCTGTCCTGTTAGTTAATCCATAACTGGAGGGAAGTGATTGATTAATATATTTACCAAGGGTATTTGCGCGTTAGTGAATGCATTGAATTCAACGAATTCGAACTCGGCTCCCCGATTTCTCGTTTCGAGCCGATATCCAATGCACCACAATGAAGGTAAACAACTAAAAATTGATATATCCAGAAAAGGCATGGTAAGAAAAAGGCCGAGGCGTACAGCGACCGAAACGTTATGAATAGGAAAATAAAAATGAGGACTACAGTCAAAACAATGTAAATAGTGTAAATAATTATAGCAGCGCATCTTAGAAATATAGACAAATCTTTTTTTTGTAAGCAGCAGACATCGAGCGCAAAAACCTTAATCTGAGAAACCGAAGATGACGTTTAGTTCTGTGATTTTTGTCTTCTCGCTGGAAGATCAATAATATAATAAATCATTTTGAAATTTCTTCTTTCATCAATGACCAATAAATACCATTAACATCACTCTCGTAATTACGCTTATTAACCTACAGATCCCATTTTCGAAGGCAGAATACATAGCCATCAACAAAAAGGACTGCCTAAAGTGCAAATTACAAATCGGAGGGTCCTGGGTATGACTGTAAACTGCATCCAGCAGCAATGCCTCTGATTGAGAGGTTGTGAGGATCATGGAACCACCTCTTTGTTGCTGGTGTTCTCAAGTCCACTCTGACCCAGGGTGGTAGCACCTGTTAGGATCCCAGCTATGGGCAAATAGTTAACCCCCCACAAACTGGGGTCAAAACACTATGAAATTATAAAAATAGATTTTCCTTTTAAACCGTATTGTTGGTAATATTTTTCATTCAAAAATGTATATTTTTCCTTAAAAATCTATTTTTATTGCCATAACACATTTTTGAAGAAGAAAAATATTATTACCAGGAATACATTTTTGAATACAAAACAATAAATTTTCAGTTTCTAAAAGAAAAAAATTCATCAAAATCTGACGAAATCAACCTTCTTACTATAACCGAACATTAAAACAATACCTTGAAACCCATAGAGATTGAAATGCCGTTAAACAAAACTGAAACTGAAACAAATCGGATATACTAAAATCAAACAGGTACAAAAATAAAATATCTAGGAAGTGTTTTAACAGAAGACAGAATGTATGGTCATTAGCAAAAAGATGAGCTCAAAACGCAAATTGCACATCGGAGGTACTGAAATCAAACAGGCACAATAATTGAAATATCTAGGAAGTTTTTTAACAGAAGACAGAATGTATGGTCATTAGCAAAAAGATGAGCTCAAAATGCAAATTACAAATCGAAGATATGAAAATCAAACAGGCGCATTAATGAAAATATCTAGGAAGTCTTCTAACAGAGGATAGAAAATGTGAAGATGTGACACTGAAATCCGAAGACATATTGGGGGCGGGCAATGGTGAATTTAAAAAACTAAACAGAGTAATAAAAGACAAAAAAATTTTGTTAAAAACAAAAAACAGAGTATTGAGCTGTTACATAATATCTGACCTGTATAGCAGTGGATATTCGATAATCTTCTTTAAGATGAAAATGAAACTTGAAGTGAAAGAAACATGGTTTTAGAGAAAGATCTTGGTTACCAGTCTTATTTACTAAAAAAGAAATAACTGAAAACTGAGATATCATGAAAAGTCATGGCCCGTGGAACTAGAACAATCTACCTCGGTGGAAGAAATAAAAGGTTCGATTCGAAATCCCGACCCTGAAGACGCAGAGTACAATGGCAGAAACGTTGTGAAAAGGACAATAACGATTTGACTGTTGTCCTAATGTAAAAAGTGTAAATAGTTATAGTGCCTCATCTTAGAAATAGAGACAAACCTTATGATTGCTTCCCCGACGGCTACAATCTCCAGGAGTTTAAATTTAAGGTCAATAGACACCTCCTAACACACTAACTCGCTCCCTTTATTTCAAACACTCTTCCCATCTGCCCAACCCTCATCCTCGGTATCCTTACCCATCTATCACCTTCCTTCTGACATTTCCTACACCTAACCACTCCTCCTCTTTCTTCTTCTTCTACGTGCCCTGTCCCTTCAGGACGTAGGCGATCATGGCTCTCCACGTCTCCCTATCCCTTGTGGCTCTTAGTATGTTTGCTCCTGTTGCTCCTGGCAACCCCCGTTCCGTCATCCACCTGATCAGGCCCTGCAAATATGTTATCCGCTGCCTTCCTCTGTCTCTCCTTCCTTCTATCTGTCCAGTCAGTATCAGGTTCTCCAGGCTCTCCTTCCTCATTGCATGTCCCAGGAACTTCAGTTGTCTCTTCCTGATGCTCAGCATCAATTTCCTTTTTGTTGCCATTCTTTCTAACACCTCGTCGTTGCTTGTATGCTCAGTCCACGATATCCGTAGCATCCTTCTGTAGAACCACATTTCGGCCGCTTCCAGTTTTGTCCTCATTTTCGATGATATTGTCCAGCATTCACAGCCGTATTGAAGAACTGACATCACGTATCAGTCTAGCACTCTTTTCTTCGTTTCTATTGAGATTTTCCTGTGTGTTAGTATTTTGCTCATCTTCTGGAACGCGTCCTTTGCCATGCCAATTCGCCTTCGGATCTCCGTGTCGCACTTTCCATCTCCTGTTAGAACACTTACTAGGTACTTAAATTCTTGTACTCCTCCTCTTTGCCTTCCCCTATGTAGCCCCATGCACAATAGTGGCAATGGAATGCCTTGCTTGGGGTGAAATGATTAAAAAAAAATTGTAAAAAGCAAACATCTAGCACCGAAACATAATCTCAGAAAACGATAATGGCATTTAGTTCTATGATTTTTCTCTTTTCTATGGAAGATCAGTAATATAAGAAATCTGGTTTAAATTTCTTGTGCCATCAATGACCACTAAGTGCCAATAATGTCACTTTCTTAATTAATTAGACACGTTAGACATAATTGGATAAAAACGGATAAAAGCGTTAGTTGAATTAATCCAGTGACTTGTTGTGTGTGCAATAACTGGTCACAAAATCTTGGAGAGTTAGGTTACTAAAAGGAAATAACAAAACTGAGAGATATAGAAAAAGCATCATAATAATCTGTTCGAAATTCCCACACATAAATCCTGAAGAAGGCCGGGGAGTACAATGGTCTAAACGCCGTGAATTTTTTTTTAAGCGTTTCACCTCAAGCAAGACAGTTTTACTGACACTGGTAAGCATGGGATTACGTAGGAGGAAAGTGATGAGAAAGAGAGACAGGTTATAGGGGGTGTCAGGAAGAGGGTAAGAGAAGGGTGAGAATACTGGTATGAAGAGACTGGAGTGGACTGAGAGAAAGGATGCGTGTAACTGAGATAGAAGATGTCTATTGACCTTACATGTGAATTCACAGAGATTGTAGCTGTCGACACTCCCCGTATACTTGACACCCTCCGAATACTTGACATCCCCTATAATTTGTTCCTCTTTCTCATCACTCTCATCTTATGTAACCCTTTGCGCACCAGTGGCAGTACTGCCTTGCTTGCGGTGAAATGATTATAAAAAACATGCAGAATGCATATATTTACTAACTTGATATGGGCTATGGATTTTTTGCTACGTACACCACCTGATGGATGTGCGTTGTGGTGAAGTGGATATCAACTCGTAATGACAAATCGGGGAGCCGAGTTCGAATTCCAGTTGAATTCCTTGCATGCACGTACGCAAAAATACCCTTGGGAAACGTATTTATCCATCACTTCCCTCCAGTTATCGGTTAAATAACAGGAGAGATTGGGTTCTATAGCTTTGATCGCCAACCAGTCTACCGCAGAAAGCAATGACAACCTACTGTGGGGTAATCTTCTGCCCAGTCTGTCATGTCTCTTTCGAGACATGATCGCCCATAGCGTGTATCACGTATGGCACTTAAGTGACTGACACCACCTGAAGTGGTCTTTAGTAGAGACAAACGTTATATCTCTTCTAATGAGCCGGTGAGAATTAATAATAATAATAATGATTATTATTATTGTTGTTGTTTCCTTTGATTTCTGTTATATACAGATTTACTTCCGAGTCCGAAGACAAAAACTATCGTAAAAAATAGCCTCTTGACATTTTTCACTGAAAAGAAAAATCTATCTAAACTTATTTATAAATCGAACTTTGTCTCTGTGTGTGTGTCTGTGTGTGTGTGTCCGTTACCTATAGACACCGAAACGGTTGAACCGATTTTCTTGAAAATTTACACAGTTGTACTATAATCGTCTGGGAGTGTTCTTAGCTAGGTTTTGTGTCGATGTATCATCGACAAATATCGAAAATCGATAATCGAAAAAATCGGGTTACAGAAGGAGTGGTCCGATTGTAATCAATTTTGAAACACTCATAGACAAAGATATAAGAAACGATATTCAGAAGTTTCAAATTTGCTGTTCTTACAATAGTGCAGAAAATCGATAATATATATATAAAAGCTTTCATTACACCCGAGCAACGCCGGGCTCTACTGCTAGTACACTTTACATAGATAAAGCTTTTCGTAATGTGTGAGCACTTGGGAATACATTTTTTTTATTTCTTTCAGGCATTGGCTACAAGGAATCACTTCAGTGGGTCTATCGGAGTCATTTTCTGTTAATCATATCACCCCGAGCAAGGTGGTAACGCCACTGATGTGCAGGGGGCTACATATGAGTGAAAGCACTAAATAGAAGAGAGAAGGACAAACCATTTAGAAAGGAGCAAGAGAAGGGAGGGAACACAGGTGTGATGACAGTTGCAGAGTTGGAGAGAAAAAAAGGATATACAGAGTGGTGAGGAAAGAACTAGGGTCAAGTGGTTAAGAGATGAGTATTGACCTTGCATTTGAATTCCTGGAGGTTGTAGCATCAGGAAAGCAAGAATAAGGAAGCGAGTTCCACAGGCGGGAAGAGCGAGGAAAGAAGCTGCAGGAGTAGAATTGTCGTCTGCATTTGGTTGATCTCATTGTGAATGGGTGAGACCCAGTTGCCAGTCTCGTTGCACGAGTAAACACCTGTTGCAGAGGCACCAATGACTTACGTTCGTTGGAGCAGAAGCCACGAAAGTATTTATAGAACAGACTAAAGGAAACCATAATTTTCCAATCAATCCGAGGGCTTCAACCAAAACTAGAATTATTGATGACTTCATATGTCACAATTTGTTTTTATATTTCCACTTTTAGATACTTGTAAGCTGATAGTTTTTGAAGATCTTCAAAGATACATGACAATCCGCAGATTTGTGCCGTATCAATAAAAAACCAGATTCTCTTTTCCTGATCTTTGATCCCGAAGTCTGGGCGATTAATTTTGGTTATTCTGTCTGGTAAAATCCTATAAAATTATTACAGGCCCTATCTCTGTAATCGGATTTGGGTAATGTTCATACTAGTTTCTTGCAGTTTTCTTCCCGCAAATGTTACAAATTTTCCAATGCCTACTCTATTACACCGAATTGTATATTCAGTGAGTCCTAACACTATGCAACCTGATGAAAGGTGGTCAGTTGTCTTTTGGATATATATATATATATCACAGAATCTGCATTTAGGGTCAACACAGTTTTTCAGTATGTGTGCTTGATAATGTCTATTTAGCAAGCATTGGTCTTGTACAGCAAAAATAAAACTTTCCGTTTTATTGTTGTTGTTGAATAAGAGAATAACGGTGAACCAAATGACGCTAGTGTAGAAATAGCAGTCAGTTAAGTGCCATACGTGATACACGCTTGGGCGATCATGTCTCGAAAGATATTTTTTTCTCAGTACGTTGCAATTATTTTTGTGGTAGACTGGTTACCAAGCAAGACTGTAAAATCCAACCTGTCATGTTATTTAACCCATAGCTTGAGGGAGAAGCGACGAATGAATACATTTCTCAAAAGTATTTGCGCGGTGACTGTAAAGCAACGAATTCAACTGGAATACTATCTCAGCTCTCCCATTTTTCGTTCCGAGTCCATATCCACTGCACCACATGGACAAATATACGAAGCTAAATGTATCTGTGCTAACACTCAGTTTGATAACACGTGTCAGGAACTACTAGGAACAATCACCACAGTCAAATGTCCCCGATATGGTGACCGGTTTTGATAAACATAGCAGGTGGGAACCAGTTAGAAATACCCTCCGGTCGGGAAACTCAATCCTCTCATACGGTCTCGGATTGGAGACGTTCCCTTGTATTTAGATGTGATTCAGAAGTCTCCTTGGCTGCTTCAGCCTTTAAACTTAACATACAAAAAAAGCTCTAAGGAAAACCAGCCACGATATTCTGACACTAAACTCGCTCATTAGCAGAGATTCAGAAAGAGTCTACCACGAGGAGACATTTTCAACTCTTTAAGGTCAGGTAACTGACAAACAAATCGGTGGTACTGAATGGGGTAGTTCCTTTGAGCAATCTGAATTCAGCAAGCCACGTCATGTACGTATTAAAACTGCCAATAAATTAAGTCATGTGATCCATGTCAGTGAATTATTATTATTATTATTATTATTATTATTATTATTATTATTATTATTATTTCTTTTGATTTTTGTTGTATACTGATTTCTTTCCGTTTTCCAACCAGAAACCTAAAGTCAAAAATGACATCATCACATTTTCCACTGATCAATTTTGAAAAAAAAAAACAAAAAACAAAAAGAAAGAAAATACAAAAGAAGAGAGCCTAATACCACACACATGGTACATACATAGGGTCCTTCGTGAGATGTGAGCTTTACTTGTGAGCGCATTTTTTTGTATGTCTTTAAGGCATGAGGTGCGTTGTGATGCAGTGGATACCGACTCGGGATTTCCCACATTTGCTTACGCGCAAATAACCTTCGAAAAGGTAATCCATCTCTTCACTCCATTTATTGGTTAAATAACAGGACAGATTACGTTCTCTAGCCTTGATTGGCAACCAGTATACCGAAGAAAGTAATGGATAATCTTCTTCCCAGTCAGTCATGTCTCTTTCGAGACAAGATGGCCCAAGATTGTATCACGTATGGCACGTAACTAACTGACTCCAGGGATACTTTCAATGTGTCTATCAGAACATTTTCCAAACAAACCGAGTGCAACAGGAACTACTGATATCTTCATGTGCCTTATTTTTTAAAGATTTTCTTTTTAAGATCTTAGTATTTTGATCACCGTCTTCTTCTTCTTCTTCTTCTTCTTATTATTATTATTATTATTAAAGAACATGTGATGGCAATGGAAAAGAAAGTGTTGGGAATCGAAAAGTGCAAATCCCGTCGGATATTCCGATACCGACAATGTCAACTTCAGAACAAAATAAGGCAAATATAGTTCTGTTGAACAAATATAAAAAAAAAGATTTGCTACAGGATAGTTATAAGTTTCTTGCCGATTTCAAATGAGAATTGAACATAAAGAAAAGAAAATCGATAAGACCAATGACTTAAAGTAGAAAGTTTGGGAAGCAAATAAAGTAATTACAGTATCAGTATCAGTATCAAGGTTTCTGTAAAAAAATAAAATAAAATAAAATACAATAAAAATAAAAATAAAATAAATTAAAAATAAAGCGTGGTAAAATGTTAAAGATATCGGATTGTGATTTGAAAATAGGTCTATCTCAAAACCCAGGCCAGCACAAAACAGGAAAGATACTTTGAAAAGAATTGGATACTTCTCTCGTTGAAAAATAAAAATGATCGGTTTATTCTTAAGTAAAAAAAGTAACCTGAAATTAAACTTCTTAAATGCATTCCACATGCGATCCTCTCCGAAATAATAATAATAATAATAATAATAATAATAATAATAATAATAATAATAATAATAAATATTATATATAATAACGTGGATCCAAAATGCAGGTTCTGTGATAAATACCAAGAATAATAGAGCATCTAATCTCAAGATGTTCTGTACTTGACCCAAATGAATATTAAAATTATCACGATAGAGTGGGGCAGTATTTACACTGGACAATGTGCAAACACTTTAGAAAATATGTAAAGAAACACTGGTATGAACATCACCCAGCACCGGTTACAGAAATAGAAGATGTCACCATTCTATGGGATTGCACCATCTACACAGGCAGAAAAATTGAAGCAAGTAGGCCAGACATTATTGTTAAAAACCAGAAAGAAAAGTTGCCTATTAATTGATATGACTTGTCCAGCGGATTGTAACATAGCAACCAAGGAATTTGAAAAACTGTCAAAATATAAAGACCTGGAAATTGAAATAGAAAAATGTGGAAGTTGAAAACAGGAGTCGGGCCAGTGATAGTGGGTGCACTTGTAGTTATAAAAAATGGAAGAAAATAACACATTGAACAAATCCCTCGAAATTCCAGCTTAAGAGAGATCCGAAAAATTGTTTTGTTAAGTACAGCCCACACACTAAGGACAACTTTGTCTATGTAACGCTAGGGATGTTACGGGAGATAGAAAAAACATGAAATTGAGTTAGAGCAACACACCACAACCTGCCCTAGGTCATTCCGCAGACTTGGTAGGTAGTACGGCCATAGTAGAAGTCAGGTTATGATGAAAGATGACATAATAACGATAAATGATCATTCCTCTCTTCAGTTAAAGCATTTTGGGTTGTTATAGTGACCACCCTCCTCCATTTTACAGTGATGGTTCTTAGTTATATTCAAGTCAGAATAGCTGAATCGCTTGATGGCTTCTTTGGCACCAGGGATGACGAGGTTGCCCCGTTACTCAGAAGTTAAAAAGACAAACCTACCAGATAGATGATTTGAATTAAGTTTTCCTTCTTCTACACTGGTGATGGTATATAGACACCTTGCGCTACCCAGACTGCATGTCCTCCACTCTGGGTCGTACCGACAAGATCTAAAGGAATACAGGGCTCTTATATCAGAGGACGGCTTGTCTGCAAAAGTTACTGGGAAGGTTTTAGCGTTGACAGCCAACCGCTTTCGGAGCTCCACTCTGTTTTCTGTCTGGATTTACTTCCAAAGCCGTTTTGGTGTTCTGGATATAATAATAATAATAATAATAATAATAATAATAATAATAATAATAATAATACAAAATATTGCCTATTAATTGATATATCTTGTCCAGCGGATTGTAACATAGCAACCGAGAAATTTGAAAAACTATCAAACTATAAAAACCTGGAAATTGAAATAGAAAAGAAAATGTGGAAATTGAAAACAAGAATCGTACCTGCGATAGGAGGTGCACTTGAAATGATAAAAAGTAGAACAAAACAACACATTGGAAGAATCCTTGCAAATCCCAGCTTAAGAGATATACAAAAAATTGTCTTATTAATTACAGCTTACACACTAATGAGAACTTTGTCTAGGTAACGTTAGGGATGTTATTGGAGATTGAAAAAAAATTAAACGGAACCATAACAACACACCACGACAAACCTTATGTCTTTCCGCAGACTTGGAAGGTAGTGCGACCATAGCAGAAATCGAATTATGACGAAAAATGATGATAATAATACAACACTTAAAAAAGAGCGCGATTTAAGAAAAGAAATGACAATGTTCAACAATAATTCGACAGTATATCAGTCCTTTTCAAGTTATGTTTAAAATCTTTTTACATGTATAAAGATATAAAACAATCTACAAAAAAAAAAATTATAAGTATTTGTACAAACGTTGCTTGTTTTGAAAATATATATAAGAAACCAGCGTGAAGACATGTAACTGAAAAATACGTAACATGATGATAATGGCGTCCATCTTGGAATTTTGTTAGTTGATTAGTTACTAAGAGTTATTAATCAAACAGCTTAGTATAAATCTTATGGATCTCTTCTGTCATCCTGTTAACTCCCCAGGGGTGGGCGGTTAGCAGTTTGCATATATAATATTAATAATAATAATAATAATATTCATAATGATAATAATGACAGTGATTTACGGCCATATCACGTTGGAACACCGGTTCTCGTACGATATCTGAAGTAAAGTAACCTATAGACTGATCTGTATCTAGAGAGGTGGCCGCTTGGGGACACCAGCTGCAGTAAACATGGATATATCGGTGGTGTAATGAATCACAATTGGGAATTGGAAATCAGGGAGACGTGTTCTAATTTCAGTCGGATTCTTTATGTTCACTTACATACAAATACAATAGGAAAAGTATGATTGAATTTCTTTCCTCTCAACTATCGGTTAAATAGTAGGATATGTAGCACTATTATCATAAATAAATCTTTAAATCTAAAAATATTTTCTGCCCGTAATAAAAGCCTGAAAAAGTTTCATAAAAAAAACACTATTACCCCAAATAAATCTTTAACCCTCTAGGGCCATTCGTATCATATTTGATACAGTATTTCCCTATAAGGAAACATTTGGTATTTCCCTATAAGGAAACATTTGGTATTCATTGACTGAGCAGTCAGTACTGATTTCATTTGAAATTTATAAAATATTTCTCTTAAAAAATTTTTCAGGAAAATATTTCTTTCAAGGCTTGTTTTCATACTGTATCAAATATGATACGAATGGCCCTAGAGGGTTAAACCTAAAAATATTTGCTGTCTGTAAAAATAGCCTGAAAAATGTTCTTCAAAGAAATATAACTAAACCAGTAAAAAACAAAAACAAACAAAAAAAAAAACAACAAAAAAAAAACAACTCACTCAGCCTTTCTTTCACTAACATTCGTAATATTCGTGGCATCGATTCCAACTTTTGCAGCGTAGAATCCTTCTTCTTGGAACGGTCGCCTGATATCTTGTGAAATTAACTTAAACTTTTTCATTTTTAATGATCATTTCACCCTAAGCAAGGCAGTACAGCCACTGGTGCGCAGGGGGCTATATAAGAGATGACTGATGAGAAAGAGGAACGACTTACAGCGGGTTTCAGAGAATGGATAAAAGAAAGATGGGAGAACTGTATGAAATCCAAATGGAAAGATAGAAGAACAGGAGAGGCATGCGAGTCAAATAGATAAGAGATGCCAATTGACAATTCATTTAAATTCGCGGAGATTGTAGCTGTCAGAGAAGCAAGTATATAGAAGCGAATTTCACTGGTAGGAAACGTGAGAAGAGAAGCTGTTAGAGTAGAAGTTTCAGTTATATTTGATTGGTTTCACTATAAAAGGATAGGACCTAGTCGCTAGTCTAGTAGCACTAGTAAATACATGCAGAGTGTGCACCAGAGAGCTAAGCTCATCGAAGCAAGAGCCGTGAAAGTATTTGGAGAAGATAGCGAGGGAAGCCACATTACGTCGGTGAGAAAGTGACTGGAGCTGAGCTACCAGGTCGAGATCGATCACATTGCAGATTCTCCGTTGGATTTTATCAAGAAGCCCGAGATGAATATCAGGGTCATCCGACCAGATGTGACAGCAGTATTCAATTGCACTGGCGGATGGTAGATTTATATAAGTGCCTGATAAATAAATGTGCTACCAATGAATGCTTGCTTCCGTGCTACCGTTCCCTTTGCCGAAAGGATTCCTGCATTCACACGCATGGCTTTGGTGCATACATCAGAGATAATCTTCCGATGGCTAGGGAATTGTCTTTCGAGGCCCTTTACTACTCCTTCATGTGCTTCTGTCTTTCGTTGATAAACACTTTTAGCTATTTCCTTTTCCCTTATCGTCCCAACACTTCCCAGGACTATAGTTTCTTAGAAGAAAATACAGAAAAGAAATTTTCTCGTTATTCATCTACAAACATTTTTGTCTTCGGTGACTTTAATAGGCCCCCTTTCGGGTTTTATTTTTAAGCCACTTCTTTTTGTGTATATATATATATATATATAAACATTATTCATTTGTTCATTCATACGCTCGGTCATCTGAAGGTTCATATATTTATTCATTGAACTCGACGAAAATACTTAGTATTGTTTATAACAATTGTAAACAATATATTGTTTCTATAAACAATATATTGTTTCTTTCTAATTAAAAATAGCGTAAGTTTTAAACAAGACTTTATCTGCAAGTAATATCGTAATCTTTCTACGGAATATATAAATAGTACAGATGAGAACACTAGTTGCTTAGCAAATCAGGATCATTAAAACAGAAACATATGATTTAAATAATACGAAGATGATGAAAAAAATTATATTTACGTTAAACCGAAGGAAAATAGCAAATTTTCAGGTCGTTCGAAAACACGTGACTCTCTTTGTAATTACACGTCATTCTCAATTATATATATATATATATATATATATATATATATATATATATATATATATTTAGGTACCTCCATTACGTCACAAAAATCCATCATAAAAAAAAGTTTAAAAAGGTTAAAAACTTAATGAAGGAAATTTCTATCCAAAACGTTTATAATATTATGAAGAGGAAAGATCAAAGTAAATTTTAATTATTTTATAAAATTTTTAATCCCTTTTAACATTTTCGAAATTTTGTCAGAAAATTTTGTTTTTGATTTGGAGTTAGCGTGGTTAAAAATATTACGTCTATTTTATAATTGATTACGTAATTTTTTTTTTCTTGACTCACTTTTTCGTTTCCGAACACATTAATTAGGAAATTCTCGCAAAAATCAAGTATTTGTCGGATTTTAATGAAACTTTCAGTACTCATTAACAAATGAATAAAATTATTTTTGAAATTATTACCTTCTTAAAATTTTGATGAAAACAATTTTTTTAAATTCTGTTACCCCCCCCTTCAAGTAAATTCATGAAATTTTAATGAATTTTAATTTTCTGGAATTTTTTGTTTTATTAGTTAAACGCAGAACTCATCGGGAAATATAAATCATGTATTTTTTTTATTTAAAATTATGATACACGATACCAAAATCTGCTCCGAAGAGAAATATAAAAAATGCAATAAAACTTTGATATAATTTCATTTGATAAGCTTTTAATTGCTGGAATAAATAATAAAAATTAAGGACATTATAGTCTGAAAAAAAAATTTTTTTGATTACTAATAAAATTATAAAAGAATTGTTTTCATTTTTTTATTTTTTTATTATAAATAATGTATAAAGTTTTAAAAATATTTTAAAAATCTTTTAAAGAACTGTATCTGTTTTTCCTTTTAGTTAAGAATTGATGATTATACTGTCTATAAAAAAAAAATTAATAAAAAATTTTCACCAAAAATATTTTTAAACAGAAAAAAAATGAATTAATTATTTGTGCAAATACGTTCAAAGTTATAAAGTACGATGTTCAAATCTTATAAAGTACGGTGTTCCATATGGGTCAAAATGATTCTATAAGTTAGCAAGCGTTCTGGGTTCCTTGGCAAAACATAACGCAATTTCAATCTTACGTTTCTAAAATTTAACAGCCTGTTTGCAAGTAATTCCATCAACATTTAAAAGTATCTTTTTATTTTAAAATCTTTAATTTTTGAATTAATTGTGACCGTAGGTGCATTAAGTAATTCATGATAATTAAAAAAAAGATATGTATTGAACACTACAGTACAGTTCAAGAAAATAAAAACATTTTCATAACTGAACTTCCAAAAAATATTCACGATAAAAGTTTGTTTTAATTAAATTTGAAGAATTATCATAAATGGTAACTTTTTATACGTTTGGGAATTACCTAACTAACCATTATAAAAATTTCTACTTGAATTTTTTTTTTTGAGATTTTTAGACAAACTTGTCAAACATTTGTTCGCACTTTTGTCTAAAATACCCCCTCACGAAAAAAATAATTAACAAGTAAGTCTTCTGATTTTGTTATACCTAAATTTTTAAAAAAATGAAAAGGCATTCATTTCAAAATTCAGAATAATTTAAGATTGTGACAATTTTTTAATTAAATTTGGGGAATTTTCTTTCTTTTTCCCCCCACTTACATGTTCTTTCAATTTTTTTTTTAAATGGACAAACCAAACGACAATGAAAAGTCTGGTTACATTTTATTTACACTTACCAAAATAAATTTGTTTTTATCTCATTGTTTCTTATTAAATTACAATTATTTTAAAAGAAATTTAAATTTTTAAAATTTTTATTTATTCAGAAAGCATATTCAAATGTCTGGCTATAAATCTAAACTAAAATTCTATAAAATATATAAGTGATGAAATTGTTAAATTTTTAATTTCACTATTTGTTAAAAACCAAAAAAAAAAAATTAAAATTTTTTAGCACGATTGGTCACCATACACTGCGTATCTGTCAACATCCGGTAGCTCTCATCTTTCGACACCTCTATGAGTTACATAACAAAAAAAAGGACTACCGTAATTAATTTTGTTTTTTTTTTGTAAATTTCTGGCAGTAAGCAATTATTAATTGATTGAAAATAGATAAAGGTAAGTTTTAATATTAAAATTTGACTTTAATAACCTGTCAGTGCGGTTTTTTTTATTTTTTCAAGATTTTTAAAAACAGAAATTAGGCTACTGTTTAATTAATGAGTCATTCAATCAGAAATGGCGGTATATTTAAAAAAAAATTAAAATTTTAGATTTAAATAAATATAATTTAGGTTAAAAATTACAACAGTATGTTTTGCTTACTAGAATTATTAAATTTAATCTCTTGGCTGTCAATTAAAGCTAATTTTAAAGCTTGAAGATAACTTATTTATTTTTAAAATTTCAATTTAATTTTAGGTATAGGTAAAAAAATGGACTCCAGTGGAGGTACCTAATATATATATATATATATATATATATATATATATATATATATATATAAAGCAATCTATGAGTCTGTGTGTGACTTTTACCTATGCACGTCTACATTTTTAAGCTATGCCATTCAATCTATCTAGGGACACGTATCTCCAGGGAAGCCAGGTTGACACATACTTTTTGAGTTTAAGTTCAGCAATTTTCTCTTCCGCACTTTTTGGCTAATGGACACGATTGTTTACATCTGCTCCGTAAAAAATCTAAGATCTAAAGTGGTTGCTGGATTACGTCACAGAAATCAAATCTAACGTGTCAAACGCGACTAAAATATTCTTTTATTAAAAAAAAATGAGCCTTTATATTTAATTTTTATTCCGACGTTTTACGTCAGGGAAATCAAATCACACGTGTCAAACGCGACTAAAATATTTTTTTATTAAAAAAAAAAAATGTGCCTTTACATTTTATTTTTTATTCCGACGTTTAAAAAAATCATTTGATCAACAAAAAAATGTGAAAATGTGAAAAATTTTCCCCGTAATTTTGAAACAAAAGAAATATTTTATTTAAAATGTGTTTTTTTTAA
This sequence comes from Ascarosepion bandense, assembly GCA_037127315.1. Taxonomy (NCBI): domain Eukaryota; kingdom Metazoa; phylum Mollusca; class Cephalopoda; order Sepiida; family Sepiidae; genus Ascarosepion; species Ascarosepion bandense. The sequence continues at coordinate 4,845,740 of JBBBDQ010000346.1, forward strand.
ACAAAAACAACATATGTAAAATAAAAAGTGGCATCTTCTACTACTAAAATGTTCTGAGTTACACGCGCAACGCCGGGCTGTGACGCTAAAAAAGAAAGCTGTCCGTTTCTGCTATTAATCCAGATACTATAAGCATTGATGATCGACAGGTCTCAGCGAAAGGTGGGTAAAAGTAGCAAGCCTGGTTCGCGTGAATGATGCCAGCCTTGTTTTTCTTTTTAAAATCCCTTATGGCATATGAGGCGGTTTCCTGTGAACCTCTCCCTGATTAAGTTAGCCGTTTTTTGTGTATCTACTTAATGTGAATGAATGGGCTCCTAGCCTGCTTCTGGCTTTCTCTTTTGTTATAATCCAAGTCAAGATTCCCAGCCTCCTTAGTTTACTTTTGCCCCATTTTTCATCTTGACTGGGTCAATATTTGATTTTCCCATTTCATTATTTATTTTATCCTCTTCCACTTCCTTAGTGAGTGTGCTACTCGATTTCGCCGTTTGGCGGAGTACAGCAGTCAATCTTTATTTTGTGGGGTGGATGGGTTTTATTAACATTTGTTTATTTTAAATAGTTTGAATATTTTGTTATCGTTTTGGGTATTTCATCCCCCTCTCCTTTTCATTTCATTATCTTTAAATCTTTTAGAAATATTTTTCTAATTATTGTATATATTAGCAAATTTTACGTCATGGGTTGTTTTCCCTTTTATTACGTGCCCCTTGTAAATATGTGGTATTGGGGTGTGTGAAGGATTGGGGGGTAATGGATGGATTTTATGTGTTGAATGCACAAATTGTTAATAAGTGATGGGGTCGGGAAAGTGATTAGCAAGGTATAGTATAGTTATGGAAAACCATACTCTATCCAACCTTCTCTTTTTCTGCCATATGCCACATTTTGTAAAATTTATACAAATAAACATGTTACGGAAATTAACGAATTTTAACGAAACTTGGTTATAAGCAACCGACAAATTGTAATGAATTATTTTGAACATCATTTTTACCGATACTCGTATTTAAGTAGATATTCTGTTTTTAATTAAACAGTATTTTTATATTTATATCTACCGGCCTGATTATTTGACGATAAATTTTAAAATTTAAAATTTAAAATTTAAAATTTATCGTAAAATAATCAGGCCGGTAGATATAAATATAAAAATATGAATTATTTTGAACATTATTTTTTTACTGATACTCGTATTTAAGTAGATATTCTGTTTTTAGTTAAACAGTATTTTTATATTTATTTATATCTACCGGCCTGATTATTTTACGATAAATTTAAAAATTTAAAATTTAAAATTTATCGTAAAATAATCAGGCCGGTAGATATAAATATAAAAATATGAATTATTTTGAACATTATTTTTTACTGATACTCGTATTTAAGTAGATATTCTGTTTTTAATTAAACAGTATTTTTATATTTATATCTACCGGCCTGATTATTTTACGATAAATTTAAAAATTTAAAATTTAAAATTTATCGGAAAATAATCAGGCCGGTAGATATAAATATAAAAATACTGTTTAATTAAAAACAGAATATCTACTTAAATACGAGTATCGGTAAAAATAATGTTCAAAATAATTCATTACAAATAAATATCTATAAGCATTGATGAGTATTAACGTTATCAACATCCGCTTTATTAGCACGTTCTGGATATTAACAACACTGAGTTTTGTCTTGCCAGCGTAGTTTCATCTGTTCAAAAGTTTTATCCTTGGCTTTCTTTTTCGTGATTTTTTTTACAGAATCTACGAAATGTAAATCTCGTTGTTATTTAGAACTTTCTTACATAATTGAATATTTTCTTTTCGGTTTTCATGTTGTTTTCTTGTATCATTCAGTCCTTTGTTGTTTCAATGTATACTAGTAAGACAATAGTTGTTGTCTTGTATGACAATTCAATTCTAGCCGAATAAAATCCCTTACACCTTCTTTACGGAGTATGTACAGATTGTCTGCATCAGCCTTTCAATGATTTTTGTTATGCTCAGTGTTGGGTGATCGCCTTTTTTTGTATATAATACTGGGCTCATATGAGGGTACATATAATCCTGCCTATAGAGAGAACGGCAGTTGTTTAGTTGGAGTTGTCCAGTTACAACTGTCATTGTCACTGTCAGCTCTCTGCCTCCGGGCAGAGAGCACTAACCCAGTCGTGGCTCTGCCAAAGGGTAGAGTCACGACTGAGGAACGATAGACAGATATTTTTGGCCGGACTATATAGCCTGGAAGACCCACATAAAAATGACCTTGTGTCACATGTTGCCTTAAGTGGGAAGACCAACTAAATACTGTTGTTTAGTTGGAGTTGGATCTGGATCTGGAATCACAGTTGTAGTTGCAGTTGCTCTGAGCTCCACTCAGCTAGAATCAGTTACCCGGACATGCCGTTACACTTTAAGACTGTATATATTTATTTCTACTAATCAGTCAAGTGCCATACGTAATACACGCTTGGGCGATCATGTCTCGAAAGAGACATGACTGACTGGGCAGAAGATTATCCCGCAGTAGGTTGCCATTGCTTTCTGCGGTAGATTGGTTGCCGACCAAGGCTATAGAACCCAATCTGTCCTGCTATTTAACCCATAACTGGAAGGAAGAGACGGATTAATACCTTTCCCAAGGGTATTTGCGCGTAAGTGAATACAATGGATTCAACTGGAATTCGAACTCGGCTTGCTGGTTTCTCGTTCCGAGCCGATATCCACTGTACAACAACGCACATCCTTTCTACTAATAGTATTCCTAAATTGACTAACCCGCGTTCCAGTTTGTATATTACGTTCAATATAACTTAGATTTTCTATCTCCATATCTGTTTTTGTTATTTATTATTTTGTGTGGTTTCTCACCCGGAATCTAAAACACTTAGAAAGAAGCTTTCTTGTCTTAGAATCCATTCATCTGGGTCCAGTTCAAGACATTGAAACTATAATAAACCATTGAGAATTATTGACTGTTAATGGTGATAGTTGTTTCTGAACATTCAGTTCAATTCTTAATCTCAGTTCTATAGTACTATTTTCTCAATATTTCTTTTATTATTATTATTATTATTATTATTATTATTATTATTTAGACAATATTTGATGTTCCTCAGTATCTGTAGTCGCTAATAATAATAATAATAATAATCACCTAATCTCAGGCTGTTTTGTGCTTGCCCCAAATGAATATAAAAAACGCCACGATAGAGTTGGGCAATATTTACATTGGGCAATGTGCAAACATTATGGAAAACCTGTAAACAAACACTGGTATGAACATCACCCAGCACCGGTTACAGAAATAGAAGATGTAACCATTCTATGGGATTACACCATCTACACAGACAGAAAAATTGAAGCAAACAGGCCAGACATTATTGTTAAAAACCAGAAGGAGAAAACTTGTCTATTAATTGATATGGCTTGTCCAGCGGATTGTAACATAGCAATCAGGGAATTTGAAAAACTGTCAAAATATAAAGACCTGGAAATTGAAATAGAAAAAATGTGGAAATTGAAAACAAGAGTTGTGCCAGTGATAGTAGGTGCACTTGGAATGATAAAAAATGGAACAAAACAACACATTGAAATAATCCCTGGAAACCCCAGCTTAAGAGATATACAAAAAATTGTCTTATTAATTACAGCCCACACACTAAGGAAAACTTTATCTATGTAATGCTAGGGATGATAGGGAAGATAGAAAAACATGAAATGGACCCACAACAACACGCCACTACCTGCCTTAGGTCTCCCCGCAGACTTGGTTGTTAGTGAGACCAAAGCAGAAATCGAAATATGATGAAAAATGACATAATAATAATAATGCTGGGGATTCGAGACTTCTCACCGTGTCTCCGGTGTTTATCAAATCTAGTATACACAACATATGTTGTATCCTCGTAAATGCATAAAATGCTGTAATCATATCCTTGTTGAGGTCTCAAATCCGTTGTGTGCCTCAACGATAAGACTGGAAGGAACGAACACGGGTTGCACTGAAAAGCACTCTTGATGAATTCCATGAAAATATTTTTTTTTTGTTTTTCAGACATGGCAAAATTTTCTTTAATACAATAGATACCAATTTAATCTCAGACTGATTGTTTCATATGCATTCCAACTATAGATTATAGAAAATATAGTTTATAGAAATATAATAATTTTTTGTCAAACGTCTCTTTACGATATTCTGTTATGGATAAACATTTTACTTCAATGCTAATGGACGAATCTTTGGAAATATGGCAGATTCGAATGGGTTTTAAAAGCGGTATTAAAATATTTCTTCCGGAAGGAAAGATTAGATATGGGAATTAAGAATATTGTTAAATAATGCATGATACTGACATTTCAGGTATTTTTGCATTAAGTACATTTGCATTTTATTTTCAACCGTCGTAAAAAGTTTCGTTCATGAAAAGCAAATGAACTAGACGTTGTATTCGACATAGGAATTAGTTTATGGATTATTTTGACAGACATGCACATTTGTATATATAAGAGAGGTTGCCAAAAAGTTCTCAGACAGCCCATTCTAATGTTTGTCCATTTAGTCAAATCTTGCGAATTGGGACAAATCAAGAATATTTTAATGTCTTCTCAAACACCCCTCCCCCATATATATATATATATATATATATATATATGTATATATATATATTTCAAACTAATATCATAAGTATGTTGTCATGACTTCATGACTTTCTGCGGTAGACTGGTTGCCAACAAGGGTGCATAGCCTAATCTGTCATTTAACCCATAGTTGGAGGAAAACACAGGTTAATATCATTCCTAAGTGTATTTGCACATTGAATGCAAAGAATCCAATTGGATTTCGAACTCCAGTTCGAGTTTTAAGTACACACTCTTTTTTAAAAAACTTTACCCAGAATTGAAACCCGATCGAATTGGCGTTAGTTGGAAATTTTACCTCTGAGCTATGGGCGCTCGCTAGAAGACGGCAGACTTTTAGCGTATGACATATCATGTATACACGCCAATAGCTTAGTGTGTTATAATTCATTATTAAATGGACGGTGCGTAGATTCTAGAGTAGCTACTGTTTTTTCAAAGTTTACCATTCTTCCAGGTTGTGAGAGCGTAACTTTTTAAAAAAAATCATATCACCCCAAGCAAGGCGATAACGCCACTGATGCGCAGGGGGCTACGTAAGAGTTAAAAGATTGGAAAAGAGAAAGCTGGAAACCACATCCTAAGCAGGAAACAAGGGATGAACCTCTTCACCTGTTCAATAGACGTGGGTGGAGTGGGAACAGGGCGATAGTCTAGTCTATCTACTCCAATTGAAAAATAAAAAAAGAAAAGAGTGAAAAGATTGGAAAAGTGAAAACCGGAAACCGCATCCTAAGCAGGAAACAAGGGATGAGCCTCTTCACCTGTTCAATAGACGTGGGTGGAGTGTGAACCAGGCGATAGTTTAGTCTATCTATGCCAATTAAAAACGAGTATCTACTCAAATATGTGTATCTATTAAAAATAAATTTCAAACAAATAAATCAAATGATAGTTGTTAACCTGTTTCATAAGTGTCCGGAAGTTTTCGTAACGTTGTCTGTTTACGTTGGTTTACATTAAAGTAAACTTTCAGAGCAGATATTGTTATTTACAAGAAATCGAAAATTAGTGTTGTAAAGCTTGTTTTCGGACTCGTTCAGACTGTGAAATTATTCATGGTCGAGCGGTCTTGGCCGCATTAGTTCAATTGAGGTCTTTATTTGTGTTGTTAGGCGTCACAGGCTCGAATCCTGCCGAAGGACAGATACGTTTATAACAAAATTCTTTTAAAAATATTCAGTTATATAAATAAATATACCGCTTAACTAAATACAGAATATCTGCTAAGATACGAGTATCTGTTAAAATAATGTTCGAACAAATAAATTATATATATATATATATATATGATAAACATACGAAATTAGTTTTCATATTTAGGTGATATCATTGATTTTAAGATCAGCGTTGGAACGAAGAAGTGATTGGAAGAATTTCTGTGAATAGAAAGTGTCAAAGAGTCAGTGGATTATCCTCGAGGTATAAGGACAATTCCAATTAAAAATATCGATTTTCTCTGCAACAGATAAAACAAAACTTCACATGAAATCGGTACTTTGTTCGACATCACAGTATAAGTCGGCATTGTGGCGTCACTTTTAGGCTAGTATTAATTTCCTGTACGAGACTGGTTATGTATTCGCTTTAATTTCAATTATCTATCCTTATATATATATATATATATATATATATATATATATATATATATATAAAATGTTACGGAAAATTACGAAATAGAATTAGAATTTACCTTCATATTTTTAATAAAAATAATCGTCAAACAAATAAATTTAAAATATTTCGGTTAATTCCAATTCCATTTCGTAACTTTCTGTAACTGTTCGTAGAATTGTCTTTGTTTACATTTGTGTACATTAGGATATGAATCAGAACAGTTTTAAATATCACGAAAAATTAAGAATTTGTTTATTTATATGGCTTAATTTGGCCGTATCTAACTATAAAATCGTTTGTGGCCGAGTGGTTACGACATCTGATCAATTAACGGCTTCTCTTTGGTCTATAAAAGTTGCAGCTTATAGAAGGATGCGTATTTTTCTCACAATATTTCTCGAATATTCAAAGCAGTAGATATGAATATACTGTTTAATTAAAAAATGCAAAACTCAGAGTATCCATTAAAAATAATGTTCAGTCAAATAAATTATATTTATACGAATTTATACGAGCCACAAGATTAACAACTAGGTTCCACCCTTTTACTGTGAAACCAACAAATTGTAAACGCAAATTCTACTCCACCAGTTTCTTTTCTCGCACTTCCCACTTGTGGAATTCCCTTCCGTTTACTTGCTTCCGCGACAGCTACAAGAATTTAAATGTAAAGTCAGTAGTCATCTCCTATCTCGCTGACCTGCATCCTCTCTCTCATGCTCCTTTCTCCGTCCACTCCACTCTCATCATTATTCTCACCTTTCTCTTACTCGCTTCTTGACACCCCCTATAACCTGTCACTCTTTCTCATAACTTTCCTCTTATGTAACCCTCTGCAAAACAGTTGCAGTAAAATACCTTGCTTGGGGCGATATGATTACAATATATATATATATATATATATAGAGAGAGAGAGAGAGAGAGAGACAGAGAGAGACAGAGAGAGAGAGAGGGAGAGAGGGAGAGAGAGAAATGGAACAAAAGCTTTCGGATTTCTTTAGGATTTCAACGAATTAATTTTTTTAATTTTTTACGTTGACACATGCACATGCACACGAACGAGGGATGCAGGGAATTTTAAATTTTAATAGTTTTTTTTTATTAAGCGAGATAATTTCTTTTTTTCTTTTACTTTCTAACACTTTTGTTTTTAGATATCCCAAATCTTCTGCTGACGGCCTTGCAATTAAGGCACTCCAAAAAGCATTTCTTTTCCATTGTTTTCTCCAATATTGTCTATTGAAATATAAACATTTACAGGTACCGATTACACACACACACACACACACACACACACACACACACACACACACACATATATATATATATATATATATATATATATATATATATATATATCTGTATGTATGTTTGATTCAGTGTGACAAAAAATAATGAAAAAACCTATTATTTTAATACACGTGACATTTATCTGAACAATGAAAATTAACTCTAAATCACAACATACCAGTATATTGCCTCTTTAGTGTATTTACATTATTCGAACTATTGCTCTCATCTTTGTTGCCATTTGTACTACGTTTCGGCCTTCTTCAGGTGCTAGGAATTTTGAACCGAACCCTTTATTACAATCACTGGGGTATATGAATACTTTTCCTTTCCTAGTGCCTCTTCTGGAAGTCATTAACACCTGATGAAGGGCTGAGTGAACAACGGCTGAACCGTTGTACAAAAAGCAACAAAGATGTAGACAATAGTCCGAATAATGTAAATACTGTACGGATTGCCTCATCTCAGATATATAGACAAATAATACTGCCACTTTGTTGTTTTTTCATTTCTCTTTCGGTTTCCAAAAAAAGCTTTAATAAAAAGTGAAGCATGCTAGATTGAAATACGTTTCCTATTTTTTTAGTTCTATTGTTTTGTTGGTTTCCGATTTATATACTCAACTTATATGAGTGTGGGAATTCGTCTGTTATACTCTATCAGATTAGGTTCGCGGATAATGTTCTAAGCCATTAAATGATTACTGTCTCTTATATGGTTTTATACTTATGATGTATTTATATATGCATGCCCGCGTATATATATATATATATATATATATATATATATATATATATATGAAATAAGTATACGGAATTACTTTTCATTGTTTAGGTGTTTCAATTGTTTTTATGAAAGCGATATATGAAAAATATGATAGGCATTGGAAAGAATATGCGATTTGATAGATCTCTGTAAATGGAAAGTGCCAAAGAGTCATTGGATTATCCTCGAGAGATAAGGACAATTCCAATTAAAAATATCGATTTCCCAACCAACAGATAAAACAAAACTTCACATGAAATCCTTACTTCATTCGACATCGCAGTATAAACCGTCATAGTGGCGCCACTTTTAGGCGAGAATTAATTTCCTGCTCAAGACCGCTTGTGTATTAGCTTTAATTTCAATTATCTATCCTTATATATATATATATATATATATATATATAAGATAATTGAAATTAAAGATTATGATATTATATTTTATGCTACATAAGATCAAGAAACAAAGAAATATGTGTGCGTATTTGTGTTGTACGTATTAAATAATAAATTGTTTCTACTTTTTCCGCTTATATCGTAGTAAGATGTTTGGCTTGTGTATTATATATATATATATATATATATATATATATATATATATATGGAGAGAGAGAGAGAGAGAGACAGACAGACAGACAGACAGACAGACAGAAAGAGAATAATAGATTGTTCATTTTAAAATTAAAATAATTTTATTATTAGGACCTTGAGTAAATTCTCGCTGAATTGTAACGAAAAGTACACGTCACAAAAACAACGACACGTCATTTGAGGCTAACCACGAGTTGATCCATTATTTGGCATCTTCATAAGAGTGAAAATGCTGTTTAGTCAGGCCATGTGCCATCGATCGGAACAAGTGATAATAAGACGGGACAATGTCTGGCGAATACGGCGGAGTGAGGTACGTCTTATTATTGAAACATTTCCAGTTAGGTTTTCCCCCATTTTAC
>JBBBDQ010000346.1:4862500-4965000 GCA_037127315.1 Ascarosepion bandense
CCACTTTCTCGTAGTTTTTTCAGCTAAATGTTTTTTCATAAAAACATTATATATCGTTTTCCTATATATATATATATATATATATATATATATCTGTTTGGAATTAACTTCCGGCCAAAATTTAAAATTTCTCTCTCTTAGTTGTTTCCATTGGGTCTTTCCTCTCTATATTTTCTCACTTATTTTCCTCTTCACTTTCTATTTCTTCTGTATCTTTCCCTTTCCTCTTTATTTTCCTTTTCTTGATATCTCATTTTATTTTTCGTTCTTTTCTTCTCTCTTTCTTTTACCTCCTTTTTTAAATATCTTTTGACTAAGTACAAAAAATCCAAAAATGAAAGGGATGTGTTTTCTTTTTCATTTTTTTTTCAATGAAACGTTTATTAACATCATTATTAATTACCTGATTGGACATTGTTCTTTCAATGTCGAAACAAAATGTGCAATTTTGCAGTAGTTTGTAGTTTGCGCATGTTCTAAAGTAATAATTAATAATAAATATTCATTGGCCTATTTTTATATTGATCACTGTTTTAAATGAATGTTTTGAATGTTGCAAATATTTTATTCGTTTTTATTCATTTTTGTGTGTCTGTATATATATATATATATATAGAGAGAGAGAGAGAGAATAAAAGTGTGAGAGGACGTGAACGTATTCTTTAAAGTGTATATTTATTGTTGTTGTTATTATGGTATTTGTGACACTATACGTGTTTCGAGTCTGTTGTTGACTCTCGTAAGAGCAATAAATTTGTGGCTTTACGTATCGAGTTCCTTTTGTTTCTGATCGTCAAGTTGTTGTTTTATAAATAAGTACGTAGAAAAATAAGAAAATAAAAAAATAAAATAAGAGAAAATAAATCAAATGTTGGCACGTTGAATGGTCTGTGTTTTTTCACATCAGCACGTGTATAAATGCATAAACAGATATAAAAAAATAAACTTTTTCATCGGTCAGTTGGTTGTCAGTTTTTATTGCTTTGACGGTGTTTTGAATTTGGTGTGTGTGTGTGTGTATGTGAGAGTTTTTTATTTCGTCTTACCTACACACACCAAATTTAAAAGATAACCACAAACAATAAAAAAAGAAACAGATGACCCATTAAAAACAATTCTAAAACATAAAGACGAAATAAAAAACTCACACACACACACACACACACACACACACACACACACACACACACACACACACACACACACACACACCAAATTCAAAACACCGCCAAAGCAATAAAAACTAACCGGTGAAAAGGATTATAGATGAACAAAGGTAACTAGAAGATAATTTTAACATACTAAAACGGTAACCCCAAACCAATATCATTTCAAAATGGGGTAAGCACTTGATTCATTCATCTGTTTATTTATTTATCTGTTTATCCATTTATACACGCGCTGATGTGAAAAAACGCAGACCATGCAACGTGCCAACATTTGATATATTTTATCTTATTTTATTTTGTTTTACTGATTTTATTTATTTTCTTATTTTTTCTACTTATTTATAAAACAACAACGTGGCGATCAGAAACAAAAGGAACACGATACGTAAGGCCACAAATTTATTCGCCTGAAGAGAGTCAATTTTAGACTCGAAACACGTGTAGTGTCACAAATATCATTATGGGCACTTAAGGTACCATAACATGTATAATAATAACAACAATAAATATACACTTTAAAGTAAACGTTCACAGCCTCTCACGCCTTTTATTTTATACCAATTTCTCTCGTTGGAACAACCCTATTTCTTTCATATATATATATATATAAGGGGTTTCTGCTGACAAGTCCTTCTCTCACACTTTTGGCTTGTAGAACACTCTTTCACTTTCTTGCTTTCCGATAATGTTTTAGCTTCAAAATTTAAAATTAAATTTCAGTCGTTATCTTTTGTCCTCCTAACACTCGTTCTTGGTCTATTCTTGTCAGTGAAACTGATAAACGTATAATAAGAGTTAATCATAATTTACGAGTGTACCCCTGGCGTCAAAATATTTGAAAGGATTGTATATATATATATATATATATATATATATATATCTTGTGTGTGTGTGTGTGTGTGTGTGTGTATATATATATATATATATATATATTCACAATATTATAATAAATACATTTGTATATTATATATATATATATATAGATATATATCTTCACTATTATAATAAACACCGTTGTATATATATATATATATATATATATATATAGTCTTCACAATTCTATGACATAATTATTGCAAAAAAATTATGAGGTTTTGTTAAAGAGCAAACACGCGACAAGAGCTTTAATAACTGGTAGTGAAAATAATGAAATGAGCTGACGCTACCAACGTTATTGTCTCTTTATCCATGACTGACCGTGCTTCCTCTCACCTTGTCCTGACGATCCGGCGAGTGAAACCGCAGTCGGCTTGGCTCACTTTTAGATTTAGTTCGTATCTTTGCTCTACTTTCGTACTTTCGTATTGAGATATTTACTGTTAAGGTTTTCGTCTTGGACTTTTTTTTCTTTCGAACACAGCTTTTGCTTTGTTTGTTTCTTTTTTTGATTCCCCTCTTCCCATTTGGTATTACTTTTTGAGATTGACGACTAAATTTACCGTTTTGTTAACTGTAGGACTTAATGATTTTAGTCATTATTAGTCATACTGTTTTCTTGGTACGTTTTACAATAATAATAATAATAATTATATATATATATATATATATATATATATATGAACATTATTTTTAGTCGATACTCGTATTAAAGTAGATATTCTCTTTTTAATCAAACAGTATATTTATTTCTACTGGCCTGATTATTTACAATAAACTTTGTACAAAAATGTGTCCTAGTCGGCAGGATTCGAACCTGCGACCCCTATCAACATAGGAGAAAATCACCAACTGCTCTGCTCTGCTCTGCTCTGCTCTGCTCTGCTCTGCTCTGCTCTGCTCTGCTCTGCTCTGCTCCGTTCCGTTCCGTTCCGTTTTAGACCACTCGACCAAGAATGATACCACAGCCTAAACGATCTCAAATGAAGCCCATATAACACAATTTTCAATAAAACACCAATAACCCTCTCCGCTCTGAAATGTATCGTAATGTCAACAAATGTAAATATACAATGTTTCAGACAATCCCGAAGATTAACGAAATGTTTTTAAAAACCGACATATTGAAATTATTTGCTTGAACATTATTACAGAATATCTACTCAAATACGAGAATCGATTAAAAATAATGTTCAAACAAACAATGTAAATATGTCGGTTGTTAAACCATTTGGTTAATTTTCGGGATTTTCCGTCACACACACACACACACACACACACACACACACACACACACACAGACAGACACACGCGCACACACACACGCATACACACACACACACACACACACACACACACACACACACACACACACACACATATATATATATATATATATATATATATATATAAAAATTAACTACAAAATGATCTGTAATAGAGACGTTTGTTGTAAAGCATGAAATACCGAAGTTTCAAATTTAGGTTTCTTTCTATTTCTCTATTTGTTTTCACGTTCATTCAACATGTAGGCAGGCCCTTCCCAAGAATTGGTACTCTGTTGAAAAAACGCCCGAACACTAAAATCTTAATATCTTCAAATCTAGATTCAACAGATATCTGCCCTACATATCCTAATAATATGCGACCATGTTTCTACTGAGTGAGAATGATTTTCATTATTTTCATTCAGTAACCATCAAACTTGAGTGACACTTGGGCCTCCTTCAGCTTTTTTTTCCGCATGTTTATTTCGTTTTTCGTTTGTTTCTATCTTCAATATACTTCGACGAGCATCGACACATTCCAGCATCTTCCATTAAATAACAACATTGACCTCGAACAGCTCCGAAAGTTTGCAGAAACACAGAAGTTACTTCCTGCCAAGCGTCGTTTCTTCTCTCTGTAGTTCTCCAAAGTTACTAATGCAGTCTGACAACTTAAAAATAAATAACGCTAGGCCGGGAACTAGAATATGGAAGTCAGACATCGAATACGTTTATGTAACTCTTAAATCAAGAAGACATATTCCTAGTTAATCTGGAGTTTATTGTTCAGCGTTAACATACACACATATATAGAAACTAGCAGTATAGCCCGGCGTTGCTCGGGTATAATGAAAGCTTTAAAACTAATCCATGGTCCTGGAGTTCAAACTCTGTGGACGTTGGCATGAAATACTGAAAAGCAACAGTTATTTCCAGTTAAAGCGAAACCGTAGACTGAAAGAAAAATGAATGGATGTAAGTCAAATTTTGATTTCCTGGTATCGATATCAAATAAGTTTTTTCGTCGTAAACTGAATTTTGAAGGCTAAATAAGTCCTCTGAGTAAATGGTATCATGGCTGAGACTAAGAACTACAATTATACCCACTTAGAGCCAAACCCGAAGCAAAAACTAAAATAAAAGGCAGATAAACAGACACACACACAAACATCTTGCCTTTTATATGTATATATATATATTATCAATTTTCTTCACTATTGTAAGAACTGCAACCTTGAACCTTCTGAATATCGTTTCTTATGTCTTTGTCTATGAGTGTATCAAATTTGATGAAAATCGGACCACTCTTTCTATAACACGTTTTTTTCGATTATCGATTTTCGATATTTATCGGGGGTGCCTCGATTTAAAACCTAGCTAAGAACACTCGCAGACGCTTATAGTACAACTGTGTCAATTTTTAAGAAAATCGGTTCAGCCGTTTCGGAGTCTATAGGTAACGGGCACACACACACACACACACACACACACACACACACACACACACACACACACACACACACAAAGTTTCAGTTATAAATAAGTTTAGATTTCTAAACGAGTTATTACTAGATTAATAACTCGTTTACAAATGTAAAATATTCAAAATATCTACAATATAATTGTATTGAACACTTTTTAATACAAATGTGATCTGATCGAATCTAACCAGAAACTACATAATCAATCAATCAATCAATCAATCAATCAATATATATATATATATATATATATATATATATATATATATATATATGCAGGTTTCATTGAATAATATAGACAAGTTTTGTCTATTAATTTTGTGGAGGATCCGTTCATACCGTATAATGTGTCAAGATTTTCTTTCACTATTTCAATTTGCCTTTTCACAAGACTTCATTTATATTTCAAGGTGGTGATGGTGTGTTGGGCTGCTGGATCATGTAATTTAAATTGTGTGTATTTTGGCAGCATTTTTTCATTAATGCAGGTTTCATTGAATAATATAGACAAGTTTTGTCTATTAATTTTGTGTAGGATATATATATATATATATATATATATATATATATATATATATATATATCCATGTTTACACAAATATATATATATATATATATATTTAGATAGATAGAAGAGAGAAAGCAACGGCGATAGATAGATAGATAGAAGAGAGAAAGCAAAGGCGATAGATAGATAGATAGATAGATAGATAGATAGATAGATAGAAAGCAACGGCGATAGATAGATAGATAGATAGATAGATAGATAGATAGATAGATAGATAGATAGAAGAAAGAAAGCAACGGCGATAGATAGATAGATAGATAGATAGATAGATAGATAGATAGATAGATAGAAAGCAACGGCGATAGATAGATAAATAGATAGATAGATAGATAGATAGATAGATAGATAGAAGAGAGAAAGCAACGGCGATAGATAGATAGATAGATAGATAGATAGATAGATAGATAGATAGAGAAAGCAACGGCGATAGATAGATAGATAGATAGATAGATAGATAGATAGATAGATAGATAGAAGAGAGAAAGCAACGGCGATAGATAGATAGATAGAAGAGAGGAAGCAACGGAGATAGATAGATAGATAGATATATAGATAGATAGATAGAAGAGAGGAAGCAACATAGATAGATAGATAGATAGATAGATAGATAGATAGATAGATAGATAGATAGATAGATAGATAGATAACTGTAAAAAAGCAAAAAACAAAACAGAATTAATCTTGTGTTTTTCTCTTTATTATGAGTAATTGCGGTTAAATATATATATATATATTTTTTTACCTTTATGTGAAAGATGTTCTGGTTTATAAGTTTTTTCTGGGTTTTATTTTTCTGGTAAAATGTTCTGAAGAAATCTGAAGAATCATTATTCGGACATGAAAGTATTCTTCCGTTGGCAGTCTGTGAACTTTCGCCAACTTTCAGATAAAATGTGGAGCCCACATTTAAACACTAATTCCTTGTTTAATGCGAATAATTCTGAAAGATATTGAATATTTCAGAAGCGCTGACCAGGCATAAAGAGTAGCATCGCAAAAAAAGAAAATAAATGAATTGATTTCCTGAAGGTAAAGTGTTTGGTGAATACGCAGCAGATGGACAAGAAAAAAATCTTTTCGTCGGAACAATGTGATTGTTGCATCGCATTTGCAAAGCGAAGATCGGGCTGCGTAACACGACAGAAAATGCAAAAAAATTTAAAATAAAAAAAAATTGACCAAAAAAAAAAGAATCTTCTGCTCTTCTTCACGCAGAATGTTTTGGTTAAGTTGATGTAGCATATTTTGAGTTACCCATGGTTTACATGATAGATAGATAGATAGATAGATAGATAGAGAAGGCAACGGAGATAGATAGATAGATAGATAGATAGATAGATAGATAGATAGATAGATAGATAGATAGATAGATAGAAAAGAGGAGGCAACGGAGATAGATAGATAGATAGAAAAGAGGAGGCAACGGAGATAGATAGATAGAAAGAAAAGAGGAGGCAACGGAGATAGATAGATAGAAAGAAAAGAGGAGGCAACGGAGATAGATAGATAGAGAGAAAAGAGTAGGCAACGGAGATAGATAGATAGATAGATAGAAAGAAAAGAGGAGGCAACGGAGATAGATAGATAGAAAGAAAGAAATGAGGAGGCAACGGAGATAGATAGATAGAAAGAAAAGAGGAGGCAACGGAGATAGATAGATAGAAAGAAAAGAGTAGGCAACGGAGATAGATAGATAGAAAGAAAAGAGGAGGCAACGGAGATAGATAGATAGAAAGAAAAGAGGGAGGCAACGGAGCTAGCTAGCTAGCTAGATAGATAGATAGAAGATAGATAGATAGATAGATAGAAGAGAGGAAGCAACGGCGATAGATAGATGGATAGATAGATAGAAGAGAGGAAGCAACGGCGATAGATAGATAGATAGATAGATAGATAGATAGATAGATAGATAGAAAAGAGGAAGCAACGGCGATAGATAGATAGATAGATAGATAGATAGATAGATAGATAGATAGATAGATAGAAGAGAGGAAGCAACGGCATGATAGATAGATAGATAGATAGATAGATAGATAGATAGATAGAAGAGAGGAAGCAACGGCGATAGATAGATAGATAGATAGATAGATAGATAGATAGATAGATAGAAGAGAGGAAGCAACGGCGATAGATAGATAGATAGATAGATAGATAGAAGAAAGGAAGCACCGATAGATAGATAGATAGATAGATAGATAGATAGATAGATAGATAGATAGATAGAAAGCAAAGGCGATAGATAGATAGATAGATAGATAGATAGATAGATAGATAGATAGATAGAAAGAAGAGAGGAAGCAACGGCGATAGATAGATAGATAGATAGATAGATAGATAGATAGAAAGAAGAGAGGAAGCAACGGCGATAGATAGATAGACAGACAGACAGATAGATAGATATATAGATAGAAGAGAGGAAGCAACGGAGATAGATAGATAGATAGATAGATAGATAGATAGATAATCATATTTGTAAGTAGTTTTCCTCACACTAGTAATCAAACTGTTTAGATAGATAGATTGATAGAAAAATAGAAACTTTCTGGCATTTTAATGTATTTCATCCACACTGTGACGAATATTTTAGATATATAGTTAGATCAATAGATACATGGGCAATCAGACAGATCCTTGCATTTTTAATGAACTTTATTCCTACTAATGACGAACTGCTTAAATAGATTAATTTAACGCTTGAAATGTCTTTTATTCACATTGCTGACCGAGTGACAAGATAGATAGATAGATAGATAGATAGATAGATAGATAGATAGATAGATAGATTAAAAGACCAAACAAAGTCGACTCTCTGAAAGCTGCCATCGTGGAGGTGTTCGCCGCTATGGACAAGGACATGGTCACCAAAGCGTACGGCTCAATTCGCGCCCGCCTCGAGATGGTCGTCGCCGGCGGCGGCGGTTGCATTAAAAAATAATGTAGTATGTAACTATAACTGTTGCTAAATAAACTGTCATCCCTCCTACCCATTATTAGCATGGATCAGGCTCGTCTCCCTTAATGTAAAACACTGCGTCTCCTTAAGGTTAACTCTCACATCAGACCTCAATTGGAATGTCTATATAGAATCCATGGCTAAATCCGCTGCTAAGAAACTCGGTTTTCTGAGCAGGGTCAGGAAGTTTTTCTCGTCTGAAACAATTCTGCACATATACAAATCTACCATTGAATACTGCTGCCATATCTGGTTGGGTGCTCCCGCTATCCACCTAGAACTCCTTGATAAAATCCAACGGAGAATCTGTAATGTGATCGATGCCGACTTAGCAGATAGCATACAGTGGCTTTCTCACCGACGCTATATGGCTTCCCTGTATCTCTTCGAAAATTACTTTTACGGCTTTTGCTCCGATGGACTTAGCTCACTGGTACCCCCTATATATGAATTTACTGGAGCTACAAGATTAGCAACTAGGTCTCACCTATTTACTGTTAAACCAATAAATTGTAAACGCAAATTTACACCTGTGGAATTCCCTTCCATTTACTTACTTTCCCGACAGCTACAATCTTCATGAATCAAATGTAAAGTCAATAGTCATTTCCTGTCTCACTAACCTGCATCCTCTCTCTCATGCTCCTTTCTCCATCCACGCAACTCTCATCAGTATTCTTAGCCTGCTCTTACCCACTTCCTGACACCCCCTGTAACCTGTCACTTTTTTTAATAACGTTCCTCCTAGGTAACCCCCTGCACAACAGTGGCAGAAAAATGCCTTGCTTGGGGCAACATGATTATAAAATAAAAATATACAACTTTTGTTTTTATTGCCTATTTCATTTTTTTTTTTGTCATGTGTCTGATTTTGATGTGCGTTGTGGTGCATTGGATATCGGCTCGGAACGAGAAATCGGCGGAGCCGAGTTCGAATTCCAGCCTAATTCATTGCATTTACTTACGCGCAAATACCCTTGGGAAAGGTATTAATCCGTCTCTTCCTTCCAGTTATAGGTTAAATAACAGGACAGATTAGGTTCTATAGCGTTGGTTGGCAACCAGTCTACCGCAGAAAGCAATGGCAACCTACTGCGGGATAATCTTCTGCTCAGTCAGTCATGTCTCTTTCGAGACATGATCGCCCAAACGTGTATCACCTATGGCACTTAACTGACTGACTGACTGATTTTGCTGCATACCGGCACTAAGAGATTTGTATTTATTTTGGCAGTTAAAAGTTTTAGGCTAAGGTCAATGTTCTCTAATGAAAATGTTATGACAAAGACAATGTCTCGTATGCAAAAGCTTTGTTACCTTCGTTACATCTGAGAAGAACAGAACATTAAAATGCGTTGTGTCGTATAAAATCGAAGAGGAATTCTTTTAATATTTCGCCAGTTTGAAGCTTTGAAAATTTCATAGCTTTCCCATTTAGAATATCTAATGAAGCTTAAAGAAACGGTAAATCTAATCTAAACTTTTTTTTTTTAATCATTTCACCCCGAGCAAGGCAGAAACGCCACTGATGTGCAGGGGGTTACATAAATGTAAAAAGATTAATTAGAAAAGAGTGAGGAGTACAAACTAGTTAGAAAGGAACAATAGAAAGCTGAGAAAGCAGGTGCAATGACAGATACATAGGCAGAAAGAAAGTGAAGGTTATACAGGGGAGGGGAGAGAGCTAGAGTTCAGTGGTTAGTAGATGAGTATTGACTTTGCATTTAAATTTCTGGAGGTTGTAGCCGTCAGGAAAGCAAGAATACGGGAGCGAGTTCCACAGACGGGAAGTGCGAGAGAGGAAGCTGCAGGAGTAGAATTGTCGTCTGCATTTGGCTAACCTGACTGTGAATGGGTGGGACCCAGTTGCCAGTCTGGTTGCACGGGTAAACACCTGTTGAGGACGCATCAGTGACTTAAGCTCATCCGAGCAGAAGCCATGAAAGTATTTATAGAAGAGACAGAGGGAGGCCACATTTCGACGATGAGAAAGTGGCTGCAGTCGAGTCGCCAGATCAGTACCTATCACATTACAGACTCTCCTAAATAGAACCTTGTCTCTGTGTGTGTATATTTGTCTGTCTGTCTGTGTGTCCGTTACCTATAGACGCCGAAACTGCTGAACCGATTTTGTTGAAAATTTACACAGTGGTACTATAAGCGTCTGCGAGTGTTTTTAGCTAGGTTTTGTGTCAAGGTACCCACAGACAGATAAACAGACACACACACACAAACACCTTGCCTATATATATATATATATATATATATATATATATATATATATATATATTATCAATTTTCTGCACTATTATAAGAACTGCAACCTTGAAACTTGTGAATATCGTTTCTTATGTCTTTGTCTATGAGTGCACGAAATTTGATTAAAATCGGACCACTCCTTTTATAACTCGATTTTTTCGATTATCGATATTTATCGGGGGTACCTCGACACAAAACCTGGATAAGAACTCTCGCAGACGCTTATAGCACAACTGTGTAAATTTTCAATAAAATCGGTTCAGCCGTTTCAGAGTCTATAGGTAACGGACACACACATACAGACACACACACAGACAAGGTTCCATTTATAAATAAGTTTAGATTAACAAGAAACATTAAACATATATATCTTTGTTTCTTCTTACTTTTTACTTACGTTCTAGCCGAATCCCCATTTTACGAACATTTCTCTTAATGATAATTTTAAAAATAATGCGGCAGGCGATGTTATTTCATTTATGGCGACAGGATTTTAGGCAATTGTCTATCACGACTTCCGTCGTTCGGTACTATGCGCTTAAAAAATGCTACTTTATTGCAGTCGCCTTAGATTCTCGGTGTTTTGGCCTGGGTCAAAATATCCTATATATCCTCAAAAAATAAAGTAAATTCCATCTCTCAGTTGTGTCTTTATTTTCGGACATGGCGTAACTGTAAATATCATTACGTGAAGAAACAGCGGAACGCGACAATACCTCCCTCATTGAAATAAAAAATGACGGGGATCGGTAGTAATACTCTTGCCGGCGCAACTGCCAATTTTGTGGACTGGGCTATTTTAGGACCTCGCCCGAGTGCAAGCGTTCAGGCGCTACACATTAAACTATTCTTGTGTCACATCTGACAGCGCGGAGTGAAAAGAAAATCACAATCGGTTCTTAGATTAAATATCTGTCTGTGATTTAGCTCTGTTTTGGTCAATCATTTTTTTCTTTTGTTACAATTTATAACAAGTAACAATGTATATATGTATATTATTATTATGTAAGGATTCTCTGTGATATTTTTATTAAGTTTTTTTAACTTCCGAAAACGTATTTGGAAGTCGTAAAAACTTTATAAAAGAACAATAAAGGCCTTGTCTAATTAAACTTTTTAAAAATATTATTTTCTGCCTAAAGTCACTTTGCAATATATTATTATTATTATTATTATTATTATTATTATTATTATTATTATTCATATTTCGATTTCTACTATGGTTGCACTACCTACCAAGTCTAAGAATCATAACCAGCTAAGACCAGCTATGGCTAGCTAAGACAATTTTAGACCAGCAAAGACAAGCATAGTACTCAGTCATCGCGTATGCGGGGGCTGGATAATTTTTTTACTAGCTGCATGAGCGTACACGTTCAGGTCCCCATGTTAAAAACCGACCTTGTGTCCTAACTCTCTTCAGGATTTTATAAATACCTTCAGCTTTTGACTAAGATCAACGTGTAGTATCAGCTCAATCTGATTAGCTCTCTCCAGCTCTACCTTTCTGCTTTCGTTTCATTTTCTCATTGAAACCGAGAAGTAACTTTTCCTTTATTTCCATACAAGTAAAATAGTATTGCCGATTATCTATTAGATATTGGCAGTGCGCAACGGTCGTGTGAACGAAAAAGAGAGAAATAAGCTTAATTATAAAAGGATATTTAATCAAAATCACCAAATCAATATGTTTGCTAACATCAATTTTCCCATGATTACGCGATGATTATTTATCTGAACGAATCTTTTGTTATTTTTTCCCAAGATCCGTTCCTCACTTCCTCATCCTTGCGTCGTCTGTCTAAATTCTGATTATCTTTTTCATCAAAGCTAAAAACAGATCTTTTCATGTACGCTACAATTAACAGCGATAAAACTTTTTCTGGAAAAAAAAAGAAAAAAAGGAGATACCACCTTACCATTAAAAACAGAATAAATAAAAAGAAAAGAAAAATAATATTTAACACCTGAAAAGAAATATTATTTGGGTTGTGTTTTGGTTTAAATCATGTCTAACTTCTTACATAATTTCAAATTCATATATTATATACTTAATTTCATTCAAATTCATATATTTGATACTTAAATTTATTACATGCTTGAAATTCTTATTTGCCAATGCTAGCCAGTCGCGGCGGTCATCACCAAAAATTTCTTTCAATTTTAGGGGGTTTAGATTCTTCTGCTGTACCCTATCTTTTCGGGGCGTAGACAATCATGGCTTTTCACGTCTCCCTATCTCTGGTGGCTCTTAGCACGCTTTCTCCTGTTACACCACGCAACCCTTGTACTGTCATCTACCTGCTCAATGCCTTCAAATATGTTATCCGCTGCCTTCCTCTGTCTCTTTTCCCTTCTATCTGGTCTCTCAGTATCAGGTTTTCAATGCCCTCCTTCCTCATTGCATGTCCTAGGAACTTCAGTTGTCTCTTCCTGATGCTCAATATTAATTTCCTTTTCGTTGTCATTCTTTCAGAATCATCATCATTGCTCACATGTTCGGTCCATTATATCCGCAGCATCCTACTGTAGAACCACATCTTTGGATAATGTACTTTAAAACGTGGTTATAAAGTCAACGAATTACTCTCTCCCGCACTATCTTTCTCTCTATGTCTCTCGCTGTCTCACTCACTCACTCACTCACTCACTCACTCACTCATTCACTCACTCACTCACTCACTCACTCACAAGTATATATGCACAGTCATAACAATATTAACAAACCCAGTCCGACGAAATCTTAAAGGATGAAACGCGTCACAAATAAACTTTCCATTTTCTTTTAATTTACTTCATTATATATACGGGTATTTGTGTGGCCGTGTATATGTATGTGTGTGTATGTATGTACTTAACCCTGAAGAGTGAATCATTACAATAATGTCTTCATGAAATTTTGAAGTCGGCATGAGCGGAAATACTGCCCAGCTAATGGCGAAACTTCTTCATTTTAATTCTAATTCTCTCTCTCTTTATAAATATATATATATATATAGATGCATTTATATTTTCTATTGAGCCCTACTTGTTATTACCAAAAAGTTTTAATTCATGAAGTAGTTGAAAAATAGGGAAATTAGAAATAGAACGTTTGGACGATCCTAGAATGTTCGAGAAAAATCTAGAGAATTCGAGAAATATGCAAATTAGGTGTTAGCTCCTATAAAAATATGTTTTGGGAAAAGTAGTTTGTTGCTAAAAGGATTTGTTGATATTATCAACTCCGGCTCGATTCAGGATTTGTATATCCAGCCGAAAGAATCTCTATTAAAAGTTTCCGACCAACTAAAACCAGAAAGAGAACCTCATGGAACTACATGGGTAAATAGAATTTTTTGACTCTTTCATTGACCAAACAAAAAATTATACTTTATATACACATCTGAGGATTTCCAAGAATAGTACTTAAAATACTCGCTAGCCTAACGTATAAAAATTACTTCACCCACTCCTTACCTCTCCCTTCGTAACACTTTGTCTGCTAGTAGTAAACTATGTTTTCTCTTTGAATGAAAAAATTGTATATTTGTAAACATTTTTATCTTGTGTTTTTGTAAATTAAATATATGTCTGTGATTTAGCTCTGGTTTGGTCAATCATTTTTTTCTTTTGTTACAATTTATAACACGTTACAATGTATATATGTATATTATTATTATGTAAGGATTTTGAGCAGGTTTCTCCGTGATATTTTTATTAAGTTTTTTCAACTTCTGAAAACGTATTTGGAAGTCGTAAAAACTTCATAAAAGAATTAACAACTGTATTGTTAATTCTCTACCTTTCCGCTTTCGTTTCATTTTCTCATTGAAACCGAGAAGTAACTTTTCCTTTATTTCCATACAAGCAAAATAGTATTGCCGATTATCTATTAGATATTGGCAGTGCGCAACGGTCGTGTGAACGAAAAAGAGAGAAATAAGCTAAATTGTCGAATTAAACTTTTTAAAAATATTGTTAAAAATAATATTCTGCCTAAATTCACTTTGTAATATATTATTATTATTATTATTATTATTATTATTATTATTATTATTATTATTATTATTATTTCGATTTCTGCTATGATCGCATTACCTACCAAATCTGCGGGAAGACCTAAGGCAGGTTCTGGTGTGTTGTTATGGCTCCATTTCTTGTTTTTTCTATCTCCTCTAACATCCCTGGCGTTACATAGACAAAGTTCTCTTTAGTGTGTGGGCTGTACTTAACAAAACAATGTTTTGTATATCTCTTTAGCTGGGGTTTCCAGAGATTCTTTCAATGTGTTGTTTTGTTCCATTTTTTTTTTTTTTCGAAGCGCACCTACTATCACTGGCACGACTCTTGTTTTCAGTTTCCACATTTTTTCTATTTCAATTTCCAGGTCATCATTACTATTATTATTATTATTGTTATTGTAAACCATTAAAAATAAGTACATATGGCTACTAATATAGCTATATATATAATGTGTGTGTGTGTGTATTTCTGTTTATGTATGCATATGGTACTCGCTTTTGGAATTAGTACATTAGGAATTTAATCAAAAGGCTATTCAGTGGAGAAAATAATACTAATATTACATTACTTACAGATTATGGTGCTTATGTGTGACATGGCAGTGTAAAATAAGTTCTCTCTTTTGGGTCTCAACCAGTTTAAAAGAACTAGACGGTTGAACTCAAAACCGCGGAGAAAACAGAGCAAAACAACGCCAGTCTCTTTTTCAATAAGTTAAGGCTATTCACAGATAATAAAAGAATGATATCTCTGGAGAAATATCCTTGTCTACGTTCACTAAAAGATGACATCAAATATCTTTTCACATCAAGAACACTATTTTGCTTACATATCTATGGTACAAATGCAGACTTTCTTTAATTACATGACTTAGCAATGGTTGTGATAACTCATACTACTTAAACAGCTATTTTAATAATTTACAAACGCAGTAGAAAATATTGATGAGTTCTTAAATCTTCTGCTTACAGAAACCATTTTTTTTATAAAAATGGTTTTGGTATTTGTTGGATTACTTCGAATGCACTCATAAGAATGAAAGAAATTGTGATATATTTATTTAATAGAACCATATCTCGGGTTCATATCGATTAATTTGAAATCTATCTCTATTGTAAATTAACCTGCAGTGGTTTTCTATAGTTTAGCAACTTGCTATTAATTTTTGGTATTAAAATTCACTTCTGAGTTCTTGCTTTCCAGTCAACTTTGATCTTTAAAAATTTAAATGCAAATCCAACCGTTACTTTTTTTTTCATCATTTTGAATTATCTTTGTACAAAAAAGAATGAGGACCATTTATTTGCTATAGAATGTCCATGATAATGTCCTGTAAGGGTTGAGTATCCTTTATCGGAAATTCTAAAATCTGAAAACCTTAAAAATTCGAATGATTTTCTAGTGCTAATATGACTTGCCTCAAATAGAAAATTTCAGAAAACACTGGGAAGGTTCCTAGACGATGAGCAGCTAATGTAAATAACCTCATCTGTAATGGGTGGGGTTTCATAAGCCCAGGTACTTAGCCTTCCTTTGAGAGGAAGGCCCCGAAACGGTGCACGTTCTCTCCTGATGACCCCAGTTTAAATATAAATTCGAGGGGAACACAATAAATTAAATGAAATCATATGCCGTAGAGAAGCTCGGTGGAAATGTTATTGGCATGAGGAGCATTACACATTCAGCTCGCTTCAGGTGAGTTTTAATTACTTTTCAGTAATTTACTTCCTCATTTGTAATGGGTGGGGTTTCACAAGCCCAGCTATTTAGCCTACGTTTGTGCCAGTTTTTTTATCAGCGATCGTCACTGCAACACCTTCCTTTGTGGATTACTTACTAAGTGATTCTTGCTCAGTAAAGATATTATTCAAAATATTAAAAAAAAGTCTTTACGTAGTGATCATGTTCTTTTGTACACGTACAGCAGTGGATATCGGCTCGGGACGAGAAATCGGAGAGCCGAGTTCGAATTCCAGTTGAATTCCTTGCATTCACTTACGTGCAGATAGCCTTGGGAAAGGTATCAGGCTGTCTCTTCCCTCCAGTTATGGGTTAAATAACATGACAGATTGGGTTCTATAGCCTTGGCTGGTGACCAGTCTACTCCAGAAAGTAATGGCAACCTACTGTGGAATAATCTTCTTCCCAGTCAGTCATGTCTCTTTCGAGACATGATCGCCCAAGCGTGTATCACATATGGCACTTAATTGACTGACAGAAAGTACAAAACAGTTTTTTTACGAGAAATCTTACTTTTTATCACTTAACATTACATGATTAGCGTCATTACGTTTTTCTTTGTATGATAACAAAATTTATTAAATTTTATATAAAAAATTAATTTCACTGTATATGTTATTTATATAAAGCTACCTTCAGGGTATATGTATAAACTGTGGGATGAAATGTAAAGGGATATCATGTTTATGCTTGGCTTCTATTTCTAAGCTGCCTCATTTTATAGATGCTATATACAAATAAAACAGCTTCTACATCAACATCCGAAAATAATCTGAAAACCAGAATTTCGGATAAATGATTCTCTACCTGTACTGCAATATTTGACTATGATAGGCATATTAATATTATTCAGAAACTAGAATCGCCTTATACACAAGGTAAATTAAAAA
This sequence comes from Ascarosepion bandense, assembly GCA_037127315.1. Classification (NCBI taxonomy): domain Eukaryota; kingdom Metazoa; phylum Mollusca; class Cephalopoda; order Sepiida; family Sepiidae; genus Ascarosepion; species Ascarosepion bandense. Next base: position 4,879,710 of record JBBBDQ010000346.1, read on the forward strand.
AAAACAAGTTTTCTAGAAAGTAATTCAGAGACACGCTATACATGAAGTAGATTTATACACGAGTATATAGGGTATACAATGGTTAGTTCAGCTTCTAATTTTTATTATAGGCTCAGTAATTTATTTGAATATGCGTTGCGGTGCAGTGGATATCGGCTCAGAACGAGAAAATCGGAGAGCCGAGTTCGAATTCCAGTTGAATTCGTTGCATTCACTTACACGCAAATAACATTAGAAAAGTTGTTAATCCATCTCTTTTCCTTCATCTATGGGTTAAATAACAGAACGGATTGAGTTCTATAGCCTTGGTTGGCAACCAGTCTACCCCAAAAAGTAATGACAACTTCTGCTTGAAAATTTTCTGCCCAATGAGTCATGTGTTTTTAGCTGGTGACTTTTTTGTCAATTTTTAACTAATTATATTTCTTTTATAATCATATCGCCCCAAGCAAGGCATTTTACTGCCACTGGTGCGCAGGGGGATACATAGGAGGAAAATTATGAGAAAGAGTGACAGGTTATATGGGGTGTCATGAAGTGCGTAAGAGAAGGATGAGAATACTGATGAGAGTGGAATGGACGGAGAAAATAGCATGAGAGATCGGATGCAGGTTGCTGAGATAGTAGGTGACTATTGACTTTACATTTAAATTCTTGGATATTGTAGGTGTCGAGGAAGCAAGTACAGGGAAGAGGATTACACAGGTGGGAAGTGCGAGAAAAGAAGCTGATGTAGTAGAATTTTACATTTTATTGATTTCACAATAAAAGGGTGGGACCTAGTTGCTAATCTTGTGACTCCAGTAAATTCATATATAGGGAGTAACAGTGAGCTAAAGTCATCGGAGCAGAAGCCGTGAAAGTATTTTTAGAAGAAACATAGGGAGCCACATTGGGCCGGTGAGAAAGTGACTGTATCTGAGCTGCCAAGTCGGGATCGATCACATTACAGATTCTCCGTTTGATTTTGTCAAGAACCCCGAGATGAAAAGCAGGTGCCCTTGACCAGATGTGACAACAGTATTCAATAGACGGGTGGATGGTAGATTTATATATGTGCAGGATGGACTCAGACGGGAAAAACTTCCTGGCCCTGCACAGTGAACCGACCTTCTTAGCAGCGGACTTAGCAATGGATTCGATATAGTCATTCCACTTGAGGTCCGCTGAGAGTGTGAGGCCAAAGTTTACTAGCTGTCTCTCCCTGCTCCTGTTGTTTTTAATACGACTTGTCGGTGTTAAAGTTTACAAGACCTCATTATGTCTCCCAGATATGTTAACTGGCCAATTTCTTATTCTAAGTTTTGTTTTCTTCTCAGTTTTCGTAAAACTTTGTTGTTGATATATTCCGTCGACGGTATTATCAACATCCTTCGGTAAAACCACATCTATGTTTCAACCATTCTTCTCATCATCTGTGAACAAATTATCCGACAATCATTTCCATTAAATAGGATTTATAATGAAATTCTTGTGTTTCTTGTCAAGAACCCCTAGGTGGATATCAGAAGCACCCGACCAGATATGGCAGCAATATTCAATGCACGGGCGGATGGTAGATTTGTATATGTGCAGGATTGTTTCAGACGGGAAAAACTTCCTGGCCTTACACAGAGAACCGACCTTCTTAGCAGCGGATTTAGCCATGGATTCTGTATAGTCATTCAGTTTAAGGTCTGTTGTGAGAGTTAATCTGAGGAAGCGCAGTGCTTTGCTTTCAGGGAGACTAGCCAGATCTATGCTAATGGGGTGTAGGAGCGATTGTCTGTGATGGTTAATAGATAGCAGCTTCGTTTTGGAAGCATTACAATTCACAAGCCATTTCTTACCCCAGTCCTCCACGGATTGGAGGTTCTTTTCAAGCTCGGCAGCGTGGTTTGCTTTGTCAGCCTCGGCGCATTTTTAATCGAGGCGAGAGTAAACCGTAGTGTCGTCAGCGTCTATGACTACTTGGGATCGTATTAAATCGGGGAGATCGTTAATGTAGAAAAGGAAAAGCGTAGAACGAAGAATAGAGCCTTGAGGGACACCCGCGTTCGTATGATAGTATTGGGAGGCATGTCCGTTCAATACTAATTTCACTGTGCAAAATAAAATAGGATAGTTATTTATATTTATTTTTTAAATTTCGACTGTATTGTATAATGATTACCGTGGATTGAAAGAAAAATATGACATGAAAAGAATGAAACAATGTGTTGTAAAGTTATTGAATGCTAGAAACAGTGTTGAAAATAACGAAAAGATTTGAAGAGGTTACATATAAGTCAAAAAGAATTACAAATCATTGGCGAGATCTGAAAAAAATAACAAAATAAAAGGCCTTAAGAAATGTCACACACACACAAAAAAAAGATATGAAAAACACAAGTAAGAAAAGTGGATTGGCCACGAAAACGAGAAAAATGACATTGGATATAAAAACAGAAAGAAAAATATATTAGAAGTTTTGTTCGAGAATATGTATTGTGGTGCAGTGGATATCGGCTCGGCATGAGAAAACTGAAAGCCGAGTTCGAATTCCCGTTGAATTCATTGTATTTACTTCCATAAAAATACACCTGGGAAAGGTATTAAATCAGCTCTTCTCCCTCTAGCTATGGGTTAAATAGCAGTACAGTTTGGGTTCAATAACCCTTTGTTAACAGCCAGTCTACCTCCTACTATAAAGTTGTATGCGTAGGTTCAACACCCTTATCTGTAAAAAAAAGTTACAGAAGCATCGACGACCCTCTTGCCGGTAGTGAAGAATCGTCGATGGCCTATGCGCCACTGGCAGCAATGGGGTTTAAGTCTTTCTTCAAGGATAGAAAAAATAAAACGACTACATTTAAGTAAAAGTCGCAGAGAGAAACGTGTAAGTTGAGCAAAGGAAAAACTGATTTCTCAACAATAAATTTTTGTTGATAAATGCAGAGAGCATTGAATGTCTTGTTCCAGTTTAGGTCTTCCATGGAATTAGTTTATTAACATATCTTAAAAAAAAAACAAAAAAAAAACAAAAGCCGGAAGTTTGTGTAATTTTTTTTACCGAGTATTGTAGGCAGTAAAATAATAGGCCACATTTATATTGAGATGAATGCAGAGAATTGTTGTAAGTTATTTGACCATATCTATTTTTGACGTGTGCAGGTTACAACGAAAAAAGCTGTAAAAGAAAGAGTATATTATTGCAAGAAAATGGCAGGTTGTTTATCATTTTGCAAAGCTGACTGTTGCTTAATAAAAAGACGTAAAATTCATACAATAGACTTCGAGAACTCCAGATATGAATAAAAAATCATGTGGCCCATCACTAAAATAGATTCATATGCGAATTAAAAACAATATTCGAACATATTTTGATATATCTACGGAAAGCAATAACAGCGGTTAAATGTAATGTTAAAGCCGAAACGGTAGAAATGTGAGGAAAATCAGTGTTTTGAAGACATGAAGATTATGGAATGTCAAAGAGATCATATTCACATAATTTATTGTTATAAGAGATTTTGGGGTAATAAAATATCTTATAACCTACAACTATCGTAAACAAACATTATTATTATACAACTATTATAAACAAACTAGCAGTATAGCCCGGCGTTGCTCGGGTGTAATGAAAGCTTTAAAACTAATCCATGGTCCTGGAGCTCAGACTCAGCCTAAAAAATATTTGTGTGAATTTTGGTGAGAATCGGATAAAAATTGTGGACTTGTATAAAGGACATACAGACAGATAAACAGACATACACACAAACATCTTGCCTTTTATATATATATTATCGATTTTCTGCACTATTGTAAGAACTGCAACCTTGAAACTTCTGAATATCGTTTCTTATGTCTTTGTCTATGAGTGTATCAAATTTGATTAAAATCGGACCACTCCTATAATCCGATTTTTTCGATTATGGATTTTTGATATTTATCGGGGGTACCACGACACAAAACACAGCTAAGAACACTAGCAGACGCTTATAATACAACTGTGTAAATTTTCAAGAAAATCAGTTCAGCCGTTTCGGAGTCTATACGTAACGGACACACACACACACACACACACACACACACACACACACACACACACACACACACACACACAGAGACAAAATTCCATTTATAAATAAGTTTCGATATATATATATATATATATACTATTATTATTATTATTATTATTATTATTATTAATATTATCATAAAACTTTACATCATCTGAAAAAATAAAGAAAGAATAATTTAAATAAAATAAAATTTAAATAAAGTAGTATAAAATAAAATAAACATAAAATAAATAAAAATCGATAAATTTGATACACATATATACAAAGACATAAGAAACGATATTCAGAAGGTTGCAGTTCTTACAATAGCGCAGAAAATTTGATATCCATACCAAGAAATGAAAATTTGACTTACATCCATTCATTTTTCTTTCAGTCTACGGTTTCGCTTTAACTGGAAACAACTACTGCTTTTTAGTCTTTCGTGCCAACGTCCAAAGAGTCTGAGCTCCAGGACCATGGATTAGTTTTAAAGCTTTCATTACGCCCGAACAACGCCGGGCTATACTGTTAGCATATATATATATATATATATATATATATATATATATATATACGTATATCGTATATTTGTAGAATATCAAAATATTTTTCTAAATTATATTACTCAGTTAAATTAAATAAATGAATTTAACATTGAGTTCTTTTGTTCATCTCTATCGGGATTTACCTGACTAATATATCAAGTATTCTATGTTATATAGGTTTAGTTCGTGTTTTTGCTCTACTTTCGTACTTTCGTATTGAGCTCTTTCTTGTTAAGGTTTTCGTATTGTTTTTTTTTTCCTTTCGAATACAGCTTATGCTTTGTTTGTTTCTTTTTTTTTTATTCCCCTCTACCCATTTGGTAGTACCTTTTGGATTTGACGACTAACTTTATAGATTTGTTAGCAGTATGTTTTTCTGATTTCGGTCGTGATTAATGCTACTGTTTTGTTGGTACGTTTTACAATATATATATATATATATATATATATATATATATATATATGAATACACAATGGATTTTATAAGGGAGAGAGCATATACTCTTTGACCTAAGCATCATGTCTTCAAAACTGATTTTATTAATTTTTCTACCGTTTCGACTTTATTTTATTTTCAAACTTGGTCGCTTCTATATTTCGAAGACGTCAAGGGAATTGATTAATAATTAAAATAATGAAAATGTAGAGGCCCATGATAACCGATGTCCTGAAGAGACTTGTAATTAAAAAAATTGCTGTGTCTCTAAAAATAATAAAATGAACTAAATCCAGCACCAATGAAGGTTTTCACGAGCATGAAACCACCTCTTAATTTCTGTTGTTCCCAGATCCACCCTAATCCGGGTGGTAGCATCTGCTACGGACCCAGTTATGGAAAAATAGTTAACCCCCAAACTCAAATCAAAATACTAATGTTTTTTTAGTAAAAATACCTGTAATATATTTTTGAAGAAAAATCTTTACCAGCAATATATTTATTTAAAAAAATTACTAATGCTCACAAGAAAATTAAATTTCGACATCAAATGACCCATAAGAAGTTGATGTGCCGCTAAACAAACAAATAAAAATAAGATTATTAGAATGAAGGCGAAGTTAATTTTATAAATTCTATACGTGATAACTTTTTGTTTTATGTGCCCTGTACTAACACCATGTAAGCGATCATGGTCCTCCACATCTTCCTGACCATTTTAGCTCTTAATAAATTTTGCCTTTTTTGTTATTTCTTCCAAACCCTGTTTTACTATCTATTTACTCAAGTTCATCAAGTATGTTACGCACTTTTTTTTCTGTTCCGTGTGCATCAAATTTTTTAAGCCCTCCTTCTTCACCACCTGATCCAGAAATTTCAACTGCCTCTTCTTGATGTTAAGTGTCCTTTTGGTTAACATAGTCTTTAGAATTTCATCGTTTCCTACCTGTTCGGTTCATTATATTCTGAGCATCTTTCTGTAGAACCACATATCTTTTGCTTCAAGTCTTTTTCTGATCTTTGAGGAAATTGTCAAGCTTTCGCTGCTATATAGGATGGCGTATAACATGTAACAGTTCAGTGCCCTTTTTTTTTTCCAGCGGAGTATTTTCTGTCTCTTAATACTATGTTCTATAAACTGCTTATTAAAATGGATTGCTTTACTTGGGAAGGGTAATCTCATGCCCTCCTGGGCCGATTTCCATGCTGCAATCAGTTACCTTTTCATTGTGCTGGTTTCGCGAGGCGCTTTGAGAGTATCAAATCAATTTTCACTTTCTTTCCCGATACGCCTCTCTTTTTTTTCTGAATGCAGGAATTACGTTTCCAACTGATAAAGAATTTTAGATTTTCGGTTTGTTTTGGAAAATATTCTAGTTGGTGTGTCAGTTCTTTTCATTTCAGATCGTTCTTGGCACTTAGTATTTCTTTCAGGTGTTCCTTTTTTCTCTGCGACTACAGATTTTCGGTTTTTTTTTTGTTTTTTTTTACAATTTCCATTTTTTGTTATTGGAAGGCATTATAGTTATTTAAGCGCGAATTGATTGACGTGTATTTTTTTTATCTTTTGCTTTCATTCTTGGATTTGCTTACTTTCTCTCCTCCATTGTATTTTTTTAATTCCTTTCTTTGTTTTGTTTTACCTGTTCTTTATGTGCTTTCAAGTTTGCTTCCAGAAAACCGCTTTTATATCTTTGTCTTTCTTTCTTTCTTTCTTTCTTTCTTTCTTTCTTTCATGTTTTCCTATCTTTCTATTTAACTGTTTCGTTACATTTTCCATTTATTCTTATTTTATACTTGTTTTTCATTCATTCATTCATTCATTTTCGTTCTTTCTTTTTCTTTCTTTCTTTCTTTCTTTCTTATTTTTCTTTCTTTACCTTTTCCTTTATTCTTGCTGATTTACTTTTTCCTTTAATCTTTCCTTCTCCTTTGCTATTTCTTTACCTATGTCCTTTTTTCTTCTCTATCTTTTTCTTAGTTGCGTCCTTTGTTATATTTTTCATTCATTCTTTTTCTTCTCACTTTTTTCTTTCTTTCTTACTTTCTTTCTTTCTTGCTTAATTAGTTTTGCCTTTATATCTTTATTTACTCTTTTTATATACATTCTCCTTTCTTTCTTTTTTCTCTTTTTTTCTTTCTTTGTTTTATTTGCTATTTTCGTTACATTTTTCTTGCTTTTTACGTTTTTTTCTCTGTTTTTTTAATTATGTTTACATTCCTCATTCTTTCTTTTTTAATTTATTTTAATTTCCTACTCCTTCCTTCATTTTTTATTAATTCCTTTTCTTAATCTTTTTCTTATTTATTTTTTTCTTTAATCTCTTATCCTTTCTTAGTTTCTCGTTTTCATTCCGTCCTTTTTTCTTTCATTCTCTAATTTCAGTTTCACGCTGTGCAAATGAAATTTAACATTTGCATGATGAACATTATGGGTCATAAATATAGTAAAATCTAAAATAACAGTTTCATTTTGAAGAAGATGGTGAGAAGTACACACACACACACACACACACACACACACACACACACACACACACACACACACACACACAGACATTGAGCTTTTATTCTTAATGTTTTCGTCTTGGATTTTTTTCTTTCTTACGAATGCTTGACTTTTTGTTCAGGTACTTCGTTTGTTTCTTTTTTCTTCCCCTTCTTTTCCCTCCAGGTTAGTTCCTGGTGGGTTTCAAGACGATTTCAATTGTAGTTTAATTATTGCAAGTCTTGACAGAATTAGTTTTGTTGTTATTGGTATTATTACTATAATTAATATTACTATATATATATATATATATATATATATATATATATATATATATATATACTAATTCGGTATACGTCAAAAATGAAAAAGCTTTCTTGATGTTTTCATTTTTTTAAGCTAAAGGATTTGAAATTTACTATTTGCAGTAAGTAAGATACATTCTAGTGTATTTCAGACCGAAATTATATTGATCAGTATCAATTTTTCAAATAAAATCAATAAAAACGACCATTTGATACATCTGACAACAAATGTTAATTCTCGGTTTTACAGATTTTGCAAAAGTAAAATATATACCTGTGACACGTTATTTGAGAAAAATTAGCAAATTTAAAGTTAAACGATCTGATTTGAAACAAATATTGCTTAACATAAAATGCTGTAAGCGAGCATTACTTAACAATGATGTCTTGCTTTTCTGATGTATCGATCGATTTATTGACTAGCTAACATGCTGAAAAAATAAATCTGGGGACGGAGAATTATTAGCAGACGATACATTTTATATGAGACTTTTTTTTTCATAAGACGGGGCAGCCTTTAATATACGCGAACTTTAATTGCTAATCTCATTTACGAACTCTCATAGAAAAATTAGGACTTTTACACACACAAAAAAATATTGAAATACTTTTTTAAAATATTAGTTAGATTGTAAAAGCTATATAATATACTATTAGTAAATATAATTTTATCTAATAACAATATTTTCTAAGAGATAGTGTATTTAAACAGAATTTAAAAGATTTAAAACTTTTATAAATCATTCAATATAAAATTGTAAAAGAATGAAAACAGATCTTGTAAAATCGTTTTTCATCGAAAATGTTTTATATATATATATATATATATATATATATATATATATTCATAAAAAAGCAATTAAAAGCTTTTCTAATTAAATGACATCCTAGTTTTATTATGTTTTTATTTTTTGATACAGAATAGATTTTCGATAAGACGCAGTTTGATTTTGTAAAATTATTCAGTGACTTAAATTCTTCAAATAATTCTGCTTTTACTAATATAGACACTAAAACTTATAAAATTAAACACCTCGAGTTTTCATAAAATTAAGTAAATGGCTGAAACACATGTAAAAATATATTTTTACCAATATTTTCCAAGAGAAAAAGATTTAAATATTTTTATTCATTTTTAATAAATCTTGAAAATGTCAGTGTAATTAAACAGTTATTTGATTGCTGCAAGAATTTCCAAATTAATGCGTCTGTTACAGCAAAAAAAAAAAAAAGAGGATGAATTTGCTATGCTAAAAACTAGTATATCCACTGCTACAAAAAAACAAGATTTTAATCAAATTTTTGAATGTTCGAAAAAGGTCTAAAAACTTTAATAAATATTTTAGAATACTTTGAGCCTTTCTCTTAATAAACTAGTAGTATAGCCCGGCGTTGCTCGGGTGTAATGAAAGCTTTGAAACTAATGTTCTGGAGCTCAGACTCTTTGGATATTGGCAGTCTAAAAAGCAATAGTTGTTTCCAGTTAAAGCGAAACCGTAAACTGAAAGAAAAATGAATGGAAGTAAGTCAAATTTTGATTTCCTGGTATCGATATCAAATAAGTTTTTTTCGTCGTAAACTGAATTTTGAAGGTTAAATAAGTCATTTGAGTAAATGGTATTATGGCTGAGACTAAGAACTACAATTACATCTATTTAGAGCCAGACCCGAAGCAAAAACTAAAATAAAAGGGCTGAAAAAAATACAGACATACAGGCAGATAAACAGACACACACAAACATCTTGCCTTTTATATATATATATATATATATATATATATATATATATATATATATAATCGATTTTCTGCACTATTGTAAGAACTGCAACTTTAAACTTCTGAATATCGTTTCTTATGTCTTTGTCTGTGAGTTTATCAAATTTGATTAAAATCGGACCACTCCTTCTATAACCCGATTTTTTCGATTATCGATTTTCGATATTTATCGGGGGTACCTCGACACAAAACCTAGCTAAGAATACTCGCAGACGCTTATAGTATAACTGTGTAAATTGTCAAGAAAATCGGTTCAGCCGTTTCAGAGTCTATAGGTAACGGACCAACACACAAAGACACACACGCGCACACACACATACAGACAAATTTCAATTTATAAATAAGTTTAGATTAGATAAATATCCTTTCTCTTAACACATAAATAGATAAATATTTTGACTATAAAAGATGTTTTTATTACGTTTCGAAAATGGTTTTTTCATAGTTTAATGATTTTTTAGCGATTTCGTGTACGAGTGTGTGTGTGCGCGCACGCGCGGCGACTAAACAAAGTTCAAGGAAAAGCCCCCAGGAATATTGTTTTTTCTATATCTAAATCAACAGTTAAACATTTGTGTTTAAGTTCTTTGGGGGGAGATGTTGACAACCGTTCGGCCAGAATAGTTTTTCAATTAGCATCGATTTTCTCTAAAAAAATATTTCTTTTTTTTTCCAGTATCAATATTTTAAAAAAGAGCTCGATCGAAAGAAAGACAAAACAAAAATCGATGTTAATTCACGTGTTCAACTGAACTAAAGTCAAACAGAAAGGTCTTAGGCAAACAACAAGACTGAAACCAAATTTAAAGTTGCAATTTTGATCTTGAATTTCGAAATAAGTGAAAAAAATGGTGAACGTATTGGTAAGATGAACTAGTTTTGTAAAGTTGTCATTGTCCTTCGGTTCTTAGGTTGACTGAAATTAATCCATTTCTTGTTGGGAGGAGATCTTCATCTTTTTGGGAGTATGGCCCCAAAACTCCTTAACGCAATAAATACATGCATATACACTGAATAGTGACTGTCAGTTGCACATTTCAATAAGATCTGAAGGCGAACGTTTCAGAAAAGTTCAGTTTGAGTCGCATTCAAACGTGAAGTTGACAGTCTTCATGCAGTGTTGATGTCTATGCCCACATTGTTCAAGCATATAAAACGTCTATCTCTAATATTAACCACTTTTACGCTATCAATATATTGACTTTCAAGCAATATATATATATATTTAAAGGAAAATCTAAAAATAGAAACAAGGGCAAAAATAGAAAAAGAAAAATAATTTGATTCAACCCTCCATTCTGTAATTTGTTCAATATAATCATAGGTAAACATTTTCTCAACTTAGTTAACAAATACTACCACCAAAATAACTCCCTAAAGAAACTATTCAACAGAAAAAATCTACAAATAAGCTATTCAGCAAACAAAAATATTCAAAATATTATTCATTCCAATAAGAATAATTTACTTAAAAGTTTCTACAACCCACTCCAAGAACACAAACCTTCCTGCAACTGCATCAACAGAACCAATTACCCCGTTGATGGCAGGTGTAATTCGGACAAAGCAATTTATGAAGCCACCATTTTTCCGGAAAAGCACACAAACAAAAATGTATACATAGGGATACCTGCAGGTATTTGGAAACAAAGATTTTACAATCTGAAACACTCATTTTCCAACGCCTTGTAATAACAAACAGCCCTATCAAAATACCACTGGAACACGAAGGACGGTGGACTCACCACACAGGTTAAATGGAGGATCATCAGATATGCTCATACTCCCAACAACTTCAGGAACAGATGTAATCTATTCTTGGAGGAGAAAATAGCTATTATCAAATATAGGGGTCCAAATGAACTTTTTAACCAGAGAAACGAACAGATTTTTAAATGCAGACATAAAAATAGGTATAGGATCAGTTAACAAGATAAAAATTAAAGCTATAAGTTTTTTTAGAATAACCTAGAATGACCCGCTTAAGTCTTTATACCCTCAAACAGTTTTACAGTTTTGCTATCATAGGTACTCTACGACTATGCTATTATTATTATTATGTCATTTTTCATCATATTTCTATTTCTGCTATGGTCGCACGACCTAACCAAGTGTGCGGGAAGACCTAAGGCAGGTCGTGGCGTGTTGTTATGGCTCCATTTCATGTTATTTCTATCTTTACCATCATCCCTAGCGTTACATAGACAAAGTTCTCCTTAGTGTGTGGTCTGTACTTAATAAGACAATTTTTTGTATATCTCTTAATCTGGGGTTTCCAGGGATTCTTTCAATGTGTTGTTTTGTTCCATTTTTTATCATTCCAAGTGCACCTACTATCACTGGCACAACTCTTGTTTTCAATTTCCACATTTTTTCTATTTCAATTTCCAGGTCTTTATATTTTGACAGTTTTTCAAATTCCTTGATTGCTATGTTACAATCCGCTGAACAAGCCATATCAATTAATAGAGAAGTTTTTCTTTCTGGTTTTTAGCAATAATGTCCGGCCTATTTGCTTCAATTTTTCTATCTGTGTAGATGGTGTAATCCAATAGAATGGTTACATCTTCTATTTCTGTAACCGTGCAGGGTGATGTTCATACCAGTGTTTGTTTACAGATTTTCAATAGTGTTTACACATTGTCCAATGTATTATTATTATTATTATTATTATTATTATTATTAAGAGTAGATATATAGTTAATGTGCTTAAATATAAGCATATAATTATATTTTTTAATTAATTTTTATATTATAAATAATTAGGTAATCTCACTGCAATGTTGTTATTCTTACTTTTACCATTATTATTATTATTACTATTAGTTTTGCACCTTTATTTAAAGTAGATATATTTAAAATTTATTGAAATATATATATATATATATATATATATATATATATATATACTGTATTTTTTAAATTGGGTTTTCATATAAATAATCATTATTCATATTTTTTTTATAAGCGTTTCACCCCGAGCAAGGCATGTCACTGCCACTACTGCGCAGGGGGCTACATCGAGTGGAGAAAGGATGGTTAAATATAGGAAATGTCAGTGGGTGGGTGATAGGCGGGTAGGGGTACCGAGAATGGTTAAATATAGGAAATGTCAAAGGGTGGGTGATAGGCGGGTAAGGATACCAAGAATGAGGGTTGAGTAGATGAGAGTGTTCTGAGAATAATTGGGAGTTAGTGTGATAGGAGGTGTCTATTGACCCTACATTTAAAAACCTGGAGCTTTTAGCTGTCGGGAAAGCAGACTTGTGGAAGGGAGTTCCACAGGCGGGAAGCCCGAGAAAAGAAGCTGTTGGAGTAGAATTTACGGTTACATCTTATCTGTTTAACTGTAAAAGGGTGGGACCTAGTTGCTAATCTAGTATTTCGTGTAAATTCGTGCTTAGGCGGTACCAGTGATCTAAGTTCATCGGAGCAGAAGCCATGAAAATACTTGTAGAAGAGGCACAGGGAAGCCACATCACGCCGGTGAGAGAGTGGTTGCAGTTGGTCTGCCAAGTTAGTATCAACCAAGTTACAGATCCTCCTTTGTATTTTGTCAAGAAGCCCAAGGAGAGCAGCAGGGGCACCCGACCAGATATGGCAGCAATATTCAATATACGGGCGGATGGTATATTTGTATATGTGCAGGATAGATTCAGGTGGGAAAAACTTCCGGGCCCTGCACAGAGAGCCGACTTTCATAGCCACCTATTGTTGTATGTTGTTGTATGTTATCCTTATCACTAGGATCATGAGTATCTATTTTTAGATTTGTTTCATTCTTATTTATCCTTATTACTTCTTTCATTACTATGATTTTATTAGTAATGTTTCAATAATGATTTACATATTTTTAGTTATTCACTCACCTCTAAGTTTTATTCTTTCATTATACTCTTTAATGTTTTTTTTTAATTTTTTAAAAATCTTTTAATCTTTTAATTATTAATTAATATTAATTTTAGGTCTCTAGATTTTAGTTTCTTTAGTACCACGCTATTATTATTAGAAAAATATAAGACTATTACCATTACGGTTAAAGTTAAATAGAAAAACTAACAATGATTTGTCAAACGTAAGTTCAACCCTAATCTTTAAATTCCAAACTTTTGTGTATCTAGATCAAAGACGCAACGCAAAGCTAAAATCTAATACGTTAAGTTAAATCCCAGTTTCTTTTATTCTATTCTTCTACTTTTCCTTCTCTCTCTTTTCTCTTTTTAATATTTATTCTTTTCTTTCTCTTTTCTCTTCCGTGTGACTTCGTGTGGATAAATTTGAAATATTGTTGTATGAATTTGGTTTGAGAAGCTGCTGGGACTGCAAAGTAAAGTCTTACCAATGGATTTGTAAAACTATCTAACTTTTGTTTCCTGATTATAATACTCTGTTAAATTTAGCGATAAATTTTAACATTGAGTTCTCTTTGGAGTCTTTCTATTGGAATTTACCTTACCAAATTTCAAGGATTCTACTTTATATATATATATATATATTTATATATATATTTATAATGATTGTTTAATACTTAGTTTTTGGTCCTAATAGGCCTAGACCAGTACACATTTGTATTAACAAATGTTCTATACAATTATATTGTAGAACTTTTGAATATTTTCCATTTTTAAACGAGTTATTTCTCTACCCAAGTTTTTACCATGAGTGGTGTCTTCGGGCGATTTTTAATAACTATAAAAAAATAGTTATTTAAAATCGTCTGAAGACGATATATATATATATATATATATATATATAGAATAAAGTGCGAGAAGCTGTAAGCGTGTTGTTTAAAGTGTAGATTTAATGTTGTCATTATGGTTAATATTACTTGCTTTGTGTATGATATATTAAGTGTTCATAATGGTATTTGTGTAGCTACATGCGTTTTGAGTCTAAAGTTGACTCTCTTTAGGCGAATAAATTTGTGACTTCACATATCGGGATCCGTTTGTTTTTCTGATCGCGAAAGTATTGTTCATAAATAGAAAAGTGATGAGCGGGTCAGAAAATTCATATGCGTGCGTATTGGTTAGGGTTTTTTATTTCTGTTTTTAATATATATATATATATATATATATATATATATAGTGACGTGAATTAATAAATATACATATATATATATATATATATATATATATATATATATAGTGACGTGAATTAATAAATATACATATGAGGAGGGTGTACATATGTATAGTGTTATTATTCAGATTCTAATAAAACAGTGTTCATAACGCATAATGCTCCGAGTTGTGACATAGACATAATATAATATGCACATTTATTAATATATATATATATATATATTAACCACGAGGTTTTGTTTTCATGAGGTATCGATTATCGATTCCGTAACGTGGTGACAAATTAAGTCTGGTGACAAAGAATCTATCTATCTATCTATCTATCTATCTATCTATATTGGGCGTGTATAATGATAATATACACGCTAAAAAGTCTGTCTCCTTCTACCGAGCGCCCGTAGCTCAGAGGTAGAATCGCCAACTGACGCAAATTCTGTCGGATTTCAATCCTGGGTAAAAAGCAATCGGCTCTCTAACAGTACTGATGAGTTGTGATTCAGCGAAACAGATCTGTCTGCGGATGACTATATATATATATTCTTATGCATTCATAAAGATAACACGGAATACTTATTTTGGTGTCTTGTTGACTAATGAAATCAGTTGGATACTGATTGATCAGCGAAAGATGTCAAAATATAACTACAGTGAAACAGATCTGTCTGCAGATATATATATATATATATATATATATATATATATATATATATAATCTTATGCATGCCCTAAATGCATTAAAATTTTTGGAAACTTTTTGACATCTTTCGCTATCCAACTGATTTGATCAGACAACAGGACAGCAAAATAAGTGTTCCAAATTATCTTTATATGAAAATCTTTGACGCTATACAAGCATGTCCTAATATCGTTGGTTAAAAGCGGTTTGAACGAGTGACGTCTAAGGGTCTTGGCAATGAGCATCCTTCTTTTAATTTTGTAGATTTGCGCAAGAGAATCCCAAGCAAAACACAATACCAAATAACAGAAACCAAATTCTTGAGGACTATCAGCAGCAACAACAATGTAAATTGACAGCACATGTAACTCGGAAAGAAAGAAATCGGGATATTGACATTCCACACGACTTAAAAAGTTCAGAAGGCTCCCCAAACAACAGGGGAAAAACTGATAACAACTACTTAACTTGAGAAATCTATTTTCCTGAAAAATTATTTCAAAAGAAATATTTAATAAATTTTAACCGAAAACTATACTAGTTCATCAAATTCCAAATGTTTTCTTATATTGAAACGGCTAATATTATCATTACAATGTCTATTTACTATACAAGTAGATTTTCTTCTAAGTTGTAAGTCATGTTTATACGTATCAAGTTGTATTCAGTGTTATTCATATTGAGAATACTTTTTCTTTTGATAGAGACAATCGCAAAATTCAAATGAGATATTTTTTCTGTCAGTATCTTGTGTAGGATTTGAATTTTAATAATTTTGTTTGTTAAGAACAAAAAAGATAACAAAAAAAAACGAGTTTATTGTTTTCCTTGTACTATCTTGATTCAGAAGTACTCTTCTGTATCAGACATTGAAAATTGTTGTCTGTCAACCATTACAGACAACCTCTTCTGCCTCCCATAAGCATGGACCAAGTGATTCTCCCTGAGAGTAATACACTACGCTTCCTCGGACTTACCCTGTCCTCAGACTTCAAATGGAACCACTATATTGAATCCATAGCAAAATCTACTGCTAAGAAGATTGGGTCACTATGTCGATCCAGGATGTTTTTTCCACCTGAATCCATCCTGCATATATACAAGTCAACCATCCGTCCGTGCATGGAGTACTGCTGCCATTTATGGTCAGGTGCCCCTGCCGTTCTCCTCAGTGTTCTTGACAAGCTCCAAAGGAGAGTCTGTAATGTGATAGGTACTGATCTGGCGACTCGACTGCAGCCCCTTCCCCATCGTCGAAATGTGGCCTCCCTTTGTCTCTTCTATAAATACTTCCATGGCTTCTGCTCGGATGAGCTTAAGTCACTGATGCCTCCTCAACAGGTGTTTACTCGTGCAACCAGACTGGCAACTGGGTCCCACCCATTCACAGTCAGATTAGCCAAACGCAAACGACAATTCTACTCCTGCAGCTTCTTCTCTCGCACTTCCCGCCTGTGGAACTCGCTCCCGTATTCTTGCTTTCCTGACGGCTACAACCTTCAGAAATTTAAATGCAAAGTCAATACTCATCTACTAACCACTGGACTCTAGCTCTCTCCCCTCCCCTGTATAACCTTCCCTTTCTCTCCACCTATGTATCTGTCATTGCACCTGCTTTCTCAGCTTTCTATTGTTCCTTTCTAACTAGTTTGTACTCCTCACTCTTTTCTAATTAATCTTTTTACATTTATGTAACCCCCTGCACATCAGTGGCGTTTCCGCCTTGCTCAGGGTGAAATGATGAAAAGAAATAAATAAAAAAATAAAAGCTGTTTATGAAGTTCTTATTCAATAGAGACTTTTCATAATATCTTTCAGTTGAAAGGTCTACAAATATAGCAATGAAATAGGGTCATAGATCGAGAATGCTTATGAAGTCTTTCCTGAGTTTTGGTGCAATCTGATAAATATTAAACAAAACTGATAGAAAATCAAGATTATTAGTCGCTTTGAAATCTTATTGGAGAAAAATATGAGCTCCCCGACATATTTTTCCTCTAAGATTTCTCGAATATTTAGGCCAGTAGACGAAAATAAATAAATATACTGTTTAATAAATAAATAAATAGAACGTCTAGTCAAATACGTGTATTCACTAAAAAGAGGTCGATACATTTGATCGATACACATAAGAGGAGGATGTAAGAAATTCAGTTAATAAGGATATGTAGAAAATCAAATAGTTAACCCTAGTCTTGAAGATTAAGATTGTAGTGATCAATAGAGCATCTCCTTCGGAGTCTTTTCCACAACGTAACTAGTCGTAGGTATAACAAAAAACAAATACATCCGATAGCAAAGCTTCTGACTGAAATGTTGTGAGAAACGTGTAACTAGCTGACTCGGAGTGGTTGAACCTGTTAGGGTCCTAGCCCATAGCTAGCTATGGGCTAGGACCCTAACAGGTTCGACCACTAACCTAGTTAACCTCCAAACAAGGGTCAAAACACTAGGAACGTATAAAAATAGACAATTCCTATCTAGTGGCCAGATTGTATATTTTTTTGTTATCTCGGTCCTATACATTCTCACGAGTGGCTAAACCGATGGTTGGAGAATTATTTTTTTCAGTCATCTTTTTTCTTATTGAGTCCCAGTTTCTATATAGACTGCCAACCAAGGCTTGAGACCAAAATTTCATAACCTTTTTACCCTTGCAGTGTTATATATTCTTTTACTGCTGTGTATAATTTTGTATTAGCTCTGAACGACGCAAAGCCGGTAAGATTTGAAAAAAGTAAATATAGTTTTGAAATGTCAGAGAGTGCGAAAAACAAGGTGGCTGGCTGGGTTTTATTTTGACGAATAGAGGTCGAGGTCAAGAAAATAAGCGCTCAAAATATGAATAAAATGCAGGATGAAAATGCCACGTGTCGAGCGAGTGTCGCCTATTTAATAGATCAGAGAGACAGTTGAGTTCAGTTCAGGCCAGCGACATGAGTGAAAGGAAAACGAACTCAGCAGGTAACTGTCTCTCGTGTCGGCGCGTGCCTACCTCCAACCAAACATATACTTTTCACAAACCACATCACCGAACAAAAAGAATAAAAATATATTGTATATTTTTATATATTTGGGTCGGGGTTTTTATCAGCAAAGCTTAGAAGATTTTTATTCAAGTTTTATTCTTTGTTATTCCAGGTGAAGAGGAATTAAGGTAAGAAAATAATCACTGACGATCAGATTAATGGCAGGTTAACCATTAAAGAGGGAAAACAAACAAGGGAAGAGTAGGATGAAGGGAAAAAGGGAGAAGGAGAAAAGAAAACAGGTTGGTTAGTATGTATTCTTTGGGATCAAATCTCCATTCTGATTAGCCACAAAAACCACTCACATACATTCACAGCAAACCAAAAGTGTTGTCATTTAAATGTATATCAACTGTGCAATTACATCAACATTGCCTGATCGCTAAACAGAAATTTCCATGTCGCAATGTGCAATTGATACATAATTATATAATTATATGTGAAAAGTGTATGTATATAATTATAAATATCAGTTATACATACATACATACATATATATATATATATATGCAATTTGTTATATATATTATATTGTTTACATATTATATATGCGTGGTATTTATTTAAAAGCGCTCAATATCAGTGATAGAGCAGACATATTCATACAGATAAGTGTGAGTTTGTAACCCTGGGTTTCACGCTTTTGCGATCGTCAAACAAACTGATTAATTTTAAAAAATTAATCAGTTGGTCTGACGATCGCATAAGCGTGAAACCCAGGGTTACAAACTCACACCTATCTATATGAATAATTATATATATATATATATATATATATATATATATATATAACATAAATTAGATTGTTTTATCATTTCATTCCAAGCAAGGCGCTAGAAGTTACAGAGAGAGAGAAACACGACACAGGGAGTGTCGTAAAAAGATACAGATTGGAAGGAATTCAAGGAGAAAGTAGATGACAATTGACGTTTCATTTAAACGTTTTGAGATCGAGTACCACAAGCGGAAAGTGTGAGAAAAGAAACTGTTAGAATAGCAGAGGTGGTTACAGTTAATTAATTCAACGATTAAACAGTGTGCGACTTAGATACCAATCTAGTTGCACCCGTAAATTCGTGTGGTCGGGGTACCAGGGAAAAAATCACACCAGAGCAGTTTCCATGTTTTATAAGAACCGCTGTTTAAAAATTTATTATATCCAATTATTAATATCTATTTCATTAATATCTATCTTGTTTATATTCTTTATCGTAGTTCATGTGGCAAACAATATATTTAAGGAAAAAAATGCCTCTCTTTTTGTCAGAGTTTTTGGCAATACAATGAAATATATATATCGCTCGTTTCTGAGACAGCACACTTAGGTTTTCATTCACAAAAGAAATAAATATGTAAACAGGCACAAAAATAAACGTAAGTAACCAATATCCTTCTTCTTCTATGTGCCTTGTCCTTTCAGGACATAGACGATCATGGCCTTCCACGTCTCCCTATCCATGGTGGCTCTCAGCACACGTCCTCCTGTAACATATCGCAAACCCCGTTCTGTCATCCACCTGCTCCGGCCCTTTAAATATGTTATCCGCTGCTTTCCTCTTTCTCTTTTTCCTTCTATCTGGCCTGTTAGTATCAGGTTCTCCAAGCCCTCCTTTCTCACTGCATGTCCCAGAAACTCTAGTTGTCTCTTCCTGATGCCCAATAATAATTTGCTTTTCGTTTCCATTCTTTCCAAAACCTCATCATTGCTCACATGCTCGATACATACGAATAACCCATATCATTTCTATGATTATAATAATTTTAAATAATATAAGAGTTTGAAGCTTGTATTATAATAACCGGGAATTTTCCAATAATAGGCTGTACGTTTATAATAAATGATGAATATTAAATTTGTCACTGTTTCTTAGCGACATTTTGCGGAGCCCCAGGCATACCGTTTGAGAAACACGGACATACCGTTTGAGAAACAGTGGTCTACACTTTTTAAATACCCACTAAATCAGTTATGCACTGCTTCCGAACATTTTCTATACAGAGATAAATTATATTTTGAATGCAAATGAAAAATGTATTGGCTTTCGACTGTAAGATGTCGTTGGGCGGCGTATGGCGTGTCTTTGGCGTTTTAACCTGGTGGAGTCGACAACTCCCCAGATTAGAGCACAGCCGATGTCCTCCTCTAGGTGACTTACCTTAGTCGCATACACGTGGCCATTGAAGTACATCTGAGGAACCCTTCCGCTCTGGCCTGCGACTTGCGTCGAAGAGGTTCTTCGCTTAATCGTGCCGTGTGAGAACCACCCCTACACGCAATTTTAGTCCGTCAGCTGAAGTGGTTTACCATCACGTGCAAGACTAAGGGGATGGTTGAGGACCAAAAATTGAGGATGGTTGAACGTGCCATAAATTAAAGGTACTACCCCTATACAGAACCCCTTATGGTTCCACACCTATGTATTTTGCACCTGATGTCGCAGTGAACAGATACCCATCAAATGTATCACTTTAAGAAACATCAATATATATATATATATATATATATATATATATATTAAATGATAAGAATAGAATTCAATAGATCAGCAAGAAAAGAATAAAAGTATAAGATTATCATCTAAACTTATTTATAAATGGAACTTTGTGTGTGTGTGTATATATCTGTGTGGGTGTCCGTTACCTATAGACTCCGAAACGGCTGAACGAATTTTCATGACAATTTACACAGTTGTACTATAAGCGTCTGCGAGTGTTCTTAGCTAGGTTTTGTGTGGAGGTACCTCCGATAAATAACGAAAATCGATAATCGAAAAAATCGGGTTATAGAAGGAGTGGTCCGATTTTAATCAAATTTGATACACTCATAAACAAAGACATAAGAAACGATATTCAGAAGTTCCAAGGTTGCAGTTCGTACAATAGTGCAGAAAATCGATAATATAAAAGCAAGATTTTTGTGTGTGTGTCTCTTTATCTGTCTGTATGTCCTTTATACAAATCTACAATTTTTATCCAATTCTCACCAAATTTCACACAAATATTGTTTAGGCTGAGTCTGAGCTACAGGACCATGGATTAGTTTTAAAGCTTTCATTACACCCGAGCAACGCCAGGTTATACTGCTAATCGATTATATGAGAAAATCTATTTGTTACTATTATTTTTGTTGTTAAAGATTGATTATTCTGAACAAGTACAAAGTTTATAAAAGAGATTTTTTTGTCCGTGCAGCGATAAATTGCACTTTGCACGAGAAGAAAAACATACAGAATTTATATTATAAAAAATGTATATCCGTCAAAAAACATTTCTGTCAGTTATTTTGCAATAGAACATACTAAAAAATGGCAAAGATAATAATCCAATCACATTGCAGTTGGTTGAACTTGAATAATCTGAACAGAATTCTTTCCCTTAATTAATTTCTTTCGCTGTATCTATTCAGCTGCAATCCACGCGACACTAGATATGTTTCTCTTTATTAAGCATACATTTTACCGAATCAAAAACGGGAAACTAGACGTGCTACAACACAAAAGCGAATGGCGACAAAAACCCTATCGATGACGGTTGTTTTGTGTCTATCTTACGAGTGTCGGCGAAAAAAAAAGAGGTATCATTTTTTTCTATATCAAGTACAATTTTATGGAAAAACATGTCGATTTGAACAATATAGTTTTCGTATGATACGTTTCGTTTTTTAGGACTTCATCAGACGAAACTGATTGTTAACAAATTTGTGCATACAACATAAACTTTTAACTGATGAAGTCCTAAAGAAAGAAACGCGTTGTACGAAAACATTTCCACTTTATCATAATATTTTACTGAAATTTTATAGACAGGAAATATATTTGTTATTAGTCTTGTATATCAGCATTTGAAAACCTGGCTTTAAGATATTGACTAATCGTAGGGTGTAGATTGAAATGTAAGAGAACCCCCCCCCACACACACACGTATATATATATATATATATATATATATATATATATATTTTTTTTTAAGGCGGTAACGCCACTGATGCGCAGGGGGCTACGTAAGGGTAAAAAGAATGGAAGAGAAAAAGCCGGAAACCACATTCTAAACAGGGAACAAGGGATGAGCCTCTTCACCTGTTCAATAGATGAGGGTGGAGTGTGAACCGGGCGATAGTTTAGTCTATCTACTCCAATTGAAAAAAAAAAAAAAAAATAATAAAAAAGGAAAAGAGTGAAAAGATTGGAAAAGAGAAAACCGGAAACCGCATCCTAAACAGGAAACAAGGGATGAGCCTCTTCACCCGTTCAATAGATGAGGGTGGAGTGTGAACCGGGCGATAGTTTAGTCTATCTACTCCAATTAAAAAAAAAATAATAATAAAAAAGGAAAAGAGTGAAAAGATTGGAAAAGAGAAAACCGGAAACCGCATCCTAAACAGGAAACAAGGGATGAGCCTCTTCACCCGTTCAATAGATGAGGGTGGAGTGTGAACCGGGCGATAGTTTAGTCTATCTACTCCAATTAAAAAAAAAATAATAATAAAAAAGGAAAAGAGTGAAAAGATTGGAAAAGAGAAAACCGGAAACCGCATCCTAAACAGGAAACAAGTGATGAGCCTCTTCACCCGTTCAATAGATGAGGGTGGAGTGTGAACCGGGCGATAGTTTAGTCTATCTACTCTAATTGAAAAAATAATAATAAAGGAAAAGAGTGAAAAGATTGGAAAAGAGAAAACCGGAAACCGCATCCTAAACAGGAAACAAGGGATGGGCCTCTTCACCCGTTCAATAGATGTGGGTGGAGTGTGAACCGGGCGATAGTTTAGTCTATCTACTCCAATTGAAAAAAAAATAATAAAGGAAAAGAGTGAAAAGATTGGAAAAGAGAAAACCGGAAACCGCATCCTAAACAGGAAACAAGGGATATATAAATTAAACTATAACTATACTCGTATCGAAAGACTTTCTAAGAATCTACGAAGAAGGGAAAAAACAGTTTTAAAAAAGAAAGAGCTAAGTACATGAGCGTCAGTCAAAAGGGTTCGGACCGAGTTAGCACGTAGCCTAAAAAACCCTAAACGGATCGTCAGGGAAAGCTGGCTCTCCTTGACGATCCGTTTAGGTGAAACCTAGGTAGGTTCGTCTGGCTTATTATGTACTATATATATATAACTTTCAGTCAACACTTCATCAGAGAATACCGTTGGAAACGCAATAAAAGTATTTACAAATTCTGTAATATTAAATAATCCATATTTATCTTTCTCTCTGTCTGTCTGTCTGTCTGTCTCTCTCTCTCTCTCTCTCTATCGACATATAAATATATTGTTTGAACATTATTTTTATAGATATTCGTATTTGAGTGGATATTTCATTTTTTTCCGGCTACCTCTAAATAGATACTAGTAGACATCAATAGCTCTGAAGCGTCTTATCTGCTCGACCACGAACAATTTCACAGTAGAAAGAGCCGAATTAAGCCTTATAAACACAACTTTTCGATTTCTCGTAAATACCTATGTCTGCAATCAGCACTGTATCGTCTACTTACAGTATGTTATTCAAGTTGGGGCCTCCGATGACAAATCATGGCAAAAGATTTAGGGTCCTCAAAATAGTCTCGTTGTACAAGTTGAAAAGACACATCTTAGTCTTACGCCCCTTTTCATCTTTTTATATTTGCTGACTTCGTTACCTGTCCGTATGCAGACATACGTTTGCTGCCAGTAGAGAAAATGCTAAATTTTCCTCCTCTCTTATTCGAGGGTTTCGGGAGTAGAGGCTCTAACTGACACCAAGTCAATCGAGTTTCGATCCCGGCTTTAAGCAAGTGGATGTCTAGCCACACGGATCAGCTGAGATACAGCGATACAGGTTTGTATGTGGATTACTAATAATATATATATATATAGTGTGAGTCAAAATTATGTTAACAGTTGCTGCTGTAATTGGCCCGTATTTCTTTACAACCCCAACAATGACTGCAAATGCTTATATGAAATCGCTGCCAAATTTGCCATTGTTAAAATACACCTACAAATCAGACAAGCTGGGTATTTCTAACAGAATGGTGCACGTCCTTATTTTGGGCGTATGGTTCGCACTTGTCTTGGTGAAAGGCTGACCATTGGCATGGTCATCAAACTTTCCTGACTTCTGGTTATGGCGTATGATAAAGGATCGCGTATATAGCAAAAAAGTTAGAGATATCGAAGAACTCAAGGATAGAAGAATAGGGTGTAATATCAAATATTCCCGATGAAATGTGTGTCAAGGCACTTAATTGTACTGCTGATCGCTGGTTTTTAGGGCATCAATCGTGCTGATGGACGGGTGGAAACTGTTTAGTAAACTCAGAGTAAATGATTCCTCTCATACTAATGTTAACATAATTTTGACTCACACTCTCATGCTAGTTTTAACATAGTTTTGACCCAGTCTCTCATACTTGTGTTAACATAATTTTTGTGCGTTGTGGTGCAATGGATATCGAGTCGGAACGACAACTCGGGGAGCCGAGTTCGAATGCTAGTTGAATTCCTTGCATTCACTTACGCACAAATACCCTTGGGAAAGGTTTTAATCAGTCTCTTCCCTCCAGTTATGGGTTAGATAATAGGACAGATTGGGTTCCATAGCCTTGATTGGCAACCTGTCTACCACAGAAAGCAATGGCAACCTACTGCGGGATAACCTTCTGCCCAGTCAGTCATGTCTCTTTCGAGACATGATCACCCAAAGCGTGTTTCACGTATGGCACCTAACTGAATCTTATAATAGTGCTAACATAATTTGTCTGACACTATATACACTCACAAACACACACACACACACACACACACACACACATATATATATATATATATATATATATATATAATATGCACCTGATGATTGCATAGAGTATGGACCACCGAGTCATACTATTGACATAGTATAATATATATATATATATATACCCGAGGCATAAACAAATTAAAGAGTGATGTATTACTCAAAACAACTGATATGAGTCTTGCTGACTCCGAGAAAAGGCATTCAGCCAAGGACTTGAATAAAATGGCATCTAGCGAACATATTTTTCCATTTCCGAAATCCCAAGTGGTTAAATGTATTGATGACCACTAACGGATTTGAAACAGTGCCAACAGCTTTATATATTTATGGAAGACAGATGAACGTCTTGTAACTGAAGTTTTGAGATATGATTTTGTTACTATAAACTCTGTGTATAAGTTTAATTTTTTTTATCCAATTGCTTATTTACTGTCTGTACTGCTTATTTAACGGTAGAAGAATATAAAAAAAAACGACCCGTGATAAAAAAAGAAATGCAAATAAATAAAACTACATGTGCGTTGTGGGGCAGCGGATATCGTATTGAAACGGGAACTTGGGAGGCCGAGTTCGAATTCTAATTGAATTCCTTGCATTCATTTACACGCAAATACAATTAATAAAGGTAATCCCTCTCTTTCCTCCAGTTATAGGTTAAATAACAGGACAGATGGAGTTCTATAGCCTTGGCTGGCAAATATTCTCCAGTAGAAAGTAATGGTAAACTACTACGGGATAATCTACTCAGTCAGTTATGTCTCTTTCAAGACATGATCGCCCAAGCGTGTATCACCTATGGCACTTAACTGGCTGACTCAATCATTAATAATAATAGCAAAAAATTTGGTAGATAAAAATTATTATTTCCACCTCTGGGTGATAAAAATAATACAATTTGATGGAACACTAACGGATACAAAATATTGCTTCAAGATATGAAAATTTAAATGATACTTGCTGGTGAGCTTTTGTAGCCTAATCAGCAATTTGTTTTGTCATTTAGAGAGACTCAAGTTCATTTAGAGAGACTCAAGTTCATTTAGAGAGACTCAAGTTCATTTAGAGAGACTCAAGTTCAATTATTATTGTTAACTTATTCTTTCGGCAAGACGTCCAAAAACGATAAATAATACTTAGACTAGATCTTGATTGAAAAAAATGTTCCATTTATCTTCTCTGAGATAAGGTAGGATTTTTTATTCTTTAAACTGTTCGGATTATTTTCCTCATCTTTATTGCCATGTTTACGACGTTTCGACCGTTGTACGCTCCGGCCTTTTTCAATAAGACAATTTCAACAGAACCATTTATTTTGATCAATGGAGTATATAATTCTCGTTTCATGTGCGATGCTACTTCCGGACATATTGCCCAGTGGATATAAACAATGATTTTTTTCTAGTGACTTAACCCAAACAGCTGTGAGTTCAATACCTGGCTACAGTAGTGGGGAACAAATAACTTAGAATGTTGAGTTAAAGGGAGATAACTACATAGTATCAAGAAGTGGCATCACACATGGAATGAGAATGATGCACCCCAGTGATCGAAATAAAGGGTTTGGTTCAAAATTCTCAACACCTAAAGAAGGCCGGAGCATAAAATGGCCGAAACGTTGTACCCATGGTAATAAAGACTTTATTGTGATATTTCTTTTGTCTTTTCTTAAATCATGCTCTTTTCTAAGTGTTCCAAAATATCAAAACATATAATAATTATCCGTGTGCATTTTTTTCTATATTCTGTCCTATCTTTA
Source organism: Ascarosepion bandense (assembly GCA_037127315.1). NCBI lineage: Eukaryota > Metazoa > Mollusca > Cephalopoda > Sepiida > Sepiidae > Ascarosepion > Ascarosepion bandense. The sequence goes on from JBBBDQ010000346.1 coordinate 4,906,610, forward strand.
GCGGGAAAGAAGGGGAATCATCTTAAGTTGTTAAGTTTATGAGTAATTACAACCGTTTGTCCTTTTAATAATAATTTTTGCAAATAAAATATTAATCTGCATTTAAAAAAATTCAGTTCCTGAGCAAAATATTCTGTTTTATTAGTCAGTTTCGTTTTATTACATTGCAATCTTTTATTTTTTCAAGCCTTTAATGTAAGGCACTCAGATAACTTTGTCTATTAAGTGATCATCTTGTTCAAGTTGCTTTTTAAATTGGCTATGTGGTCTTTGTGGAGCAAGTAGGTACTCAGTACACATTCGGTAGCTAACAAGCAACAAAGGTAGCTATACTTGATTAAGTGCTTTCCATTGACGAAATGTGGGTCATGTATGATACTCCCAAGCGGTCCAGTCTTAGGTTGTCATCATCAGACCCTGTGCTTCACAGCAAAAGACGAGCTGTACACGAAGATCAGGCATGATCATGTTCTGTATCTGATGAACGAGTCAGCCAGTGGTGTGCTATCAACTGCTACCAACAGGCTACAAAATCAACAAGCACTGAAACAGAAGGAGACAGCATTGGTTAATGCCAAGCCTCCTGTGGAACGGGTGACCAGGGATACCTTACAGCGACTTTGAGAGACACTGTTCAATCTACCTTACTCAACGGACTTTGTGCCAATGGATTACCATCTCTTTCTTTCCCTGGACAACTGCCTTCGTGGGAAATCTATCGCTATTGAAGCTAAATTTCGGCAGCTCACACACAGATTTCTTTGCACCAAACACCTGATTTTTACTACAGGGCATGGCGCATTTGACAAAACGTTCTGGATTCCGATGATAATTACTTTAAGAACTAACGATATGTCAAAGTTTCAGTATATCTTTTTTTTGTAATAACTAAACAACAGCAGACGTTTTTGTTTGTTCGATAGTTTTCGAAGAAGGTTTTTTCCCTTGATTCGATAGTTTTCGAGGAAGGTCTTCGGGAAGAGGATAATTATAATCTCGTTTATATATATATATATATATATATATATATATATATATATATATATATATGATTAATGTGGTGAAATTTATCACTTGTATATTATAACAGGAGTAATTAATGAATAGTTAAGATACCATTGAATTTCTAATGAATAGAATGAGAACGGATTAATTAAACGTCTCATTGGCTTCTATTATAATTATAATCTCGTATATATATATATATATATATATATGATTAATGTGGTGAAATTTATCACTTGTATATTATAACAGGAGTAATTAATGAATAGTTAAGATACCATTGAATTTCTAATGAATAGAATGAGAACGGATTAATTAAACGTCTCATTGGCTTCTATTATAATTATAATCTCGTATATATATATATATATATATATATATATATATATATATATGATTAATGTGGTGAAATTTATCACTTGTATATTATAACAGGAGTAATTAATGAATAGTTAAGATACCATTGAATTTCTAATGAATAGAATGAGAACGGATTAATTAAACGTCTCATTGGCTTCTATTATAATTATAATCTCATATATATATATATATATATATATATATATATATAGTAGAGGTAGAATGGCCGACTGACGCCATTTCGGTCGGATTTCAATCCTGGGTAAAAAGCAATCTGATATTTAATGGTACGGATGAGCTGTGATACAGCGAAACAGATCTGTCTGCGGATGACTATTTATGCTCTCACACCCTGATTGAGCACTCTGGATGAATGGTAGACATTGAAAAACAGTAACTACTCTGCTACGCATCGCTCATTCAGTATTGAATTACAGCAATCTGGCTATTGGGCGTGTATAATAATAATACTATAATAATAATAGTAAACGGAATGGAATTCCACAAGCGGGAAGTGCGAGAGAAGAAGCTCTCGGAGAAAAATTTCCGTTTACAATTTATTGGTTTCAATCTTGTGGCTTGAGTAAATTCAAGTATGGGTGTACCAGTGAGCTAAGTTTATCTGAACAGAGGCCGTGAAAGTATTTGTAGAAGAGACACAGGGAAGCCACATTGCGCCGGTGAGAAAGTGACTGTATATGAGCCGCCAAGTCAGGATCGATCACATTACAGATTCTTCGTTGGATTTTGTCAAGGACCCCTAGGTAGATAGCAGGAGCAACCGACCAGATATGGCAGAAGTATTCAATGCACGGGCGGATGGTAGATCTAAACTTATTTATAAATGGAACTTTGACTGTGTGTGTGTGTGTGTGTGTGTGTGTGTGTGTGTGTGTGTGTATCCGTTACCTATAGACTCCGAAACGGCCGAACCAATTTGCTTAAAAATTTACACAGTTGTACTATAAGCGTCTGTCAGTGTTTGTAGCTAGGTTTTGTGTCGAGATACCCCCGATAAATATCGAAAATCGATAATCGAAAAAATCGGGTTATAGAAGGAGTGGTCCTATTTTTGATCAAATTTGATACACTCATAGACAAATACATAAGAAACGATATTCAGAAGTTTCAAGGTTGCAGTTCTTACAATAGTGCAGAAAATTTGATATCAATACCAGGAAACCAAAATTTGATTTACATCAATTCATTTTTCTTTCGGTCTACGGTTTCGCTTTAACTGGAAACAACTATTGCTTTTTAGTCTTTCGTGCCAACGTCCAAAGAGTCTGAGTTCCAGGACCATGGATTAGTTTTAAAGCTTTCATTACACCCGAGCAACGTCAGGCTGTACTGCTAGTTTGTATATGTGCAGGATTGTTTCTGACGGGAAAAACTTCCTAGCCCTACACAGAGAGACCGACCTTCTTAGCAGCGGATTTAACGATGGATTCTGTATAGTCGTTCCACTTGATGTCTGTTGCGAGAGTTACCCCGAGGAGGCGCAGTGTTTTGCTTTCTGGGAGTTTAGCCTGATCCATGCTAATGTGGGTTAGAAGCGATTGCCTGTAATGATTAATAAATAGCAGCTTCGTTTTGGAAGCATTAAAATTCGCGAACCATTTCTTACCCCAGTCTGCCACGGATTGAGGTCCTTTTCTAGCTAGGTAACGAGGTTTGCTTTGTTAGCTTCGGCATATTTTTGATCGAGAGTAAACCTTTGTCTCGTCAGCGTATATGACTACTTGAGATCTTATTACATCGGAGAGATCGTTAATGTAGATAAGGACAAGTATAGTACCTAGAATAGAGCCTTGAGGGACACCCACGTTCGTATAAAAATATTGGGAGGCATGTCCATTCAATATTACCTTCATTGTGCGAAATAAAATAGGATAGTTATTCATTTTTATTTTTTCATTTTGACTGTATAAGGATTAATGGTTTGAAAGAAAAATATAACCTCAAAAGAATAAAACAACATATTGTAAAGTTATTGAATGTTAGAAGCAGTATATAAGACAACGAAGAAATTGGAAGAGGTCACATTAAAAAAAGAAATTACAAAACGTTGGCGAGATCTAAAAAAAATAACAAAATAACAAAAGACCTTAAGAAATATCACAGTTTTAAGGAAAAGCGTGGGACATAGATTAGAGCTTTGAGGGACACCCGCGTACGTGTGATAGTATTGAGAGGTATGTTCCTTCAATACTACCTTCATTGTGAGATCTGAAAGGAATGACTGGATTCGGTCAAACGACTGTCCAGTTATACCGTAGTCCAACAGCTTGCATAGAAGGCCAGCATCCCAGACTCTGTGAAACGCTTTGAAGGTGTCTAGGGTAATATTTCGGGTTTCGCCGTTCTTGTCGAACGCCTGGTGTATATACTCAGTGATGGTTTGTGAGCATATCAGCAGTAGACTTGGTGAAGCGAAAATCATACTGTTTGTCAGAGAAGGATCGCAGAAAAAATTGAATGCTATGTGATGCTTAACTTTTGGAACTTAATCAGCAATGTATTGTTTCTGACTCATTTATAATGATAAGGAATAGGCATAAAAACAGCGTGCGCATTGTGAAGAAAGGAAAAAGAAAACAAAGCTCATTAATAACCTATGATACTTAGCTTTCATATTCTAATAGAAACTCTAATGCTCTCAATCAGACAGAATTCTGCATCCAAATTTCGTCGGAATATTTTCATTTATTCTTATCTATTCTGCTTATTTAAAGGTAGAAACGTCATGCGATAAGAAAAAAAGAAAAAAAGAAAACATTTACTGAATGGCATTTGCCAGTCATGTTTCTTTCTATTTAAACTCATTATCCATAAGTGATGTTAAAAGAAAAAAACATTCTCAATTACAAATATGAATATTTAAACCTGAAAGAGCTTTTTAATGATATTAAAAACCAACCAAGTATTTTATGGCAAAACAAAGTGAAGCGATGTACTGAATAAAAAAAAAAAATTACTAAAGGAATTAATCAGTCAGTCATTTAAATGTCATTAGTAATATACGCTTGGGAGATCATGTCTCGTTTGATTCATGACTGAGAAGGCAGAACATTTTCGCGAAGTAGGTCACTATTTCTTTCTGCAATAGACTGATCGTCAACCAAGGCTTAAAAATCCAATCTGTCCTGCTATTCTTACCATAGCTGGAGGGAGTCATACCTTTCCCAAGGTATTTGCACGTAAGTGAATCCAACGAATTCAACTGGAACTCGAACTCCGATCTCCAATTTCTTATTCGGAGAAGGAATAAACACCGATATAAAACGAACTATTATATCCCAAGCTAATACTGCAGTTTTAAACCAGCCTGATATACACGACCACCCAAGTAATTACAGCTAACTCCCTACAAGTGAAAAATCCATGACATGTGTGTAGCTTCGCTTCCGAGTTCCATAATCTATTAAGATCGTTGAACTACTGTATAAACTGTAGTCGTAACTGCTGTAGATGTCTCTCCTGCAGGATAACCAGTGGAAACCCATTTTTTATCAGGTTAGTTATGAACATCAATTTTCCTTCTTCTAGACTGGTTAGCTTGCTGTTATTAATAACTAGCAGTATAGCCCGGTGTTGCTCGGGTATAATAAAAACTTTAAAAGTAATCCTTGTATCCTGGAGCTCAGAGTCTTTGGACGTTGGCAACGAAAGACTAAAAAGCAATAGTTTTTTCCAGTTAAAGCAAAACCGTAGACTGAAAGAAAAATGAATGGATGTAAATCAAATTTTGATTTCCTGGTATCGATATCAAATAAGTTTTTTTCGTCGTAAACTGAATTTTGAAGGCTAAATAAGACCTCTGAGTAAATAGTATCATGGCTGAGACTAAGAACTACAATTATACCTACTTAGAGCCAAACCCGAAGCAAAAACTAAAATAAAAGGGATGAAAAATTACAGACATACAGGCAGATAAACAGACACACACAAACATCTTGCCTTTTATATATATATATTATCGATTTTCTGCACTATTGTAAGAACTGCAACCTTGAAACTTCTGAAAATCGTTTCTTATGTATTTGTCTATGAGTGTATCAAATTTGATTAAAATCGGACCACACCTTCTATAACCCGATTTTTTCGATTATCGATTTTCGATATTTATCGAGGGTACCTTGACACAAAACCTAGCTAAGAACACTCGCAGACGCTTATAGTACAACTGTATAAATTTTCAAGAAAACCGGTTCAGCCGTTTTGGAGTCTATAGGTAAAGGACACACACACAGACACACACAGAGACAAAGTTCCATTTATAAATAAGTTTAGATCTAAATATGCCCTATTATTTACTTCAATTCAAAATTTTCATTTCCCCTAGACTGACTGCTACGCGAGGCAAAATATTAAATGTCTACTTTACTTGTGGTGCAGGGGATATCGACTCGGAACGTCAAAACGGGAAGCAGAGTTCGAATTACAGTCCAATACTTTGCATTAATTTACGCTTAAATATCCTTGGGAAATGTATTAATCCCCATATTCCCTCCAGTTACGGGTTAAATAATGGGGCAGATTGGGTTCTATAGCCTTGGCTAGCAACCAGTAAAATAAATATTAATCTACTGCGGGATAATCTTCTGCCCAGTCATGATCAACCAAAGCGTGTATCACGTATGGCATTTGACTGACTGACTTGAACCCATAGCGAGAGAAATGATTGATTGACTGAATATTTTTCGCCGACATATCATCCACTATGGGTCTTTAATACCGAAACGGTAAGTTGATTTTGGTCAGTGGCAATTACAACAACCATGGTCCACTCAATGCCCAAATATGAATATTTTCTACGCAACTTTATGGCTTCAACTAAAGTTTTGTACGAAATGTTACACTTTCAGGGAAAACTAATGTTTTTTTTTAGAGATAGAGTTTATAGATAATAAGATGAATTGTACTTTCTTCTTTAAGTGCTGAAAGCAGCCTATTTCTTTCAGGTAGCCTATTATTTGAGAAACTTACATTTTTAATAAACGCTGTAAGGTTTTGTACAATATACTATTTTATATCTTTTGCAGTCTATTAGAATGTCCTTTACAGCGAGCAATTGATCAGAAAATATATATACATATATTAGGTAAGAATTGTCCAAATGATATATTTCCCCAAGCGCTTTCGGCGATACATCAGACTATTATCACGGAGAACTTATATTTTACATTAACTGAATATATAAAATGTTTTGCATATATCTAGAGTCATTGTTGATTCATATTCCGAAAACAGTGAGTACGTTGTTACCATGTTCATCGTTGACATTATCTAAAGTTATTTATAAATGGAACTTTGTATCTGTGCGTGTGTATGTGTGTCTGTGTGTGTCCGTTACCTATAGACTCCGAAACGGCTGAACCGATTTTCTTGAAAATTTATACAGTTGTACTATAAGAGTCTGCGAGTGTTCTTAGCTAGGTTTTGTGTCGAGGTACCCTCGATAAATATCGAAAATCGATAATCGAAAAAATCGGGTTATAGATGGAGTGGTCTGATTTTAATAAAATTTGATACACTTATAGACAAAGACATAAGAAACGATATTCAGAAGTTCCAAGGTTGCAGTTCTTAAAATAGTGCAGAAAATCAGTAATATATATATATATATATATATATATATATATATATATATATATTGATATATATATATGTATAAAAGGCAAGAGGTTTGTGTGTGTCTGTTTATCTGCCTGTATGTTTGTATTTTTTTACAGTCCTTTTATTTTAGTTTTTGCTTCGGGTTTGGCTCTAAGTAGGTATAATTGTAGTTCTTAGTCTCAGTCATGATACCATTTACTCAGAGGACTTATTTAGCCTTCAAAATTCAGTTTACGACGAAAAAAACTTATTTGATATCGATACCAGGAAATCAAAATTTGACTTACATCCATTCATTTTTCTTTCAGTCTACGGTTTTGCTTTAACTTGAAAAAACTATTGCTTTTTAGTCTTTCGTGCCAACGTCCAAAGAGTGTGAGCTCCAGGTCTATGTATTAGTTATAAAGCTTTCATTACACCCGAGCAACGCCGGGCTATACTGCTAGTTAAATATACTTTGGAGTCTATTATAACGTCCTTTACAGCGAGCAATTGATCAGAGGTATGCACCGAGATGCAATTTCTGAGTTAAGTATTTTTGTGTAAGATAATTATGTCTATTTCGAACTCTACTTAGCACTATGTTCTGTCTTCGACAAGGTAATGCTTGTCTATTTTTCTTGTCTGGTTATCGACTGATGTTTGTACAGTGGTTGTTCGTAAACGTATCCCAGATTGTTTGAAAAAGCTATAGTATATGACTGTTGAATTAACAATGGGTGGGCTTAGCACTTTTCACCAAATAGTAGGTCGGTATTGTAAAGGTCCAGAAAATAGGCATTCATTATATTACGAAAAGTTCTTGAGTTGTAGGGAGTCTTGTAAACATCAGACCTCGAGAATAGAATAATGATTCTCTATTCTCCTGTTTGGCTAATGTCAATAGAGTTTGTTGTTTGGAGACATATCCCAAATTGTTTACCATTTTCTTTTAATGTGTTGCATAATCTTACTTTTGCAATCTGTATATAGGAGTTTGATTGCTTTTTTGCCTATGCATCAGCTTTTTGATTACCTTTAAAGCCTACATGGTTACAAAGCTAGACCAATATTATTATTTTACGGATTTTTATCAAACAGTAACAGATTTCTGTTTTGGATCTTCGCCTCCAATTTGTTGAGTAGTTGAGGCGAAACTTCACCGTAAAGGGACGTAAGACATAGAACAAGAAGGTAAGTTAAATGAACAGTGTATTAGTATAACTAGAAACAAGATATTCAAAGGAAAGTGTTAATAATAAATAGTAATAGAGAAATAAGTAAATCCGAAGTATTATTAGGCTGCTTAACTAGTAACTATTGTTAACTGCTGTACTCAACTCCTCCTAACTGCTCGCAAATCCTCTTTACTGATCCTTAGAAGTCATACAGGTATATAAAACGAGGAAGAGTTTATTCCTCGTAGGAGGGTACCATAATAGTTTCTAATATTTCATGTATTCAAGAGAGATTCAACCTTTTCCAAAGTTTTTTTTTTAATCATATCACCCCGAGCAAGGCGGAAACGCTACTGATGTGCAGGGGGCTACATAAATGTAAAAAGATTAATTAGAAAAGAGTGAGGAGTACAAACTAGTTAGAAAGGAACAACAGAAAGCTGAGAAAGCAGGTGCGATGACAGATACATAGGTGGAGAGAAAGGGAGGGTTATACAGGGGAGGGGAGAGAGCTAGAGTCCAGTGGTTAGTAGATGAGTATTGACTTTGCATTTAAATTTCTGGAGGTTGTAGCCGTCAGGAAAGCAAGAATACGGGAGTGAGTTCCACAGGCGGGAAGTGCGAGAGAGGAAGCTGCAGGAGTAGAATTGTCGTCTGCATTTGGCTAATCTGACTGTGAATGGGTGGGACCCAGTTGCCAGTCTGGTTGCACGAGTAAACATGCCTGAGGAAGCATCAATGACTTAAGTTCGTCTGAAAAGGAAACAAACTCTGTTAAGTGTTTGAACCCGTCCCACCTATTTCACATTTCACTTATATTCAATCTAGGCATGGCTAGGATTTCAATAGCAAGTTCTGGTTCGCGCTGGTTGGCGAGAACATATAGTCTTTCGTGTAGTTCCGATATTGCCACTACCTGTGTTTTGCCACGCGTCGTGATGTTGACATGGCCAGTGAGTTGGTAACAGGCAGAGTCGAAGAGATGAGCTGATCTGGTAGTGCGACGTAGCGGTTGTTGTCCCAAGATATACCTACCGCCCACTCACCGAGCAAGTGACACCCTGAAGAAAAAAAAAAACCTAATCATATGAGAAACAGGGTTCGAGTTCACTTTTTGTGAACCGCAGCTTTTTTTTTTCACATTTCGTCACATTATGAACATGCAGCGGGCCCTTTTCCAAATTTTGGCACTGACGAGCACGAACGTCGCTACGACAAACAACTTCATATTTCGCAATAAGCTAATCAGAGGTCATGAAGTAAATAAATTTTTGAAGGGAAAGAAGATTGAAAAAATAGAAAGTATGGCATAATACCAAATAGAAGAAAGTGGTGAAATGGCAGTGAATATCATCAAAGATGATGGAAAAACTTGAAGCAACTGAAATGTGGTTCTACAGAAGGATGATGCGGATATCATGGATCGAGCATATGAGCAATGAGAAGGTTTTGGAAATGATGAAAACAAAAAGGAAATTAATCCTGAGCATCAGGAAGAAACAACTAAAGTTTCTGGGACATGCGATGAGGAAGGAAGGCTTGGGGAATCTGATACTAACAGGCCAGATAGAGGGAAAAGAGACAGGTGAAAGCAGCGGATAGCATATGTGAATGGCCTGAGTAGGTGATGACAGAAAGGGGGATACGTAGTGTAACAGGTGAAAGCGTGCTAAAAGCTACTAGGGATAGGGAGACGTGGAAAGCCACGATCGCCTACATCCTGAAAGGATAAGGCACATAGAAGAAGAAGAAGAAGAAGAAGAAGAAGAAGAAGAAGAAGAAGAAGAAGAAGGTGGAAAAATACTGTCTTCTGCCAAATTTTCAAAGACGAGCATATTACCAAATTACTGTCATTAGTTAAATGTCAACAATCTCAGACCCAATTAGGTCACTCTGATATTGTTATTTACTAAGAACTTGCTCTTGCGTAGATGAACAACAGAGAATTATGTTACTTTCTGTTTTTAACTGAGGCAAGTAATGGCATTTTAATCTCAAAGCCTCCAAAATGAAACTGCACTTTACTACTTGTGAACCTTTCCTAACGTTCACCAGCCTGGCTAATGCTAACCTAAACAAAAGTGACATGGTGCGATTTCTCGGGCTTTTGCTGACATGAAGGAGAAAGATTATATCTAATCAATTGCTAGGTTTGTTGATATGAAACTTAATTCTCACTGGGTCAGACTGGGTAACTTTTCTTGACAAAATCTATTTATAAATTGTAAATGCAAATTCTGCTCCAGCAGCTTCTTTTTTTGCACTTCCCGCCCGTGGAATTCTTTTCCGCATACTTGCTTTCCTGGCAGTTACAATCTCCAAGAATTTAAATGTAAAGTCAATAGTCATCTCTTGTCTCACTAACTTACATCCTCACTCTCATGCTTTTCTACATCCACCCCACTCTCATCAGTGATCTCTTCCCTCTCCTACTCTCTTCTTGACACCCCCTGCAATCTCTCGCTCCTCATGACATTCCTCCTATGTAACCCCATGCACAACAGTGGCAGTAAAATGCCTTGCTTGGAGCGACAAGATTATATTAAAAAAATAGTCTACCATTTTTCAATGCTTAGAATATTACTGTCACATACGGTCCCCCTATACATTAAAAAACCAAAAGAAAAATTTACAATGTCAATGGTCCTGACCTGTCATCTCGTATTCAGTCCCTTTCTCACCACCGTAATTTATTTTCTCTGGGTTTTTCCTATAAATAATCCTGCTATATATGTGGAGATCCTTGATAAAATCGAAAGAAGGGTTTGCAATGTTAATGGTCCTCACCTAGTATCTCGGACACAGTCACATTCTCAAGTGATAATGAAGGTTCGCTGTGCCTTTCGTATGAATAATCTTACTATATATGTAGAGATCCTTGATTAATCTCAGATTTAGTCACTTTCTAACCGCTGTAAAGTAGCTTCATAATGCTTTTTTTTTTTAAATAAACCCTTTCATGGTAATTTTTTGGATATAATATTTTTTGTAGTACAAAGACGCAAGCACAACACTAACTCTTGGCAATAACTCATCATTTTTACAGTTGAAATAGTCGGATTTAACTGAAATTTCTATGCTAACCATTTCTTTTTTTGAGATTCTCGCTTGTGTATCTTTTTTCTGGCCAAGTTTGATCTTAGAAATGTAATGTCTCAAACCATTTTTACAAAGCTCATATTACAATCTTCATGTTTGTAATTGGTTTTCTTTTGCACTCTGTATTACTAGTTACCCATACTGTATTCGTTTCTATGCTTGGCCGGATTAGGAAATTTTTTAGGCTTAGCATATGCGCTAATTTCCTAAGTTTTCGTATTTTCCAGTGTTCTCTATTATTTCAAATTCATCTCACAGGGTACGGTGATATCCCTTTTCCCACCATATCTAGTCAACTGTGCATAATTTTTCTATTACTTATCGTGTTCCGGTCTTGCGAAATTCTTGCAGCCTTATCTTGAGGGTGGGAAATCGACCCATTTCTGCTTTATATTTTTTACAGCAGCTGCATGGGATGGCGTACACCCAGTTCTTAGTCATATTCTTCACTGTTGGCGGTCTTAATGTATAATAATGTAAATAATTACAATATCTTATCTCAGAAATACACACATATTCTGATCATTTATTCTCCTGTCTTCTTAATTATTTTTTTATATTCTTTCACACTCTGTAACTCTGTAAAGAAATTTAAATACCTGGGAAACGTGCTGACAGAGGATGAAATGTTCGCTGTTGAGATCCAAAGACATATTGACATGGTCAAGGACGCATTTCAAAAGTTAACCAGAGTACTTTTTTACTCCATTATCATCAAAGATTTGTTCTCCTGTCTTTTCTCTGAGGCACAAATTGTGAATATTTTTTAACAGATGGACATAATGAAAAAGCAAATGTTTATTATCTTCAATTAACCAAGTTTTTTCAGGGAGTGTGGAACATGATTAAAAAAAAGAAAACTCGGTTTCCATCACATCAAATTTGCTCGGTTGCCATCACATAAAATAGCAATTGCATTAACTGCTACAGAGGTGATGTCCAAAATTTTTAATTCACTTTGTTCAAATAAAAAAGCAAGGTCGCAAGAGAAAACGTGAAGAAAGGACTAAGCATAAGCTTCAAGAAAACTGAATGTATACTAATCAGAAAAAAGAAGACCCCAAAATGCCAACTACAGATCGGAAAAACTAGGAAGCGAATACTGGATTGCTACGTGCTGTCCGTCCTTCAATATGGCAGTTAATGCTGGACAATATCATCAAAGATGAAGGAAAAACTTGAAGCAACTGAAATGTGGTTCTACAGAAGGATCCTGCGAATATCAAGGATCGAGCATGTGAGCAATGATGAGGTCTTGGAAATGATGGAAACGAAAAGGAAATTAATACTGAGCATCAGGAAGAGACAGCTGAAGTTCCTGGGACATGCAGTGAGGAAAGAGAACTTTGAGAACTTGATACTAACAGGCCAGATTAGAGGGAGAAAGAGACAGGGGAAAGCAACAGATAACATATTTGAAGGACCCAATCAGGTGGATGACAGAACGAGGATTGCATGGTCTAACAGGGGAAGGCTTGCTCAGAGCCACCAGAGATATGAAAAAGTGGAAGGCCATGATCGCCTATGTCCAAAGCACATAGAAGAAGAAGAAAGAAATCTAAATACCTGGGAGGCGAGATAACAGAGTAGAGAAAGTGCGATGCTGAGATCCAAAAGCGCATTGGCATAGCCAAGGACGCATATCAAATGCTAACCAGAGTACTGAGATACAGAAAAATCTCATTAAAAACAAAGAAGAGAGTGCTCGTTTGCTATGTGAGAGCTCTCCTCCTGTAAGGCAGTAAATTTTGGACGATCTCCTCAAGGATAAAGGAGCGGTCTGAGGTAACAGAAATGTGGTTTTACAGAAGAAGGCTGATGATACCATGGACTGAGCACGTGACTAATGACGAGGTATTGGAGAAGACGGAAACGGGAAGGAAACTCAGACTTAATACAAAAAAGAAACAGATGAGGTTTCTGGGACATGTAATGAGGAAGAAGGGCTAGGCAAATTTAATACTCACAGGAAGAATAGAGAAAAAGAGGGATAGAAAAAAGCAGTGCGAGACCTACTTCCTAGGCCTGAGCAAATGGATGGCAGAGCAGGGTTTGGGAGAGATACCAAGAGAAAGAATTTTGAGAGCGACAAGAAACAGAGCAAAGTAGAAATCCATGATCGCCTACGTTCTGAGGAGACACGGTCCATGAAGAAGAAGAATGTATGTCGGAGGGGGGAAGATACCAAGAGGAAAAGGTTTGAGAGCAACAAGAGACACAGTCAAGTGAAACTCCATAATCGCCTACGTCCTGAAGGGAGACAGTACAGGAAGAAGAAGAAGAATTTTATTGCCTTGTTGCCTTGGCTGGGGTGAAATGATTAAATACAAACTCCTGAAGTGATAGGTTTATGGGGATTTTATACACTGTTTTATCTATTCTAAACTACTCACAGAATTTCAAACGCAAAGATGATGGCAATTGCTCCAGGCGTGGCGCATTAAATAACAAGCCGAGAATAAAACATTTGCGTCTGAGGGAAAATGAAAGTGAACAGACGGAATTAAATGTAAACAGGCAAAAATATAACGAAACCTTTTACTACGTAAAAGATACGTCCATTAACAAATTGCCACTCCATTCTATTAATACTGTATAGGAGACTAGAATGAAATACTGTCCGTATGTATCTGGCTCAAACATACACGAGAGAGTTAGTGATAAAAAGAGCTACCTGGAAAAGAAAATAAAAGAAATAAAGAGAAAAAAATCGATGATGCCAACGTATCTGTTATTAAAATCAATCATTTTTTTCTTATTCTTATGGTGGTCTCTTGCAGCCAATGTATAAAATTAGAGAGTCGACATTCAATTTCGAAAGATGATATTGTAAAATCAGAACATTGGAACCGTCTATACATTCTTCTGATCTAGCAGTTCTTACAGTTAGCTCTGTTTTAGTTTGCCCTGTGGTAGTTATAACGTTTGCTTTCTGACAATGAAATCCCGGTTCAATCGCACGAATGTCAATTTTTCAGGAAAATGACTTCTTGGTGTTATCGGTCCACAGGAGACTATCCCAGCGTGCGGCATCTTTGGAAAGTGCCTGAAAACCATACCATGGATTGACCCAAGCCTTGTGAATGAATTTGGTTAGACGGAACCCTTTGGGAACCGTCGGTGGCTTTGAAGAAGTCTTGTGCCTTGGTTGACAATCTTCTTTCAGGTAGTATCTCGTATATAAAAACACCCGGATATAGGGCCGGCGATTCACTTCTGTATCAGCCATCGAAAGAAGTCCATGAGGTCCAATCAAAGAACCATAATCTTAGTGTAGCAATGCTTGACCATGTTGTGCGGGGTGAGATTGTCAACAATTGATTTTCGACGAACGACTGGATAAAGATGATAGTTTGGTACAAGGCCACAAATAAGTAACACTCAGTGAAAATACAACTCAAAATTCAGTAGTAAATATCAATTAGTCAGGTTGATTAAGTACCGCATATGAGCATCCCAAAATATTAAACTTTTTGTCATAAAAATGGGAAAACCCACTAAGAACTGAATTCACGTGAATTTAGTGTCTCGTAGCGTATACTGATAGTAGCCGAATGTTTAATCTTTTGTTCCTTTACCCTTTTTATTAGATTGGCGACAAGGTGAGAAAGAAGGTGAAACAAATAAAGAAATTGTACTTATCGCAGACAGTTGGAGTGTCCTGTTGCTGTTGTTGTTGTTGTTGTTGATGTCTTTTTGGCAGTTTGGAATGAAAATGAAGAAAGGAAAATTGGAAAAAATGTAGAATGAATGTATGTCGGCGAGACATAATCGAGGCTTGAAGTTTCTTCCTTACATTGGAACGGGATGCTATCAGATACCGCTCCCATTCTGACTCATTTTGACCGGTCAAGGAACGGGGTTAAGTAGTGACCGGCAACCAGCAGGCATTTTCATTTTTTTGGTGTGAAAAAAAGATTGACTGGCGTCATAGATTAATTTGCTATTTCCTATTCAATCAGCATCCAGAATTATACTTTTCACACTGACTTGAGCAATTTCCCTTGGTCTGGTTTTTTACAAAATGTTTTTAGTCGTTTGAATCCGATTTTGCGGGTGGGCAATTTTGCTTTGTGCGTTTTATTTAGCTGTTCGAAGATATTGAATTTGTATCCTATACCCTATGTAGAAACCTGCCCCAAATATTTATTACGTTTTTACAGAGGTAATTATTATGGAAATACCACTGAGTGTAGAACTCGTGACTTTGTAGTAACAGTGCTTTAGACTAGTTTGCTAAATATAACCCTAAACTGAAGCTAGCGAAAACATTCAATAAAAGTTTCACAAGGATAAAATTAGTGAGCGCCCGGTGAATGTGAACAAGATCAGTTTGATAACCATTACTCTACGCTGATAGGTGCGAAAATACTTATTAATTTTGTCACAAGGTCCTAAGTATATATCACCCAGTGAGGATGGAACTCACTACTCGGTGATCTGAATTAGAACATTAATCGCTTCCACAGTCAGAGACATGCAAAATGCTTTACTAAGGATTTGTTTGACACAACCCAAACGGTATGAGTTCCTTAGAAAGTCCCGACCTAACCAAGAAGTAATGGTCAAGAAAGTTATGTTGCTAAACACTAACACACGTCGAGATGACCGAGATTAAATGACATTTGAATGAGATACTAGAAAAATCTTATCCTGAATCAAAATATATTTATGAAAGTACGTCTTGCATAAAGTCGCAAGTGAAATGACCGTAACAAATCTTCTAACGGTTGTTTACCAAAACTGTTCTCGCCAATAATAATTATGTCTAGTATTCGAAAAAAAAAAAAAGAAACAAAAAAACTTGGGCTCTTAAAATAGGAAAAATATAGTTCTCTCCCGTGACAAATTTTTCCACTTGGTTCATCTGCCATATTCACTCGACCTTTGACCAACCAATTATAATTTTCGCGATTGCTGCAAATACTTTGGAGAGGAGAATATCTCTTAAGAAAACCATATTCAAATGTTCCTTGTATATGTGTGTTCCATCCAATTTATCTATCTATGGTTTTATATATATATATATATATATATATATATATATATATTATATTATATTATATTATATTATATTATATATATTGAAAACAGAAATAGGAGTGGTTCCAACGAGAGAAATATGTATAGATGGAAAAGGTGCGAGAAGGCGTTGACTGTTTGTTTAAAGTGTGCGTTTATTATTATTATTATGTCATTTTTTATCATATTTCGATTTCTGCATTGGTCTCACTACCAACCAAGTCTGCGGGGAGACCTAAGGCAGGTAGTGGCGTGTTGTTATGACTCCATTTCATGTTTTTCTATCTTCCCTATCATCCCCAGCATTACATAGATAACGTTTTCCTTAGTGTGTGGGCTGTACTTAATAAGACAATTTTTTGTATATCTCTTAAGCTGGGGTTTCCAGGGATTCTTTCAATGTGTTGTTTTGTTCCATTTTTTATCATTCCAAGTGCACCTACTATCACTGGCACAACTCTTGTTTTCAATTTCCACATTTTTTCTATTTCAATTTCCAGGTCTTTATATTTTGACAGTTTTTCAAATTCCTTGGTTGCTATGTTACAATCCGCTGGACAAGCCATATCAATTAATAGACAAGTTTTCTCCTTCTGGTTTTTAACAATAATGTCTGGCCTGTTTGCTTCAATTTTTCTGTCTGTGTAGATGGTGTAATCCCATAGAATGGTTACATCTTCTATTTCTGTAACCGGTGCTGGATGATGTTCATACCAGTGTTTGTTTACAGCTTTTCCATAATGTTTGCACATTGCCCAATGTAAATATTGCCCAACTCTATCGTGGCGATTTTTATATTCGTTTGGGGCAAGCACAGAACAGCCTGAGATTAGGTGGTCTATTGTTTCTTGGTGTTTATCACAAAACCTGCATTTTGGATCCATATTATTATGCATAATATTTGCCTGAAAGTTTCTCGTGAAAAGACTTTGGTCTTGTGCTGCAAGTATAAATCCTTCAGTTTCAGACTTTAATCCAGATGCACGTAACAATCGATGAGTATTAACTTTGTCAACATTGGATTTATTGGCACGTACTGGATATTGGCCATGCAGAGGTTTGTCTTGCCAGCGCTGTTTCATCTTTTCAAGAGCTTTATCTTTGGCTTTCATTTTCATATTTTTTGCCGCAATAGTTGGTTCTTGGCTACTGTTTTGCTTTTCTACAGAATCTACTAACTGTAATTCTTGTTTGTATTTACTGCCTTCTTTTATTATTGAATATTTTTTCTTTCTTTCTTCATGTTGCCTTACTAATTGTATCATCCAATCCTTTGTTGTTTCTATGTATGTTAGTAAGCCAATAGTTGTTGTCTTGTATGACAATTCCAGCTGAAGAAGACCCCTTCCACCTTCTTTACGGGGTATGTATAGACGGTCTACATCAGCCTTTGGGTGATGCATCCTATGCTTAGAAAGAAGCTTTCTTGTTCTGGCATCCATTCGCCTGATGTCGTTTAGAGTCCAGTTTAAGATGTTGAAGCTATATTGGACAACTGGGATTGCAAGGCTATTAATGGCCATAACTCTATTCTGTGAATTTAATTCAGTTTTTAATATCATTCGTAGCCTTCTATAGTACTCTTTACGCACTATTTCTTTCATTTTTTTATGGTGAATGTTTTCGCTCTCATTTACACCTAGGTATTTATAAGCTTCTTCTGGTTTCAATTCTTTTATTGTTACAGCAGGGTCTAGGCTAATTGAGGATGTTTCTTGTATTGATCCACGTAAAACTGTAGCTTTAGCACATTTATTCAAATTAAATTTCATTCCAATGTCTTCGCTGAAGCATTTTACAGTTTGCAGAAGACCTTCCAGCTCATTATCATTCTTAGCATATAACTTTAAGTCATCCATGTAAAATAGATGGCTTATTTTCTTTTGGCCTATTTTATAACCACATTCTGTCTTATTAAGTTGACTGGTTAGTGCTATTAATGATATGCAGAATAGTAAGGGAGATAAAGAATCACCTTGAAATATACCTCTTTTGATGTTTATTTCATCAGACTTATAGGTTCCATTTATATGATTGAGGTAAAGGGTTGTTTTCCATATAGACATGCACTGTTTGATGAAATTGATGATGACGGGTGATATCTTGTATATATTTAAAGTCTTTAAAATCCAGGAATGTGGCACACTATCGAATGCCTTTCGGTAGTCTATCCAGGCAGTACTAAGATTTTTCTTTGTCTTGTAGCAGTTTTCCAGGATCATTTTGTTAATTAACAATTGGTCTTTACAGCCATAACAGCCACGTTTGCACCCTTTTTGTTCAAGCGGTATCATGTCATTTCTTTCTAAGAATAAATATGTTTGTTTTGTTAAAATAGATGTTAGTAGTTTATATGTTGTCGGAAGACATGTAATTGGTCTGTAGTTTTTCGGGTTGTTTGTGTCACCATTCTTGGGTAGAAGAAATGTAATTCCTTTTGTCATCCATGCAGGAATTTTAGTGGGATCGTCAACCATTTCTTGGAGTTCTTTGGCTATTTTTTTATGTGCTGCATTTAAATAATATAGCCAAAAGTTAGGAATTTTATCTATACCTGGAGTTTTCCAATTGTGTGCTTTTTTTAGTGCAAATTTAACACCATCTTCTGTAATTCCAGACCATGTCTGTTCGGGTTTATTCTTCATTCGTTCTATCTCCTGCGTAATCCAATGTACTTCCTTGCTAGGTTCTTTAGGGCAAGCCCATATCTTTTCCCAGAACTGTGTGACTTCTTCCATTTTTACCTATTTCCCTGTAAAATCTCTTTGTATCAGTCTGAAAGATCTTGTTTTGTCTGTAAAATTTTGCTCTTTTTTCATAGCGTCTTATTCTTTGAGCCTTCAGTTGGATTTTTTGCTTTATTTTTTCTTTATTTGATAAGACGTCATTTTCATTCCTGATGTTATATTTTTTTTCGGCTCTTCTTCTTTTCCTAGTTCTTACATTTATTCCTCTACTCAGTTCATCCAGTACTGACAGTTCACTTCTTAGTTGTTCGATTTCTTTTTCGATTTTTCTTTTCCAAGGTGGATCTTCACGTCTGCGTGACTGCCTTGTTTTTATTTTGATGTTTAATTTTTTTGTTACTGCTGTTGCTGATGCATATATTACTTCGTTAAGATTTGTATTCGGGTCTTCATCCAGTATTGATTTCAGTGCTGCATTGTACAATTTAATAGTTCGGAGGTTTTGTTTTGTTGGTTGGAATTTTGGGAGCTGTTCACGTTCCTCCATTGTAATACTTTGTATTTGACTTAGCTGGTTTTTTATTTTTATTATTATTATTATTATTTTTATTATTATTATTTTTATTATTAATTTTTATTATTATTATTAATTTTTATTATTATTATTTTTATTATTATTATTATTATTATTATTATTATTATTATACTTGCTTTTTTAATAATCTTGGAATTATTCCGAACTTTTGTTCTCATCTTGGTTGATATAGGTGTTATAATAGACAACGTTTTGACCAAGCACCCTCTGGTCATCATCAGATGAGAAGATGAGGACAAAAGTTCAAAATAATTCAAAGCATATTAAAAATTACTTATCTCAGAAACAAATACAAAATACTTGCTTTTTGTACTATACATTAACCCTCTAGGGCCATTCGTATCATATTGGATACAGTATTTCCCTATAAGGAAACATTTGGTATTTCCCTATAAGGAAACATTTGGTATTCATTGACTGAGCAGTCAGTACTGCTTTCATTTGAAATTTATAAAATATTTCTCTTAAAAAATTTTTCAGGAAAATATTTCTTTCAAGGCTTGTTTTCATACTGTATCAAATATGATACGAATGGCCCTATATGGTTAAGGCTCCATTATGGGATTTGTGTGGCTGTGCGTGTTTCGAGTCTAGCGTTGACTCGCTTCAAGCGAATAAATTTGTGATTTTACATATTGAAATCTGTTTGTCTTTCTGACGGCCGAAAATACTGTGCATATATAGAGAAGTGGGAGTTAAACAGGTCTGAAAGTTCATATGCGTGCGTGTCTGTTGGATGATTTTTTTTTTTTTTTCACACTGGCTCGTTAAATCTCTTTGTTTTGGGAATCATTCACCTTTTATTGGCCAGATAATTTTTTTAACACTGACTTGCAAAATTTAATGTTTTTTTTTCTTCAAAATTGTATTCAGCGATTTTTATTCAATTGTACGGGTCATCAAATACTGTTTGTTGTTTTTCGAATATAGATTTACTATTTTTCGCAATGGCTCATGATTTTTTTTATAAACACTTAATGAATTATACAAAAAGCAAATAATAATAATAATAAATCTGTAATTTAGGCAAAACGTTTCCGGGTTCTCGGACTTTATATATATATATATATATATATATATATATATATATATTGAGTGCATTGAGGCAGCAGATAATTTTCTAAACCTATATTGTTAAATATAACAGACAATAAATGTTTATTACGTTTAATCATGAGCCGTTCTGAACGTCATATTTTGGCTTTGATTTCAGGGGAAAATAAAGACATAAATTGTCCAACATTTAGGTATCTTTTTATTATGCTGGTTCTAAGCTTTCCTGTTATCATTGCATAGCAATGTTTTATCTCAACACAGGATAAAGTCATCTTTGATGGTGGATGTCTTTATGTTAACGTCCCTGTAACTTCTCTGAAGATGGCACACGTGACCTGAAAGCTTAGAGCCAACATAATTAAAAAATATTCAAATGTTGAACTGTTTTTGTTATTATTTTCATCCGAGATTAAAGCTAAATTACGATGTTTAAAACGGCTCATGATTAAACATAATAGACTTTCATTGTCTGTTATATTTAACAATATATATATATAGTTCGATCTGTTCCTATCTATCAATCTAGCTAGCTAGCCATTTTTCGCTGTTCAGATCTACCTAGCTATCTATGTTCATATACATCTCTCTATTTCACTTTGTTCATATCTATCTATCTATCTATCTATCTATCTATCTATCTATCTATCTATCTAAGGCTGTTAATAAATTTTTCTTTCTTTCTTTCTTTCTTTCTTTCTTTCTTTCTTTGTCTCCTCCCAGAAGTCCATATTCCATGTATTCTTCCTTCTAATTTTCCGTAGTTTTTTTGTTAATATTTATTTATTTATATCATTTTTCTAATCTTGTTAAAAATGAAATTGCTTTTGTTTTATATGATTTTTCGATAAATGTTCGTTTTAGGTGCCGACGGCTTTCCCCGCTTCAAAGTTATGCAAAATAGCATTATCTCTGAGCAAATCTATATGCTGAACTCAAATCAACAATTAGTTATTGAGGAAACTTACCTTTTTTTTTATCTAAATGTCCATAAAAAACGAACTATATCTTGCACTTTTTCCATCCCGTAACTCTCACGAAGTCATGTAATTAACTGCAGAATGACGTACTGCGTATGTGAACTAATTTTGGCAGATTTCTGGTCGATTTTTCTTCATTTACTGATACTTCCGGCGATGTACTTCCGGTAACGACAGTAATGCGCTATTGTATTTCTACGCTTATTACTTTCATAACAGGAAGTACATCGTCGGAAGTTTCAGTAAAGAAAGAAAATCGACCAAAATTCAGCAGAAAATTGCTGCCTATGTAGAACGTCATTCTGCAGTTAATTACATGATTTCGTGAGAGTTACGGGAGAGAAAAAGTGCGAGATATAGTTCGCTTTTTTAAGGACTTTAAAAGCAAAAAAGGTAAGATTCTTAGGTGCCGTCGGCACCTAAAATGAACATTTATCGAAAAATCATATAAAACAAAAGCAATTTCATTTTTAACAAGATTAGAAAAAGGATATAAATAAATAAATATTAACAAAAAACTACGGAAAATTAGAAGGAAGAATACATGGAATATGGACTTCTGGGAGGAGACAATGAAAGAAAGAAAGAAAGAAAGATTTATTAACAGCCTTAGATAGATAGATAGATAGATAGATAGATAGATAGATAGATAGATAGATAGATAGAAAAAACTAAGTAGATAGACACGCACACATATTTATATAGGTAGATAAGAACAAACAAACAGATAGATAGATAGATAGATAGATAGATAGATAGATAGATAGAACAAACTAAGTAGATAGACACACATACACATATATTTATATAGGTAGATAAGAACACACAGATAGATAGATAGATAGATAGATAGATAGATAGATAGATAGATAGATATGAACAAAGTGAATGCTATTTTTGATAAATTTGAAGGGGAAAAGCGTCGGGACTTACAACGAAAATTTACCGATTTTTTTTTTCTTTGTTTTTCCTTTCTTTTTTATTCTGCTGTTGTACTTGCTGGCCATTCATGTTTGTTTCTTGGGATTGACCTGCATTTATATTGGAATGTTAGTTAAACACCGTATTGTCAAAAATCTTTGTTAGTAGCCGATTCAACTACACAAATAAGTTATACAGATCGAAAATTCTAAGAAATTAACTTAAGAAAAATTCTAAGAAATTAAGTTGGAGATGAAATCGATATTTTCTTTTATTTTTTAAAAATTATTTTAATTCTTTGTTGAATCTGTAATGGGTACCTCAAATTTTACTAAGTTAAAACTTAGTAATTTTTTCACAATATAGGCTTTTCTGTCGTCCGGTTCATACTCCTCCCAAGAGCGTAGAGGCCCATTAATTGTTTACTGTTTAAGAACAAATTCCCGGTTCCTTTCTTCTCCTCGGGCATTATTTATTGTGTTATCACGTGTTTTTTTGTGATATGCATGTATGGTGAAACGGCCCTTCATACTGAGTGTGCCGGGTTGGCAGTTCCCTGGTAGCTGCTTCCCAGCTGGTAGTTAGGAGCTCAAACTTTTGCGCAGAACCTAAAGAAACTGCTCTGTTCAACCGGCGAATAATATTGTTGTTCCATGTCGCGCATGAATGGCTGTCACTGCAAGCACCTATGCGTCAGTTCCCTTCCCGCACGTGTTACATTTGACGACCGACAGTACCCCCACCAAAAAACAAAAAATAAATAAAAAAATAAAAAAAATAAACAGCAACAGCTAAACTCCTCAACATAACATTACTTTCTCTAACTTTCGTGGTATTCGTACCGACCTTTTGCAATGAAAAAATAGTCCCCGGACATCCTAGATCCGTGTAAAACTAATCTTACCTCTTCAATCCTCACCTCTGATTTCTAGATTCTTGGCTACCTTCCTCTTTTTAGGAAGGACTCTAATGCCCACATGCATTTTATGGGAGTTTATCTCAATGAACATCTCCGGTTGACTAAGAAACTCTTTCTTGAATCTTTTGAATATTATTACATGTGTCTCTGTTTCTCTCTCTCCTAAACTCAGTCAGCTACCTCTTCTTTTTCTACCCCTTCCCACTCTACTACTCTCACTTCTTTCTCTATCCCTTCCCACTCTACTACTCCCACTTCTTTCTCTATCCCTTCCCACTCTACTACTCCCACTTCTTTCTCTATCCCTTCCCACTCTACTACTCCCACTTCTTTCTCTATCCCTTCCCACTCTACTACTCCCACTTCTTTCTCTATCCCTTCCCACTCTACTACTCCCACTTCTTTCTCTATCCCTTCCCACTCAACTACTCCCACTTCTTTCTCTATCCCTTCCCACTCTACTACTCTCACTTCTTTTTCTACCCCTTCCCACTTTACTACTCCCACTTCTTTCTCTATCCCTTCCCACTCTACTACTCCCACTTCTTTCTCTATCCCTTCCCACTCTACTACTCCCACTTCTTTCTCTATCCCTTCCCACTCAACTACTCCCACTTCTTTCTCTATCCCTTCCCACTCTACTACTCCCACTTCTTTTTCTACCCCTTCCCACTTTACTACTCCCACTTCTTTCTCTATCCCTTCCCACTCTACTACTCCCACTTCTTTCTCTATCCCTTCCCACTCTACTACTCCCACTTCTTTCTCTATCCCTTTCCACTCTACTACTCCCACTTCTTTCTCTATCCCTTCCCACTCTACTACTCCCACTTCTTTCTCTATCCCTTCCCACTCTACTACTCCCACTTCTTTCTCTATCCCTTCCCACTCTACTACTCCCACTTCTTTCTCTATCCCTTTCCACTCTACTACTCCCACTTCTTTCTCTATCCCTTCCCACTCTACTACTCCCACTTCTTTCTCTATCCCTTCCCACTCTACTACTCCCACTTCTTTCTCTACCACTCCTCTCATTGCTGTTTTGTCAAAGATAGTATTTTGACAATATAGACAATGCCATTTCACTCCATTCGTTTGCAAATAAATGTGTTCGATAACTTTAATGCCGATAATGTCAAGTGGTTCAAATGCTGTTACTGATCTTGCTGGCATCCAAACCCAAGAAGTGGACTTTTCCATGCGTTTTCCCAGTAACCCAGAAGAACACCTTTCTTTTCTAGACCTCTTCTTTATCTTTATGTATGACATGTTATGCTATTTAGCTCTGCCCTCTTAGCAAATCTGATCAGACGATGGTTTCTGTAACCATCACTTTCCGCTTGCCGACCAACCAACATCCTCCTATATCAACTTGAGGACTGGGACTCGTTCAGTGATTTCCTTGGGAAAAAGTGTTACATCCCTTGGGAAAAAGTGTGTAGCCTCCCTGTTCAAAAATGCGCTTCTCAGGTTTCATCCTGAGTGAAAGCTGAAATTGATGCTTTCATTCGGGCAAGTTAAATCTCATTTATCTGGTTCTTGCCTGTATGCTCGGTCGCTATGACCCACAGGAGTTAATTCTTCCGGTTGTAACAAAGTGACTCATCTGATTACAGCAGACAATGAAAGCTTTTTCTTCACTCGTCTGGAGTACCCACACCCGATTTCCCGAACAGAGACTTTTCTCACAACCCCGTCTCTGGTCTAGTAAGTCATGTCTAAATTAAACTCCCATAAGTCAAGCGGAGGTGCTGGAATTGTAGTCATTGTTCTAAAATATGTGCCCCTGAACTGGCATAAATCCTCTCCAATCTCTACATCTATTGTCTCTCTACTTTCTGCTTTCCAACTTGTTTAAAGTACTCATCTGTAAGTCATGTTTTTAAGAACTCTGGTGAACTCTTTGTCGACTCTAACTATCGCTCTATTATCCTATTACCCTTTTTTTTGCTAAGTATTCGAGGCTCTAATCAATTGTAAAGTGGTTAAGCATCTCACCTCCCACGACCTACTCTCTGACAAACAATATGGCTTACACTTCGCCAGCTATACCACGGATATACAAACGGCCATAACTGATTATGTATACTAAACCCTTGATAATAACGACTGTGACTCTAGATATTTCGAAAGCATTTGGTAGGGTTTTTCATGATGGCCTTCTGCGCAAGTTCAAGAGATATGTTATTGCTGGACGATTGTTTGATTTAATCCAATCGTTCCTACCAAACAGCTAAATGAACTTTTTCAACGGGCACGCTTCCAGATTATTTCCTCACGATTCTATCCGAGGTCCAACGCTGTTTCTGATCTTCATCAGCTTCTGATATCGTCAGTTCTTAAGCATGAATTTATGTATATGAAATCACTACTTGCTTCCTTCTCAATAAGAAATCCGTTAAAGCTGACAAAGGAAATGTTGTGGAGTAGTTTTCGCACTGAAAGTTATAATCGTGCTATGTCGGTTGCTAATCGACTTAACTCACCCAAAATGTTAGCAACTTGGTAATCTTCCACTATAAGCTGAATCCTTAGTATTCGGCTAACTGCCGACTAATATCAACTGCCTATGAGTTCTACTGAACTCTAAAGAACTCTCTAGAACTTCTAAAACATCTATGAACTTCCCAAGATCTTCCGAAGTTAACTTCTTGTTAACTCTCATAATATAGGAGGGATAGTTCATTATCTGAGGAATAGGTGTTTCACCATAACAGTTTAAACAAATAAATTAAAAATATGTCGAAGTTAATACATTTCGTATTGGATTTAGTAAAATTTAGTAAATAAATATGTGTGTGTGTGTGTGTGTGTGTGTGTGTGTGTGGCAATTTGCAATGAGAAAATAACTGTGGTCAGAAGTTGATATATTGTCATCAGAGTGACGATGACTTCTATCAGTAACGACATAATTCGAACTGTTGTTCTATGGCAAAACGTGTTACTATTTAAAGCCAAATTTTGGCCTTCAACGAGGATGCACAAAGTTTACTTAAACTTTTTTTATATCTATACTTTCTGTTAAAAAAGTTCAAATTCTAATCAAGTTTGTTACATTCAATTACGAACAAATAAGCTTAGGATATACATGAATCTCTCTCAATGTTCCATCTATAGGTTAAATAGTAAGATTTGTATCTGGGAAAGTCATTGTTATTCTCAAGTGAATAATGCAATATTCACTTCACAACAAATAATTTTCTTACAATCCAAAATATTAGCAAACATTCCTGCCAGCCATGATTGATGCTAGTCTTCTGGAGAGCATCATTCTGAGCCTCCTTGTTTTTCCTTGTTCAACCGAATTGAAATTAAATGACTACATCGAACCCATAGCTGCTAGAAAAGTTTGGTCACTGTGTCGTTTCAGAGACATTAGAACAATTCTTACATACTTATAAGGCTTACGGCCATATCACGTTGAATACAACGGTTCTCTCTTGATCATTGAAGTTAAGCAACGTTGAGCCTGGTCAGTACTTAGATGGATGACCGCTTGGGAATACTAGGTGCTGTAAGCGTTTAGTGAGAGATGTGCGTTGTGCGTTGTGGTGCAGTGGATATCGGCTTGGAAAGAGAAGTCGGTGAACCGAGTTCGAATTCCAGTTGAATACCCTGCATTCACTTAAGCACTGGTACCTTTGGGAAAGGTATTAATCCGTCCCTTCCCTCCAGTTATGGGTTAAATAACAGGGTGGGACTTGGGGGACCCTGCCCTTAAAAACAAATCACAATGAATCTTGATACACGAAAAGAAAGATTTATTACTAGACTGAAAAACTTATATAAACAGCAATAAATTGTTGAAAGAAAAAGGTATTACCAGCAATAAATAAAGTTTAGTTGGCAATAAATGACCCGCCAAGGTTGATTTGCCATAAAATAAAACAACCAACCAACATATTTATAAATCTACCATTCGTCCGCGCATTGAATACTGCTGCCATATCTGGTCAGGTGATTTGAATATTTATCACGAAATTCTCGACAAAATAATAAAAAAAAGATTTTAAATATAATCAACCCTAAATTAGGCATCTTAACTTCTGTCACTTTCTCATTGATGTGACGTAGCTTTCCTCTGTCCTTTCCTACAAATATTACCATGGCAACTGTTCTGATCGAGCTTTTTTACCCGATGCCCTAAACACGGGAATTTAAGCGTGTTACTAGATTGGCATTTAGGTTCCACCATTTTACCGTTGAAATAGTTTAATATAATCCTCATTTTTACTACAGTTGTTCCTTTTCTCGCAGTTCTCGCATGTAAAACTCTATTCTGTTTGTTTGCTTTCCTGATAGCTACAACCTACAAAAATTGAAATACAACGTCATATGTGATCTTCAATTATCTTGAATTCTTTCTTTTTTCTTCCATAATCCGATTACACAATCTTTTCCTCACTATAACACCCAAATACGAGTGTCTGTCCCACTTTGTTTCGGTTGAAATGATTGCAAAAAAACAAAAAAACTATCTATCATATTTTAATTAAATCTATCTATCTATCTATCTATCTATCTATCTATCTATCTATCTATCTATCTATCTATCTATCTATCTTCATAAATTCTTATCTATCTATCTATCTATCTATCTATCTATCTATCTATCTATCTATCTAATTCTTAAATCTATCTATCTATCTATCTATCTATCTATCTATCTATCATATTCTTATTAAATCTATCTATCTAATTCTTATTAAATCGATCAATCTATCTCTCTATCTATCTATCTATCTATCTATCTATCTCACTCAAATTCTATCTATCTATCTATCTATCTATCTATCTATCATATTCTTATTAAATCTATCTATCTATCTATCTATCTATCTATCTAATTCTTCTTATTATCTATCTCTCTATCTATCTATCTATGTATCTATCTATCTATCTCACTCAAATTCTATCTATCTATCTATCTATCTATCTATCTATCTATCTATCTATCTATCTATCTATCTATTTGCGGATCCAATGTAAACACCTTCTTGCACACTCATGTTCACATGGAAAATCCCAAAAGGTAAAACAAAAATTGAAAATTGACTTCATAATTGCTAACCGAATACCCTTAATGATGTAACTGCCATAGACAAAAATAGTACAGGATGTGATCACAGAATGGTCTCCAGCAGAATCAAATTTAACTTTATGGTTAAGAGAAAATCAACGTGTAAAAGAAAACGTTCTAATCAAATCAAAGAGAACATTGAATTTCAGTTCGAAATCAAGACCATATTTCAGGCTTTGTGGAAATACGAAAATAATGAAAGAATTATAAATAGCAACTTGGCAACTACAATTACAGCTGCGTAGAGGTGATAACAAGGAAAGGTAAAGGAAATGGCTTTAACGAAGGAAAATAACTAAAAAGCAACACAAAAAAACGATAATGACGAGAAATATGGACGTAAACACTAAGATCGATGGAAACGTAGAAGGTAGATTGAAACAAAATAAGCAGCAAATATATGAGACACCAAAAACAAAAAAATCAATGAAGATAAACTTAGAGTAAGAAATGTATGAAAATAATGAATCAAATACAGCCCAGTGGTTTCTTAGTTACATGATGAACAGATATTTTCTCGAAATGGCTCCGTACCTTGGGAGAATTTTGGACCTCAAATTCACATCCGATTTCGAGTGGTACTTTCATACAGCCCATCGGCGATCAGACTCCGAACCACCATCAATCAGGATGAACGGATATCTTCTCAAGCAAGCACCGTGCCTTGGGAGAATATTACGCCTCAAACTCACATCCGATCTCGAGTGGTAATTTCATACAGCCCACCGGCGATCAGATTCCGAAACACCATCAGTCAGGATGAACGGATATCTTCTCGAGGAGGCACTATGCCTTGGGAGAATATTGGACCTCAAACTCAGGTGGTAATCTTATATACAATACATCGCTAAAGATGTAGGAAAAAGGATCAACTCTTTCTACCACTTTAGTAATTACTTGACGCCACTTGTTATATTCCACCTTTATAAGGGTCAAATCAGACCGAAAATGGAGTCAGTTAGTTAAGTAAATGTAATACACGCTAGGGTGATCACATCTCAGACATGACTGACTGGGCAAATTATTTCCAGCAGTATGCTGCCATTACTTTCTGCGGTAGACTGGTTACCAGCCAATGCTATAGGACCCAATCTGTCCTGTTATCTAACAGGATATAACTGGAGAGAAGAGACGGATTAATACCTTTCCCAGGGGTATTTGTGCGTAAGTGAGTACAGCGAATTAACTGGAATTTGCAATCTGCTTCCTGATTTCTCGTTCAGAGCCGATATCCACTGCACCACAACGCGTTTTTGATAGAGTTAAAAATGCCTACGGGTCCTTGGAAAAATACATTCAGAAATTACAATATATATATATATGTTTCACTAAATAATATAGACAAGTTTTGTCGATTTATTTTATGTAACTTTTTTTTCATATCGTCTGTTAAGCTTAATAGCACTATTGTTGAATAAGGAACGAAAGTCACAATATTGATACATTTTTTTAATTAATCTTTTCTGAGCTTTCGGCTTACATCAGCCATTATCAAAGATGGCAATTATATTGGTTGTATTAAGAAGTTCGCGGACTTACGGTAGTAGTAGTCGTCTATTTTGTTTGTATGGGAAATTGGCGAACACGTGCGTGCGTGATGGAAGCGAAAATCGCACTACAGCTTGTGGCATCTCAGAGTAGAGAGTAGAGGCGAGAAGTATTTAGTATGGAAAGACATTGGGATAACCAATCGCTTCTGTTATCGAATATATATATATATATATATATATATATATATATATATATATATATATATATTAGGTACCTCCTCTGGAGTCCAGTCAATTCTTCTATACTTAAATTTAAATTTAAATTTTAAAAATAAATAAGTTATCTTCAAGCTTTAAAATTTGCTTTAATTGTTTTTAAAAATCTTGATAAAATAACATTTACCGCGCTGGCACGTTATTTAAGTGAAATTTTAATATTAAAACTTACCTTTATCTGTTTTCAATCAATTAATAATTGCTTACTCCCAGAAATTTACAATAAAAAAAAAAATTAAATACGGTAGCCACTTTTTTGTTATGTAAGTCATAGAGTTGCTGACAGATGACAGCTACCGGATGTTGACAGATACGCAATGTCTGGTGACCAATCGTGATAAAAATTTTATTATTTTTTGGTGGTGGGGGAGGGGGGTTAACTAAATAGTGAAATGGAAAATTTAACATAATAATTTCAGCACTTATATAATATTTTATAGAATTTTAGCTTAGATTTATAGCTAGACATTTGAATATGCTTTCTGAATAACTAAAAATTTTAGAAACGTAGAGAATAAAATATCGTAAGAATGAAAGTGCGTTCTTCTGTTTTGCTATGTAAGAAGGAATAACCCAGAACGCTTGTTAACTTATAAAATCATTTTGACCCATATGGAACACAGTACTTTATAGATTTGAACATCGTACTTCATAACTTTGAACGTATTTGCACAAATAATTAATTCTTTTTTTTTGTCTTTTTAAAAATATTTTTGGTGAAAAATTTTTATTAATTTTTTTTTTGTTTTATAGGCAGTATAATCATCAATTCGTAACTAAAAGAAAAAACGATACAGTTCTTTAAAAGATTTTTAAAAGATTTTTAAAACTTTATACATTATTTATAATAAAAAAATGCAAACAATTCTTTTATAATTTTATTAGTAATCAAAAAAAAATTTTTTTTTTCGGAATATAATGTCCTTAATTTTTATTATTTATTCCAGCAATTAAAACTTATCAAATTAAATTATATCAAAGTTTTATTGCATTTTTTATATTTCTCTTCGGAGCAGATTTTCGTATAGTGAATCATAATTTTAAATAAAAAATACATGATTTATATTCCCGATGAGTTCTGTGTTTAACTAATAAAACAAAAATACCAGAAAATTATAATTTATTAAAATTTCATGAATTTACTTGAAATGGAGTAACAGACTTAAAAAAAATGTTTTCATAAAAATTTTAAGAAAGTAGAAATTTCAAAAATAATTTTATTCATTTGTTAATGAGTACTGAAAGTTTCATTAAAATCCGACAAATATTTGATTTTTGCGAGAATTTCCAAATTAATGTGTTTGTCAACGAAAAAGTGAGTTACGTAAAAAAAATTACGTAATCAATTATAAAATAGACGTAATATTTTTAACCACGCTAACTTCAAATAAAAAAAAATGTTAAAAGGGATTAAAAAATTTTATAAAATAATTAAAATTTACTTTGATCTTGCCTCTTCATAATATTATAAACGTTTTGGATAGAAAAAGTTCCTTTATTAAGTTTTTAACCTTTTTAAACTGTTTTTATGCTGGATTTTTGTTACGTAATGGAGGTACCTAAATATATATATATATATATGGACTGTTTTGTTATCTCTAATATCTTCTATGGCAATAAATGATGGATATATATTTCTGAGAGAGGGATAAACACTATATTAAAGTGACACAGATTTGTTTAAGAACTACAGTCGGAACAATGTAAATATTATAAATAATAAGGAAGTTTTAAAGAAATTACTCAAAACAAAGTAAGTTATGAAAAAAAAACAGTCCGTTTTGATACAAGTATTGAAGAAAGAAGGTTCAGATATAAAACTCACGAGAGAGTGGGGAAGCACGGAATATCGAGATGAATGACAAAATGTAGGCTGGGATGGAGAGTAAGAAGATAAACCTTGTTATTAGCAAGTTACAGTGAGCTATAATTGCCCACGTCCTGAAATGACAAGGTCCATGAATTGTAAACATATGTACGTAAAAAACAAATGTGGAATAATTTGGGTTTTAAAATAATCTAAAGGACTGGAAATACTTAGCCAAAACCTATTTAGCGAAAAGCATATGTATAGACAAAGAAAATAAATAGAACACTTACCTAAAAGGCGGCAAACAGAGCCCGGAAATATGAAAGAGAAAAAAAAAACATGTTAAGAGACAAACAGAATTAGTACAAAAAAATATTGCATCGGTCAAATCAGTCGTTACCAAAATGTGCGTCGCTACGTCTAGGAGGCGATGCTGTTAACTATCTTGAACGCCGCTAGATATTCAAAGTTATAACAAATTCCTATGGCCGATCGACTCACGTCCAATTGCAAAAATGTCCCCAGAAGAGATTACAACCCATTAACTTCCTATGATTGTAATTCCCGTCGCGACAGTTCCTTAATATGATAGAAATTACGAATATTCCATCGTGTTATTGCATATTTACCAAAGGGAATATATGGACATTTTACGATTCATGCATAATGTAAAACGTGGACCCTTATGTGGGTAGGTCGTTGCGAGTGACTGCCGATGTTCAATATAACGTTGTAAATATCTGCGAAAACTGTATATTTACATTGTAAATTAATCACCCACTTTAGAAACAGTTCACTCACTGCGAACCCAGAAAAAAATATTCTTGAAGATGAAAATGAAAAAAAAATTTTCTTGAAGATGAAAAAAAAAAAAAAGAAATATAAAAAAAAAAAATAGCAGTAGAAAATACATTCTTTTTTTTTTTTACTCTTTATTTAGCGTCATAATTCTTCAGAGGCGGATGTGCGTTGTGGTACAGTGGATATCGGCTCGTGAACGAGAAGCCGGGGAGCCGAGTTCGAATTCCAGTTGAATCCATTGTATTCACTTACGTGCAAATACCATTTGGAAAGGTATTAATCCGTCTCTTCCTTCCAGTTATGGGTTAAATAGCAGGATAAACTGGGTTCTATAGCCTTGGCTGGCAACCAGTCTACCGCAGAAAGCAATGGCAACCTACTGCGGGATAATATTCTGCCCAGTCAGACATGTCTCGAAAGAGACATGATCGCCCAAACGTGTATCACGTATGGCACTTAACTGACTGAATTCTTCAGAAATTAGGCGATATTATTTTCAGCTTCCTTTTCTTCATTATCTTAGAATTTTCATAATTCTTTAGGAAAGGTAG
This sequence comes from Ascarosepion bandense, assembly GCA_037127315.1. Classification (NCBI taxonomy): domain Eukaryota; kingdom Metazoa; phylum Mollusca; class Cephalopoda; order Sepiida; family Sepiidae; genus Ascarosepion; species Ascarosepion bandense. The sequence goes on from JBBBDQ010000346.1 coordinate 4,940,035, forward strand.
TAGAGTTTTCTTTCTCAGAGTACTGCTCTACATCTGATATTTAACCCCTATATGGGAGGAGTCAAGAAATGAATTCAGGCATTTCGTAAGATCATAGTGTGTGTGTTTTCTTAAGTTGTTTTAAGGTATATCAACAGGTCAATGGGGTAATGCTGACAAGATTTTTAGGATAGTTTCTTATAAATAGAATAGGTATATTTTTTAAGAAATCAGTTTCTGGTCCGTTTTCATTTACTTATTTTTATAAAGAGTGTTTTTGTAAAAAGTTAAATGTATTGCCGGTAAAATTTCTTCTTCTTCAAAAATATATTCATGGCAATATTATTAAAATTGCTAATTGTTATACTAATACTTTCACGACAAAAACCTATTTTTATACTTTCATAGGGGTTTGACCTCAGGTTGGGACTTAACTATTTGCCTATAGTTAGAAACCTAACAGGTACTACCACCCAGGGAACAGCAGCAATTAAGAGGTAATTCCACGCTCTTTAAAGCTTCCTAATCTGAGGTCTAACTGCCGGATTTTGCTTATCGCAGGACACGATCATAGTGTGAGGCGAATGCTACTTGGGAGGCTTGTATTTGAACTCAGCCGATAATTGCATCGATAAACAGTTGCACCACACACACACACACACACGCACACACACACACACAGACACACACACGCGCGCAAATATATATATATATATATATATATATATATATATATATATATACAGTACTGTGCAAAAGTATTAGAACAATAATTATTTTATCTCTTATGAGGCATCAAAATAAAGTTTAAAATCAACCCTGTTCTAACTTTTTTGCACACTACCGGTAGTGTGCAAAAGCATTAGGACAGGCTGATTTCCTAAAAACCACACTGAAATTCAAATACAGGGTGAAAATCCAAGTAAACTATTGACTATCTATGGGATATTTTGGATAAATAAATTGATAAATCTAATGTTACTTTGCAAGACACACTTTGAGAACAAATACAAGCTGCTTGGCAGGAGATACCATCAGATATATTGAAGAAGCTTATGATGTCAATGCCTGACAGAATGAAGGCTGTGATCAAAGCAAAAGGCTATTATACCTAAATATTAAATTTATTTTGTAACAAGTATTTTTTTCTTGTTAAAACATTTGTTGAGTAAATCAAATAAAATTATTTTAATTAATTTTTTTATTTTCTGTTAATATACCTCATAAAAGATAAAATAGTTCTTGCCCTAATACTTTTGCACAGTACTGTATATATATATATATATCCATCATTCCCACACAAGCCTGTTTCGCTGTAACACAGCTCATCAGTGTAGCTAGATATCCACTTGCTTATGGCCGGGATAGAAACTTGACCGATTCGGTGTCAGTCGGAGTCACTAACCCCTAAGCTATAGGCGTATGGAATCAGAGGACGATTGAGCATGTTGTATATGTTGAGCATGTTACATATAAGCGGGGTATACACATGCCAGTCACCGAAAAAACTCAATTCATTATGAAGATTAATGCATAAATTGCGGAAGTAGTAATTTTAAAAAAAATATTCCTTTCTTTTTAAAATTTTTCTCTCTAGAGAGCTCAATCGTAATTAGAGCATAATAGATATTATATATATATATAAAAGATATATATATGAAATGAAATATATATATATATATATATATGTGTATATATATATATATATATACATATGATGTAAATAAAATGTTGTATATATCAATGTATATATATTGAACACTTTAATTTATAAATATAGGATATATTAAAACAAATTTGTATCACATATACACACACAGACACAGACACAGACACACACACACACACACACACACACACACACACACACACACACACATATATATATATATATATATATATATATGAACACTTTAGTCCATAAATATAGGGTATATATATATATATATATATATATATATATATATATATACGTGTGTGTGTGTGTTTCTATATCCCCTATTTATAGATTAAATGTTCAATATTAGGGACAGGGCGTATGTAAACATAAAAGTGGTCATCGTCGTCAGAACCCATTATTACATGCAATCTTCAGGCCATGTGTGTTGAGTTTAACCACAATTTACACACGAATACCTAAGTCCCTACACACACACACACACACACACACACACACACACACACACACATACACATGTATATATATATATATATATATATATATATATATATAATGTATATTTGGTGAACAACCTTTTTTTAAACGTTTCGTTGAATATGACAGCCAATTTGTAGAGTTTCTTTAGTATTCTTAAAATTTTGCGTTTACTAGCGACAAAGAAGTTAAAAATTGTCCGAAGTGTCTATTTTCAGAAGCATTTCCGGTCACCACTTTAACTATTCTCAAACGGTTTGTTATTAATTTCTTTTAGTGATTCTCGTTTGCTACATATTATATGGTTTATTCTGAGCCCCTAGAAAGCAACGTAGCTGGAATTCAAGCTGACTTCCTTCTGTTTAAATATAAAACAAAACGTATACTACATTGTTTCATTTGTTAATATATAAAAATTCTTTTTTTACTTGCATTTACTTAAGCGTATCTTGATCGTTATTTTTTATTTAATAAGCAGGCTTTTCATCATTTCCATATTTAGGACACCGTGAACAAATCCAGTAAAAGCAAGGATATTCGGCAAAAAGAGAGAGAAAGAATGAATAAACAAAAGAACTGCAACAGAAGCATTGTTGCTATTTTCTTAAAGCGTTGCTAATTCAAACATTCAGATTATTTAGAAGAATATATTGTTGTTATTTTTCTGACTGGAATATGATTCTAAATAGGAAAAATAAAGATCACAGCAGTTAAAATAAAACTCTTTAGTAAAGCGTTCGAAATCCAGTTGAATTCCTTGCATTTACTTACGCACAAATACCCTTAGGAAAGGTATTAATCCGTCTCTTCCCTCCAGTTATGGGTTAAATAATAGAACAGACTGGGTTCTGTAGCTTTGGCTGGTAACCTGTCTACCGCAGAAAGCAACCTACTGCAGGATAATATTCTGCCCAGTTAGTCATGTCTCGAAAGAGACATGATCGCCCAAAGCGTGTATTATTTATGGTACTTAACTGACTGACTGATACATTACTCGCACGTCTTAGTTTAGGTATTCGTAAGAAATTACTCATCGAGGTAATGATCAGACTCGACGTTGCTTAATTCGGAGTAAATTAAAAAAATATCACAAAGATATTTTTTTTTTACATTCCTCTTCTGAGAAGCAAAGTTTTATGCTTAAAATCAGTTGGGTAAAACTGCTTCATCCTAAATGGCAATCTTTAGCGCTATTCCCGAAGTGAAACAGATGCAGTATCAAATAAACGATGTTGCGTGTTTGGCATATTCTAGAATAGAAACAAAATCTACTCAGACATCTTTACCGAATAAGACCACCTGTAGAGGAGAACATATTTAAGAACTGTGTGTACGCCATCGCGTGAAGCTGTGACAAGAAAGATAAAGAAGAAATAGACCGCCTCCTTAAGATAATACAGCAACAACACAGGAGGGAAAATACAAAAATTATCCATGGCTGACCATATTTGGAGGTAAAAAACAGATTAAAGCCCTCTGAAGGATGAAATTGAAATAACAGAGAGCATCGCTTGAAAATAGAAAAAGAATTAAGGAATCAGCTCGTATGCTAGGCCACAAGAATATCCTTCAAGATCCTCATATTTTGACGTTTTTTTTTTAAAGATGTTCAAAGTAACATTAATAGTGGCATATCCTAAGCCGGCCAAACATAGAAATGAATACAATATGGGACCCATTAATACATAGAGCTTGAGAACAAACAACAATAACATAAATTGTAATATGAGCTCTGGTAAAAATGTTTTACTTTTGAAAGTGACGCGCTTTAAAGAAGGAGAAACATTTAGCCACGTTCACATACTAAACAGCTTTTGATTGGATGAAGAATTTCTGAATTTTTTAGTGACTGACAGAACTAAATTTCAGTAAGAAAAATGACTTACGGTCATATAGCATTAAAACACCAGTTCCCAATACGATCTCCGAAGTTAAGCAACGTCGAGTCTGATCAGTACCTCGATGAGTAATTGCTTGAGAATACCTAAACTAAGACGTGCGAGTAATGTATCAGTCAGTCAGTTAAGTGCCATAAACGATACACGCTTAGGCGATCAGGTCTCTTTCGAGACATGACTAACTGGGCAGAATATAATCCTGCTTTAGGTTGCCATGGCTTTTTGCGATAGACTGGTTACCAGCCAAGGCTACAGAACCCAATCTGTTCTATTACTTAACCCATAACTGGAGGGAAGAGACGGATTAATACCTTTCCCAAGGGTATTTGTGCGTAAGTGAACAGAAGGAATTCAACTGGATTTCGAACTCGGCTCCCCGATATGTCGTTCCAAGTCGATATCCACTGCACCGCAACGCACATTACCAGTGTAATGTATAATGGCCAATAATTGGTAATCGAAGAGCCGAGTTATAATTTCAGTTCTGTTCGTTATATTAACTCATGAGCAAATACAAATGAGAAAGAATGCAAGTGGCACATCTTCATTCCCATCTATGGATTAATTAGTAAAACTTGTGTCACTAAATCATTGTTATCTTTAAAAAGAAATCATCCAATTAAAAATATATTCTGGCCTATCTATCAATCATAAAAAAGGATTGGCGGATGGTTTAATAGACAACCGTTTGAAGTGAGAACTTTGGGAACAGAGTTCCAATTCCAGTTTGGTTCATTACATTCAAATAAGTTTGAAAAGACTAAAACAAAGTCCTCCCCATATCTATCAATTAAATCGTAGGGCTTTTATTTGGGCATTTGTTATAGTTTTTCTAAAAATCCAATGCCATCTTCATTTGCAAATCCAAAAAAGAAAATATTCTTAGAATAATAATCTTTCTTGAGATAACTCAGCACAATGAACTTAGCTAGCTTTAACAGTCAGTCAGTCAAGTGCCATGCGCGATACACGCTTTGGGCGATCATGTCTCGAAAGAGACATGACTGACTGGGCAGAAGATTATCCCGCAGTAGGTTGCCATTGCTTTCTGCGGTAGACTGGTTGCCGACCAAGGCTATAGAACCCAATCTGTCCTGCTATTTAATCCATAACTGGAAGGAAGAGACGGATTAATACCTTTCCCAAGGGTATTTGCGCGTAAGTGAATACAATGGATTCAACTGGAATTCGAACTCGGTTCCCCGATTTCTTATTCCGAGCCGATATCCACTGCGCTACAACGCACATATTTGTTATTTAAATTGAGATATTTTGATCGAGAATTACTTCTGTTATACAACATGATGTCAATGATGTATGTACTAATTTTGATGAAATAGTACTAAGAAAAAGCTACATTTTAAGAATAGTTTTCCAATATTTCAGTTTTCTTTAAGTTATGTTCTTAAGTTGTGTACAATGTGCGTTGTGGTGCAGTGGATATCAGCTCGGAACGAGAAATCGGGGAGCCGAGTTAGAATTCTAGTTGAAACCATTGCATTAACTTACGCACAAATACCCTTGGGAAAGGTATTAATCCATCTCTTCTCTCCAGTTATGGGTTAAATAGCAGGACCGATTGGGTTCTATAGCCTTGGCTGGCAACCAATCTACCGCAGAAAGTAATGGCAACCTACTGCGGGATAATCTTCTGCCCAGTCAGTCATGTCTCGTTCGAGACCTGATCGCCCAAGCGTGTTTCACGTATGGCATTTACCTGACTGACTGACAAGTCTAAAAATATTAAAATCCCTCCCAAATATAAATCTTTGTATAGACATCGCTTGTCTAGCTGAACACAGTTTAACTGGTAATCAACGTGGCAAACAGAATAAAATGCAGTCAGCCTGAATAGATTGCGTCTTAAGCATAAGTCACATGATAGGGGGCCATTCACATCTTGATTTTTTCCGCTAGTTGATTTGCTAGATCATTAAATGTAATGGTTTAGTATAGACCAAATGGAACTCTCCTGTCATTTTGTTCATTCTTCCGGGGTCACTACATATTAGAAGAATTACATCAATCATTCTTTTTTAATAATAACAATAATGACAGACGAAGCTCTAATATCTGTAGCCGATAAAAAATTAAGTAAAATCAACCTTTTTCACTTTTACAAAAATTCACAATGACGTGTGAAATCCTCGTTCGCCCCCGCAAGAAAAAAAAAAAACTGACCAAGTGCTTAACGAAAAAGTCGAAACCAGATTTCGAGGTGTTAAAATGATTTTTGGTTAATGGGAGCGACTTACAAGATTGAGGACTAGCAAGTGCGGAAATCCGAATACTTTAAAAGGCCCCGGTCAGCGTCAAGACAGTCAGTCACAGATGGGAGCCGCGAGACGAAACATCTAAAATGTAACTTCAACTTCAAGCGACTCGGATATTGTTTTTTTCTCTTTCTCCATATCTCTTTTAACAATTACTACTACGAATATTTTGTACGAAACTTTGATACCCTTAATTTTCTCATTGAACATTAATTTTTACGAATTCTTGTTATTCCTCCTTTTAATAAATTTGTAGTTTGACATGAAAAATGTATATTTTATTCTTACATTATTCAACACTATTCCACAGATTCCATCCTGCCGACAAGCAACTTTCTGATGATTCTGATGATAATTCTGCATAAAACTTGTAAGCTCTAGAAAGTTTGATTAAGTAAAACACAAGGCCGAACCAAGAATTATTAACCCTCCCCTACGCTTTATATCTGTCAAAAAGTGCAACTATTAAAACAATATTTTAGTAAGTAATAAATCTATTTTGGAGAATTTTATTCCAAAGATTATTTCATGCAGACATCGAAATATAATTTGTGACTTCATGATTATCATTATTACGCGTGGGCCAGTGCCGCGAAAAATGACGGCAAAATGTTTATTTTGATACGCTGTCGAAAAGGACGGCAACATATATATTGATATACCTACTGTTGAGTATCTTACATTAAGACATAAGAAAATATTCCAAATCCTTCAGTGGGACAAGATGTATATATATATAAACTTATTTACAAATGGAACTTTGTCTGTGTGTGTGTGCGTGTGTGTCTGTGTGTGTGTGTGTATATATCAATTAACTATAGACTCCGAAACGGCTGAACCGATTTTCTTGAAAATTTACACAGTTGTACTATAAGCGTCTGCGAGTGTTCTTAGCTAGGTATTGTGTCGAGGTACTCCCGATAAATATCGAAAATCGATAATCGAAAAAATCGGGTTATGGAAGAAGTGGTCCGATTTTTATCAAATTTGATACACTCATAGACAAAGACATAAGAAACGATATTCAGAAGTTTCATGGTTGCAATTCTTACAATAGTGCAGAAAATTTTATATCTATATCAGGAAATCAAAATTTAACTTACATCCATTTATTTTTCTTTCAGTCTGCGGTTTCGCTTTAACTAGAAACAACTATTGCTTTTTAGTCTTTCATGCCAACGTCCAAAGAGTCTGAGCTCCAGGACTATGGATTAGTTTGAATGCTTTCATTACACCCGAACAACGTCGAACTATACTGCTAGCATATATATATATATATATATATATATATATATATATATATTCTTTACTCTCTCTCTCTCTCTTTATATATATATATATATATATATATATTAAAAAAGGATTAATTCAAAGATGTTGAATGGCCATTTCGATATGACGATCCCCACGGGGAGCGACACATCACCTCAGCAACAGAAAAAAACCTTTCAGAAACTGGAGAAAAATTAGTCTACTTTTCCTTTTTAAATAGATTGCAAAGAAATTAAAAAATAAATAATAATAATAAAATAAAATAAAATAAAATAAAAATAAAGGGAAACAAAAAGAAAAGGAAAAAGAAAAAGAAAAGGATAGAATAAAATCAAATAAATAAGAAAAGAAAAAAATTGACATCGTCTGGGTTTGCAAAAAAAAGGGGAGAATGTAACTAAAAATTAACAGACAGCCGTGTTGAATCATTTAAAGCAACACGGAAAAAAGTTGGTAAGAGAGATAAAAGAAGGAAGGGAGGGAAAAAGAAAGAAACTAAAGAAAAAATTTTTTTTAAATATTACAGACGCTGGACAAATTCAATAATCTAATTTCCCCAAAACGTTGAAGTATTAAAAAAAGCCTTTACTTAAAAAGGCATAATTATTGATAAAAGGGAATAAAAAGATATAGGATTTGAAATAAAATTATTTTTTTTAAAAAATTAGGTCATTTGAAATTAAACTAAATAAAGACAATACTAGGTAAAAAAAAAAAAAAAAAAAAATTATTATATATACATATCAATAGAAGTACACACATATATATATATATATATATATATATATACACACACCATTTAACGAATAAGAATACATATATACATACACATACACACACATACATTCAATTTATTACACACTAATATACATATACATGCGCATACACACATATATATATGTGTGTACACACCTATATACAAAAAATTCATATAGACATAATATACATGTGTACACATACATGCACACATATACACACACACGCACACACATAGACATAATATACATGTGTACACATACATGCACACATATACACACACACGCACACACACACATATATATATATATATATATATATATATTCCTTATGCACTCACACATACATATTAATGAATATTATGAAAAGGAGCATTTACATAGCTAAAAAGATTTTTTTCCAAAAAAACATATAGCCCACATACATAAATACATATATACAAATATGCACATCCACACACAAACATACACATAAAAAAAAAAAAAAAAAAAAAAAAATTAAAATTAAAATTAAAAAATTTTTTTTAAAATAATAAAAAATTATAGAAAAATATAGAATTTAAAAATTAAAAATTAGAAGTTAAATTTTAAAATCCGCCCTATGGCGGCACTTGTTTATAAATTCCCTTCTAAAGTTCAAAAGTAAGTCCTGATGAGGATACTTCAAAATCAGAATCTTCTCCAATAAACACAGACGACACCTATCACGAAAACTTTTAGGAGTACAAGCTGAGCCTATTAATTTCCAGCTGATTATGGGGTCCTGCCCCTCCTCCTTCATTTCCCAGAACCTACGTGACAGTGCCGTCTGGAATCTCTGTTTAGGGTTCGAAAACGAGTACCTGTGATTATAAAGCCTCTGTTTGAAAGAGCCCGCGGACATGCCAATATAGCTCCGGTAACTGTCCTTGTTATTAGATGGAGAAATGCGGGCTTCATAAATTACATGAGTGGATTTACATTTGCCTTGCACCGGGCAGGCATCCACAGAAAAACAATTGCATTTGTCGACAATTCCGGATTTAGCTAATTTGTGTATTTAGGCATCAAATTTTCTTGTCATATTAAATAAATTGCAAACATTGTGTCTGTTTATTTTTAATAAAATACGTTCATACTCGCCGATAATCTTTCGCGTATTATAATTGGAAGATATCAGATATGAGCTGTAATCGTGAGAGATATTATTATCATTCATTTCTTAAAGAGGAACACGCGGCAAGGGCTTTTATAACTGGTAGTAAAGTTTAATATCTGTTAGGAAAAAGAATGAACTGAGTCGGCGCTACTTCGCTATTGTCTTTCTAATGGACTCAACCAACGCGGTTTCCCTATTTTATCTCTCTCCATGAGCATGAAAGCCTGATACAAATAAATACACAAGGTCTTTATGATTGTATAGTGGATTATTACAGAGGAAGCATATGCCAATATTAATGTTACTTTCAACATCTTTAAAAAAAACATCCAAATATGATGATCTTGAAGGGGAACTCTAAAAAAAGTGGCACATGAAGATCCCAATTATTCCGGTTAGGGTCCCGTGTTTGATTAGAAAATGTTCTGCTTGACACATTGAAGGGTTTTTTGGTAACCCGTGCCATAAAAAATGCAAAAAAAAATGTTCTCGCAAGTAGAGTTCACAGCTTACAAAGGGTTTTATTTGGGTAAATTGTGTTTGATCTTAGGGTTATTTACTTTTTTACCCTTTTTTTAAAATCTCAAGCAGATAATGACATGAGATAATTTCTAACTTTAGGTCACTGGTTAGGATCCAGAAGCAAATGAGTTTTCTGTATAAATAATAGCTACTCCTCCTTCTCCTACTTCTACTGTGTTACTACTAATAATAATAGTGGAGTCAGATTATATTTAGATGTGTATATAAAATAAGCTTTGGAATAAAGCTTTTTAGAATATATATATATATATATATATATATATATATATATATATATATATATATATATATAAGACTGTACGTTGCGGTGCAATGAATACCGGTTTGAGAGCCGAGTTCGATTTTCAGTCGGATTCGTTTAATTCATTTCCGCACAAATACATTTGGGAAATTCATATCTTCTCCCTCCAGTTATGGATTAAATAGCAGGGAAGATTGGGTTCAATGACCGTGGTTGGTAACCGTTCTACGCAGAAAATAATGTCAACCTACTGCGGAAAAAAACCTTCTGCCTCGCTAGTCATGACCACCAAAGCGTGGATCTCGTATGGCAGTTAACTGGCTGGTATATTTTTTACACACTAAAATATCGTTTTTCAGAGTTAAAACAGCCTTGCTTTCTATCACTTTATCCTACTGCAATGAAAATGACAAGGGCCGTTTACAATGTCCTGGGTATTTACTTAAGTAGATATTTCAGCATGTTTGACCGGTCAGGTAGAATAGACAAAAGTCCATTTGTTCTTCATTTGCCGTTCGTAGGTAAATGAAGAACAAATGGACCTTATTATTCGTTCCAGTGATTTCTGCGTATCTGTAATGGCTCAGATAATTGCGAATTCACGTGGGATCACTATTACAAGTCTCATTAACGTACACTAAAAAATTAAAAAACAAAGCAAAACAAAACAAAACGTATTTATTTAGGAGGATATGTTTGTAGGTAGACGAAGAAATAGTAAAAATCACTTCTCATTGCTGAATGGGTTTAGAGCTGCTACAAAGACATTTATCATTAATCAGAAGTTGTCTTAATTGTGGTGAATTCTGGCAAAAGTTTCACAGACACAATTTTATCGCAATATCACAATGATTTTACCAGGTTAAAGACAAAAATAATTAAGCCCTACTAGTTTGAGATATAATTTTTTACTTATCGGTAGAGAAAAGCTATACTAAATATAAGTAGATTTTATATATATATATATATATATATATATATAATCATAATCTACTTATAGTGGAGTCAGATTATATTTAGATGTGAACATGAAATAAGCTATGGGATGCATATACACTCCTTATATACAACAAGTTAAAATTTCCATTCTCTTATTCCCTGCGCCTATGGCTTAGGGGGTAACGACTCTGATTGACACCAAATCGGTCGAGATTCAATCCCGGCCAGAAGCGAGTGGATGTGTCTAGCCACACTGTAATACAGCGAAACAGGCTAATATGTGGATGGATAATATATATATATATATATATATATATATATAATCAATATATTTCATATATATAATGCAGGCCTATTTTGTTGCATCACTGCTCATCGAGGTGTCTAGATTAAGCGTTTGCATCAAACTGGGATCGAAACGTGACTAAATGTCCATACCCCCAATGCTATATATATATATATATATATATATATATACAACTGAAATCCAACAAGATGAATAGAATAAATAAAGAATAGGTAGGAAAAGAGTGTCTTTAATCAAACGTTTCACTTTAATGAGCTTATTCAGAGATTTCTTAAAGACGAATGATTTAAATAAAAAAAATGTAAGTAAACATCTTTAAAAAAATTCTGAGGAAGCTTATTAAAGTGAAACACGTTAGATTAAAGCCAGTTTTCCTCGACCTATTTCTTACTTTCTATCTCTCTCTCTTTCTCTCTCTCTATATATATAGTCCTTAGATTTATACAGATTTATATATATTTATATATATATATATATAACGTGTGTTATCATTGCGCCATATATGGTATAAAATTACAGGTTCAAGAATAGTGCAATACTGAAGAAATGTAACAACATCACAGGCATGAACTTAGGTGGGCTGGTCATATTTTCAGTATGGATGAGCATAGGCTTCCAAAAAAGCTGCGGTATGGACAACTACCGCACTCTTAGCTTTCGGTTGGACGTCTATTCTTACACTTCAAAGACAAATTGAAATACAACTTCAAATGTCTCAACTTTGAGATGAAAATCAGGGAAGTCTAAGCATTAAATCGAAAGGAGTGGCGTAAGGCGTCTCATTAAGTTGAAGGGTTTTGAAGACAGTATACTGAAGCACCGTGATCTGCTTGGTCAAGTTCTGAAGCAGAGACGCCATTAAAATCTTGCTTTAAAAAATTTCATCTGTCAGTGTGTCTTTGTTGCCAGCAGCAAGGCTGCGGTATTATCACACTCAAGAAAGCACAAATGAAATATGTTTCTCTTAGCATATTTTCTTGACAATGACGCAAGCATGCATAAGTGCAAAACGAAAGGCACAGTCCACTGCTGATACTCATTGTTCACGATAAGAGAATGCACCATATGTATATCAGCAAAAATACTTATACACTACAATATATCTCTGTTTGTCTCTCTCTATATATATATTTCTTATGGTGGCATCACCCATTACTACGGATTGAACGCTTCCTACAACTACATATGCTTCCCCTCACAAGAGGTGGCAGATCAGGAGATCGAGAGCTAAGAGAGTGAGAGGTCGGCATCAGCAGATCAGGCAGAGATAGCAAAGACTGCTACCGTACGACTGTTGCGAGTCCCAATTATAGTATTACTTCCTTACTCGTATTTATTCGTTCTACTCACAGAGTTCCACGTACAGTATTTTGCTGTGTTAATATATATTCATTGTTTCCTATTTTGGCTGTTGTTATATTATTTCTTGCTGGACTTCTTAACCTGGTTCACGACAATATTATATATGTTGATATATATAATTATGTAATGAATTATTTTGAACATTATTTTTACCGATACTCGTATTTAAGTAGATATTCTGTTTTAATTAAACAGTATTTTATATTTATATCTCCCGGCCTGATTATTTTACGATAAATTTTTATTACAAAAATGTGTGCCATCCAGCAGGATTCGAACCTGCGACCCCTATTTACATAGGGGAAGCTACCATTTGATCTGGTACTGTCTTAACCACTCGACCATGAATAGCCTCTTGATCAGACGAGGTTTTTATCATGCTTATATAACACAATTTTCGATCTATCGTAAACAAACCATATCTGCTCTGTAATGTATCGTAATGTCAAACAAATGTAAACATGTTACAGAAATTAACGAATTTTAACGAAACTTGGTTATAAGCAACCGACAATTTGTAATGAATTATTTTATATATATAATTATATATGCGTACAAATTCAAACAACAATGATTAAAAAGTTAATTATAAACCTAATGTCCTATAAATAAAGCGCTAAAAATATTACCAAATTAAATAAGAAAAACGAAATAATGACCAAGGGTAGACATAAAGGCATTGGTTGAATCCAGTGACTTGACCGAAAAGAGCTGTGAGTTCAATACCTGGCGACAGTAGTGATGAGCACAATTTTGGAGTGTTGAGTTAAATGGCGATCACTAAGACGTCTGAAAGTGGGATAACTCATGAACGAGAACAATCTACCTAGGTTATCAAAATAAAGGGTTCAGGTTGAAATTTCCATTACCTGAAAGAGGTCGGAGCGTAAAACGGCCGAAACGTGGTGAATATGACAATAAAGACAACAGTCCAAACAAGGTAAATAAATTCTGACTTAAATAATCTTGGCACTGTTTGGGTTTTCTTTATTCAAATGCATACACAAGCCTTTGTCAGAAATGTTGTTAATAAAAAGAGAATTAATCTCCTCATTAATTCACCATTACTGCTGTCGAAACGCATGACGGCGAGAAAAAAGTAACTGCAATTAATATCTCAATTGCCAAGGGCATCAAGCCAGAATAGTTGATTTTCTAGACGCAGCTTAGATGTGGCACAAGGCCGAAAGTATGGGACACCTATTAAGGGTCGAACTCGCTACTCAGTTGTAACTGGATCTAGCGAGACAAGAATGCTAACCATTACACCACGCCGATGGCGTGCGAGCCAGAACAGAATGACAAATTTTAACATGGTGCTGGAGCTTTGTGAGTTATGACAGAAATTTTACCCCTTGGCAAAGACGAAAGACGAGAACAGTTTTCTTAAGGATAGAAATAAGAAAAGTCAGATCAAATGCGTAAATTCTAGTCTCTCCGTTAAACCTGAATTCAGTTTGCGATTTCTCTTTTTGGAGAACGAGGAAATTAGATTCCAGGACGTAATTAAAAAAAAACTGTATAGAAAAAGTGAATATTAACAAATGTTACATGATTGGCGCTGAAGGTGACGTTTCACCATTTAATAGTATGGCTGTCCAAACGGACATAAAATTGCAAAGTGTCTGTCTCTATCAGGTAATTATCTAAATCGAACAGAACCAGTAAAAAATGAATGAAAAAAATAAATGATTAAAACATCAGTTAGGAATGTCCTTGGAGAAATCATCTTATTATTACATATTAGAATATTCATACATGACTAAATTGTACCTTTTCGTTAAATATCTCTCTCGTAAATCATCTTTCTCTCTCTCTCTCTCTCTCTCTCTCTCTCTCTCTATATATATATATATATATATATATATATATATATATATATATATATTTGTCTATCTATATTTTGTATATGACTCCATTTCGATAAATGCCTTCGCTTGATCCATCGCCAGATGTGGGCAGCGCAGTTGTGGCATTTACTGTAGTCTTCATATGGTCTAACGTCCTCTTGCGCAGATGTGGCAACGTTGTGCGACTTTTCTAATAGTTGTAAGATAATTGCCACATATCTCTTTGCGTGTGGCGTCATTCATAATTTTTTTTAGGCCTGTCCTACAAAAATAGACGCGACCACATTCGTTAAACGTTATATCAGATGTTGCAGCAACATCTATTACACCATATTACAGCAAAGTGTGATTGATGAATATATCGTCTAAATTAAGCAGAAATAAAAATAACATTGACAACATATTTAAACAGATATATCGGTGAGCCGAGTTCGAATTCCAGTTGAATTCCTTGCATTCACTTACGCACAATTACCCTTAAGAAAGATATTAATCCGTCTCTTCCATCTAGTTATGGGTTAAATTATAGAATACATTGAGTTCTGTAGCCTTTGCTGGCAACCAGTCTACCACAGAAAGCAATGGCAACCTACTGCGGGATAATCTTCTGCACAGTGACTCATGTCTCTTTTAAAGACATGATCGCCCAAAGCGTGTATCGCGTATGGCACTTAACTGACTGACATTCTGTTTTTTATGTTGGATTCAGACTTCCAGCTATCACTTATTTTATTCCAATTCCAGATTCTATTTTTCTGTTTTGGAAAGGTTTATTTTCGTGGTCTTCCTTTTCTTTTGTGAGCATCTTTATAACCCACCTTCCGCAGACATATATTTTACCCAATACAAAGCTGTGGTCACTCAAGGAGACGGTCGCAGAATCAGGTGGATGTTATGAGTGATAGAGGTGGTGGCAAAAACTGAACATTATGAGGATAAAGAGGATAGGTAACAGGTGACTCATGAATCAAGGATGTTAAGATTCTATAGCCCTGGGACGCATTCACACGAGAGTTTTATCTGTAGCAGTTCTTAAGAAAAACTGTTAAACTATCTTCTTACATTTTGAACATGGGAAATATGGGGTTGATTCGGCTCCGTGGAAGTAACCTGTTGTATCTGTAAAGTTAAAAATTGGCAGAAGTAAAGAGAGTAACTAGGATAAACACTAACAAAAATTTCAATTTTTTCTGAGTCGTGTAATGAGAACTTACATTTGGAACATGTAATAAATGAGATTGATTCAGCTCTGTGGAAGTAGTCATATAATGAGATCTTACATACATTAGAAAAAATGAGATTGATTCAGCCCTGTGGATGTAGCCTCTAAGTCATATAATTCGAACCGGAATTCGAACTCGGCTCACCGATTTGTCGTTCCGAGTCGATATCGTACCACAACGAACATCCACTACCATATAGGATGACTGATATTACTGGAAGGAAGAGATGGATTAATACCTTTCCCAAGAGTATCTAACACCCCAGACTGCAAACTTCATGATTATTATGTGTCGGATGCGGCTGAGTGAAGGATCAACAAAACTGCTTGTAACACCAGAGATGAACTGAAGGCAAGGGTTATGGCAGCATTCACCGGATTAAACAAGGAGATCCTCCAAAAAAAATTCAAAAGATTCCGAAGTTGTCCGGAGTCCGGATTGAAGCCAATGGCGATTTTAACAAATAAATTTGCTATTTAATATTTCAAGATATTTTTATTGTAATTTTGGTACATATATCCTTTAACATGTGTTATCAACGTTATTTTTATCTTACATACATTTAGAAATGAGATTGATTCAGCTCTGTGGAAGTGGCCTCTGAGTCGCATAATCAGATTTTACATACATTTGGAACATAGAAGAAATAAGATTGATTCAGCTCTGTAAAAGTCTATGTATCTATTCTTTCTGTAAGTGTCAAAATTGGCGGAAGTAAAAAGGGTAACTCGGAATAAATGGTAACCATACATTTTCATTTTTTCTGTGTCGTATAGCGAGATATGATAATGATTTATATAGATTTATAGATTTTGAACCCGAAAGCTCTTTTCGACACTAAACTCTGGAGTCGGTCAATTTAGATAAGTAAATTGAACATTATTGCTCTGATAAATGTTATAGTTCTAAATACATGTTGTGTATTTTTGGCAGAAGTTCTACTGACTTATAGAAACCGATAGATTCCTTTAATTTCACGTATTTTAAAGTTTTATTATTATTATTATTATTATTATTGAAGTGATCACAGTTTGAATGATTATATGCATTTAAATACGCTAAATCTAATGTATATGTATAAAGGAGAAGAACTTGATAATCTACAGGATTGTCTCGTCGGCTTTGAAAGTCAGACTTTATAGTAAACTATTTCTACATTGTTTATTCAGACATAGGCCCGAGGACATGGAATCCTAAAGAATCTCTCTATTTGTGCTAATGTAAACATACAACGGGAAACTCACTCAAGAGTATTTCCATTGACAAGCTAATGATGACCCCACGTTGTGTCTATTTTCCCGTTCGTGTCTGAAAGCACCAAAAAATAACGAAAAGAAAAAAATGGGAAACTTCCGTTGCAAGCTCACAAGAAAATAAACAATAAAAACGAACGCCACATCGATAAATGAGAACACGAAAACTTTTTCGTATGTATTTTGGTGTTTTCTTCAGAATTTCGCTTGCCCAGTCTGAGTGACAAAACAGATCACATTTTGGAATACTTTTGCTATGTCTGGTTAATAAATCCTCACATCACTTCGACTCTTTCTGCCACCAGCTCGCTACCAATCTCAACTTCACAGCGGGCGCTGGCAACAAGAACGTGTAGCATCAGAACAATCCGAGATGCAGGCTGTCCTTAACGAAGTAGGAAATAGCACAGACTGCATCAATCCTAACCGTTTCCCGTCAATATAGAACAGCAATTGGAAGTAATCAATGTCCGGCATTGTTGACACTTGACTCCAAAATCTTTGTTTTGTTTATTTATTCATTGATTTCTTTCCTTTCGGTCATGCGTATGCTTGTTAGAAAATCTGAACTGAAATAATTTATTCTCCGGCTATAAAACACAAAACATTTCAGGTCGAGATAAAATTACAGTTTGCCATTCTATTTGGTTGACCCAATCATAATGTCAACAGTAAAGTAAATCTATCAGTGTAATTTATTTTACCATCATTCAAAAGTTTCATTTAAAAGTTTTGCGTTAAAGTTGTCTGGGGAACGCCGTAATTAATACCCCTTAAAAAAACTAAAAAAAAACAAAAAACAGAATGATTACTAAAAAAGCGTTTATCTTATGGGTGAAGAAAAAGAAGCATAATTGTTACTTGATAATCTATATGTTGACAAAGAGGCAGGGTTAACTTGTTTGATTAGTTCGCAATGTAACAGTATAGTCTATCTATCTATCTATCTATCTATCTATCTATCTATTTGTCTGTTGTGGAGATGTTGTGGAGATATTGTGGTGAAATATTCGTCGCCGAGCTGTTGCGGCCTGGTTGGGCCAGGCAGTAAAAAACAGAAACAGAAAGGTAGGCTCAAATAGTGTATTAGAATAACAAGAACATATATACAACATAAAGTGTTAGTAATCAGCAGATAGTAATGTAGTCCGAACGGTATAGTTACGCTGCGTCTCGACTGCCTTACGACTGCGTCACAGCTGCTTCCTGACTGTGTCCCCGGAAGTCACGCAAGTAGTATTATATTGACGGAGGAAGATTCCATTCACTGTAAATATGGCACCATATCCTCAGAGACAAAGAAGAGACTTGACGCAGCAAAATGTGGTTCTACAGAAAGATGCTGTGGATAGCATGGACCGAACTTGTGAGCAACAAAAAGGTTTTTAGAGAAAATGAAACCAAAAATTAAACTGATACTTAACATCAATAAGATGCAGTTTACATTTCTGGGGTACATAATGAGGAGGGATAGATTGGAAAATATGTTACTCACAGGTTAAGAAATACAGGAAAACAATGCATAACATACTTGACAAGCTGGTGGAAATGAATGGGTGTCAGGATTTAGAATTAACGAAGAATAAAAAAGGTTTCGTTTGTATTTATAAATGTAAGACTTATTGTTGTGGAGAAAATTCGTCGCCAAGTTGTTGTAACGGACTCTTCGTCGCCAAGTTGTTGTGGGCTGTTTGGGCCAGGAAGAGAGACCCGGAAAACAAGAAGTTAGGTTCGAACAGTGTATGAGAATAACAAGTACATATATACAAAGTAAAGTGTTAGTATTTCGGAAACAGAAGTCCAAACGGTCTAGTTACGCTGGCTTCAACGTTCCCTGGCGATCCGCGCTGCTTAAGTATTGAGGGCTTTTTTGTTAGTTGATTACTCGTCTCGGTTTTTTTTTCTTTTGGGCTACGTGCTGACTCGGTCCGAATTCATTTGGCTGATGTGCTTAGCTCTTTCTTTTTTTACAACCATTTTTTCCTTCCACGTAGATACGTGGAGAGTTTTTCGAAACGAGTATAGTTATAAGTTTGTGCTTATATATATATATATATATATATATATATATATATATATATATATATATATATATACATATATATAAACATGTTACGGAAATTAACGAATTTAAACGAAACTTGGTTATTAAGCAACCGACAATTTGTAATGAATTATTTTGAACGTTATTTTTACCGATACTCGTATTTATAAATATAAAATACTGTTTAATTAAAAACAGAATATCTACTTAAATACGAGTATCGGTAAAAATAATGTTCAAAATAATTCATATATATATATAGATATGTTTGAATCTATTCCTCTATTTATCTTTCTTATAGCCACGTCTACATCTTTATACATCTATCTAAAGATAGAGATCACTTGTGCTAGATATTTTTTAAAATATATATTTCTATCTTACACTTGTACGGGGTATCCCCTAAAAAAAGAAATCGTTTAAAATGTGAGTATCTGAGCAACTACATTTCTTAAACTTTATGTGGAACAATGAAAGATTCGTTTATCAAAATTCGAAGAAAATATTCAAAGAAATAGGCATCTTATACCGATTTTACAAATATCCATTTTGCGCACCGTACATAACAGGGTCGTCTTAACAGGATCATGGGCCTCTAGGCAAACCACTCACAGGAATAAAAAAGTAAAAGGTCGATAATATTAAACATATATTTATTTTCTTGTCACTTCAACAAAACTGGTGTTAAAACATTAAAAAACATGCTGTACTACAGTAAGTAATCAACATGATAAACATTTAAACATTACACAAGGCTTGAAAGTATAGGATACAAAGCCTATATCACTCCCCAATGAACACACAAAGTAAAATTGTAAACCCCCCAAATCGGATCAAAACGACTAAAAACATTTTGAAAAAACCCAGACTAAGACAAATTTTACAAGTCAGTGTGAAAAGTAAAATTCTGGATCCTGATTGGATCAGAAATCGAAAATTGATATATGACGTTAGTCAATTTTTTTTTAACACCTAAAGAAGAAAATGCCTACTGGAGCCGGTCACATCACAAATCCACTACTTAAACGACATCTCTTGACCGGCCATATTGAGTCTAGCATGGGAGCGGTTATCTAACGGTGTTTGTGGTGGTGTAACGAAAGAAATTTCATGAAGCACAGCTGGACGTAACAGCGCGTCGCATATTTATTCTACCTCTTCTTTATTTTTACGCCACGCCGCCCCAAAAAAAAAAAACAACAACAACAATATGGACACTCTACTTGACTGCGACAAGTGCAATTTCTTTATTTGTTTCACCTTTTTTCTCACCCTGTCACCAACCTACCAAAAAGGTGAAGGAACATAAGACTTCACATTCTGCTACTATCAGTAGACACCCCGGAACACTTAGCTATTTACTATTATCAACCATAAACTCTTAGTTTCTGTGGAACATTCTGATACTTACATTTCTCTTGGAACAATTGACTACACGCATATTCTCTATGAACATTTTTCTTCTCACAAATATGTTATAGAGTTCAGTTGACAAAATTATACTTATATTTTCTTCTTACAATTTTGTTATTAGGTTAATATATCTTTACTTTAATTTACAAACAAAACATTTTATCTTTCCACATTTCAACATCCGACATTCAACCTTCTGATATTTAAATTGTGGGGATTTTGGTTGTGTTTGGCACAAGGCTAATTTACCAAGCATCGCCGAGGCCCCTCCAAAAAACACAGTAATACTCAGTAAGACACACAGATTAGATGGCAGAGTATGAAATTACTACGAAGTTATAACAAGGACTTGTGGTATTTCTTTTCAGAGAATTGCTTTATTATTCGCTTGAAATTAATGGTCTTCTAAAATAGGATGTCATTTTCCATGCACACAAGTGAAAGTCAGTTTAAACTATGCTGCCCCATTGGGTCACAAAGCAGTTTGAAAATGAACGTTCTCCTGTACGGTTTGTCACTATCATGAACATGGAACCTCTGAGAGCAATTTCAAGAGTATTTGCGCGTAAGTGAATACAACGAAGTCAACTGGAATTCGAACTAGGTTCCCTGATTTCTCGTTCTGAGCCGATATCCACTGCACCACAAAGATGAAAAATATTCCAATGCGCAGAATTACTTTCACATTGGAACTGCGTTTGTGCATACAATTAAATATTATACAGTGTGTCCCTACCAAATGGACATCATTGAAAATGTAAATATCTGAGTAACTTCTATGTTTCAAGCGAACAAAATTAAATCAGTTTCATGTTGAACAACAAAAGATTTATTTATCAAAATTCGAGCAAGATATTCAAATGGATGTACATTTTAAAACCGATTTCACAAATATGCAAAATGCGCATCACATACAGTAGTGGCCATAATATATGGAACGGAAATAACAAAGACATAAAATTGAGTATTACTTAAAAAGTAATGCATGATTAGCAATATAATTTTTACCGAATAAAGATTAGAGTGTAATGCATAAATATTATTCAAAGTTTCAAAAACTTACATAATAGTTTTTTTTTAACTAAAGATTAAATGGAACAAAGGAAATATGCTACTGGACAAAAATTAAGGAACGATCTTGTTAATACTTGATTGTAAACAAAATATCAACAAAATTTAATATTTGGTAAATATCCCCTTATTTTCAATGACTTCTCTGCATCGTCGACCACATGATCTAATTAGTTTATTGCAAAAATCAACAGTAATTCCCTCCCATTCGTCTTTCAATAACTCCCATAGGTGATCCTGGTTTTTCGGGTTTCTTTTCTGAGACCTTTCTCTAATTATCTCCAAACATTTTCTATTGGATTCAGGTCGGGGCTCTGGGCTGGCCACTTCATTAGGGCGATTCTTTCTTCTTCATATAAAACCATAACCTTCTGAGCCTTGTGGCAAGGTGTATTGTCCCGCATGAAAATAGGAGATTCATAAAGATTATGGTGCAATCATGGTACCACATGCTGCTGAAGAAGCCTTTTGTAAATCTCAGCATTGATATTGCCATGTACACGGATAACAGAGCCAACTTCTGCAGATGAAATCATTACCCACATCATCACACTGCCGCCACCAAACTTAACGGTTTTCTTGACACATGGAGAAGATAGTCTTTCACCTGCTTTAAGGCGTACGTAAGTTTGGTCCTCAGAACAAAATATAGTAAACTTGGACTCGTCACTGAAATGAACTGTAACCCATTGTGCGTCAGTCCACACAACATGTTCTCTCGCATACTCCAGGCGTGCTCTTTGGTTTCGCTTTGAAATGAGAGGCTTCGAAGCTGGAATACGGGCATGCAATCTTGCAGTTTTTAACCTGCGAGCAACCGTTTTCCTTGAGATCATATTATCTGTCTCTTCATTACATTTACAGACAATTGATGTAGCAGTTTCAAACATTATATTCTAACAATTCTTTGATCTTCTCTTTGCGATGTCTTTGGAGGTCTACCGGTTTTTGGTTTTGCATCTAACGTTTTATCGGTTTTATACTTGCTAACTACACGATGAACGACACTTTTAGAACTATGAAGAATATTAGAAACTTCTGAAATTGGCATTTTTTCATAATTAGCGATAGCGATTTTTTCTTTAAAAGAGAGCATTTTGCGTGTAGAATTTGCTATATTGCTTAAAAATAAATTCCTAATGATAAATGAGCTTTTACTTATTTGCTCCATTTTTAACAATGTAAATTAAAGGTTTATGCAAATTATTAACATCCTTAACTTTTCTTCAGTAGTTTATTTTCCTTGTTCCATTTAATCTTTATTTAAAAAAAAGACAATTATATAAATTTTTGTAACTTTGTATAATATTTATACATTACACACAAATCTTTATTCGGTAAAAATTTCATTGCTAATCATGCATTACTTTTTAAGTAATACTCATAATTATGTCTTTGTTGTTTCCGTCCCATATATTATGGTCGCTACTGTATATCAGGGCAGTCTTAAAAGCATTATGGGCCTCTAGGCAAACCACTCACAGGAATAAAAATTAAATGGTCGATAATATTAAACATATATTTATTTTATTGGCACTTCAACAAAACTGGTGTTAAAACATTAAAACATGCTGTACTACAGTAAGTAATCAACATGATGAACATTTGAACAATATACAAGGCTTGAAAAACACAAAAATACTCAGTAAGACACACATTCAGATGGCACTCAGTAAGACACACTCAGTAAGACACACACAGATTAGATGGGAAAGTATGAAATTACTACGAAGTTATAACAAGGATTTGGAGCATTTCTTTTCAGAGAATTACTTTATTATTCGCTTGAAATTAATTGTCTTTTGGAATAGGATGTCATTTTCCATGCGCACGAGTGAAAGTCAGTTTATACTATGCTGCCCCATTGAGTTACGACGCAGATTTTTTCGTTTCACTCTTGAAAAGAACGTTCTCCTGTACGGTTTGTCACCATCATGTACATGGACACTCTGAAGAACATATTCAAAGGGATCCAGATTCTATAACCGAATTCACAAATATTAAAAATTCGCACCAAATATTCAAAATGCTCAGGAGCTGGACTGTCAAGTCAGCAGTCCAACTCCTGCCAAATTTGCTGTAGCAAGTCTTACGTAAAATTCATCAGGGTCTCAATGATTCTCTGTTTAAATCCCTCTAGGCTAGTAGAAAGAGAGTGGATATACATCTATCCAATTATATAGCCCCATAGAAAAAATAGATGTCATGTCAGGTGAACGTGGTTGCCTTTTCAACAGCACATTGAAATTTTCCCTGCGACAACCGATGCATCTTTCTGGTAGATTCTTATTGAGATAAGTCAACTTCGTTGGTGTTTATGTATTTTCTTAATATTTGTGATCATTTGAGCGAGAATTGGCTATGTTATTATGCTACAAAACGATGTCAGTTATTTTGAGACACTCTATATAAGTCTCTGAATTGAATATAGATGTTATATGTGGTGTAAAACTTCGGTTATTTATCTGGATATTACTGACAAAAAAGACAAGAGAAAGAGTTATTGGTCCTGATGTGGCAGTTCGGTTTCAGTTATTTTCCCAGCGTCGTAACTTAGCGTTTTATATAAGTATTTTCATGTTAATTGATCTAATGAAGAGAGTAACAAAAAAGAACTACAAATAAATTGCAAGAAAACCGAATGCATGGTCAAAAAAAAAAAAGAAAAAGAGCAGCCCAAACTACCAAATACTGTTGAGGGATACTAAAATCAAGACGGTACAAAAATTTAGATACCTGGGAAGTGTTCTAACAGAAAACGGAAAGTGCGATACAGAGATCCGAAGGCGAACTGACATGGGGAATGCTGCGTTACAGAAGCTGAGCAAAGTATTAAGAAAGGAAAATTTCGCCAAAAAAAAAAAAAAAAACCAGAGAAAAGGGTACTGGATTGCTATGAGATGTCAGTTCTTCAATATGGCAGTGAATTCGGGACAATATCATTCAAGATGAATGAAAAACTTGAAGCAACTGAAATGTGGTTCAACAGAAGGATGCTGCGGATATGATGGACCGAGCATGTGAGCAGTGATGAGATGTTGGAAAGAATGGAAACGAAAAGGAAATTAATATTGTCTCAAGAAGAGACAACTAAAGTTCCTGGGACGTGCAATCAACGAGGAGGGAGGGCTTGGAGAACCTGATACTAAAATGCCATATAGAGAGAAAAAGAGACTGAGGAAAGCAGCGAATAACAGATTTGAATGGCACCAGCAGGTGGAATTACAGAACGGTGTCTGCGAGATGTTAC
>JBBBDQ010000346.1:4970000-5085000 GCA_037127315.1 Ascarosepion bandense
CAGACCTGATGAAGCGAAACACGTACTGTTTGTCAGAGAGAAGCCTGTTGGCCGTGAGATGCTGAATCACCTCGGCGTTGATAATGGCTTCGAAAACTTTTCCAAAGATCGGAAGGAGACTAATAGGACGGTAATTGGCGGGGTCTGAGGGTTCGCCCGAATTCTTAAATATAGGAACTACACAGGAGGACTTCCAACAGGCAGGAAAGCAGGAAGCAGATAGGCAGAGGTTATAGAGTTTAGAGAGGACAGAGGAGAGTTCTGGGGCACATTTCTTCAGTACTATGACTGGGATTCCGTCACCGCCGCTCGCTTTGTGTGGGTCAAGTTGCGCAATTATCTTGGCGACCAGCGTGGGTGTAATGTGGACGTTATTTAGTTGAGCCTTAGTTCTGGGTGGGAAGTCGGGTGTAGGTATTCCTAACGAGTCCAGTGTCGAATTGGTGGAGAATCTACGGGCAAAGCATTCAGCCTTGTCCGCTGGGTAGGTGAGAACTTCAAACTCATTGATTACTGGGGGTATTGAAATATAAGTTAAGTAGCAAGGTTGCCAGGGATTCTACAGAGCCTGAAATGAAATTGAGATCCAATAGATGATACTAAGCATTCATTTGATATATATACATAGGTTGAACAAAATGATGGAAACTTCTATGGTCTTTGGTATGACAGTAAACTGCATCTGGTAGTAAGGTCTCTGATTAATAGGTTATGGGGAGAACAGAGCCACATCTTAATTGCTGTTGTTCCCAGATCTCAGCAATGGGGTCCCAGCTATGGGCAAATATTTAACCCCTAAAGTGGGGTAAAATCACTATGAAAGTATAAAAATAGACTTTTAGAGAAAAATATACATTATTGAAGGAAGAATATTACCAATAATACATTTTTGAAGGAAAACATATTATTACCAGCAATATATTTTTGTATACAAAATTAGAAGACATCTTCAGTTTCTAAAATTAAAAACATCATCAAATTCTGACTAAATCAAACTTCTCACTATAATTGAACCTTAAAATTATCTTAAAACCGCACCGTTTTAGCATTAAATAACCAACAGAGGTTGATATGCCATTAAACAAAACTCAAAATTAAACCCATGGAAATATCTACTATCATACTTTTAAAAATTGGATTAAACTGTCAAAAGCTTGCCTATGTTAATGTTTCTTCATTTAATATTAGTAGTACTTCATGACTTTTTTTTTCAAAAAATGTTTTTTTTACAGATATTATGTAAGTAAATTTATTTAAATCAACAGTCAGATTTTAAGAATTTTAAATGATCAGTTTTATCTTGTTGTTCAGGAATTTTTTTACCGGAGAGAAATACCATCTTTCAGGATGATAATGCAGCCACTTATATTGTTAATGTTGTAGCTGAATGACACGCGAAATTTCTAGTGAAGTAGGACATCTTATCTCGCTATCACGGTCCAAGATTTCAACATCATTGAACATTTATGGTTCATTTTAGATAAAACAAGTGAGCAGTCGATATCCTCTACCATCATCATTCAAAAAATTGGAGACTGTTTTAGATGAAGAATGGAGAAAGTTCCTCTAGAAACAATTCAAACTTTTCACGAGTCAATCCCAAGCAGAACTAAAGTTGTAATTATTGCCAAAGTATATCCTGCTTCATACTGAAATACATTTGCTTGGTATTTGCTACTAGTTTGCAACTAGTAATTGCCAGCGATCACCCATCTAAATATTTCCAGGTTCAATGTTGGTTAACTTCGGTGATAGAACGAGAACCACTGTTTCATCGTGATATGGCCGTATACTTAGTTCACCCTAGACTTGAAGTAGTCAAGACTGTAGTTACTGGAAAGACATCCTGCAGTGGATCCGTTTTACGAAGCAGTACTTATTGGAAAAAAGCTGTTTGGGTAGAATTTACAAATACAATGCGTTGATAGAATGAAACCCTGTAGATCGTCAAAAACATGCAGTGGATAAAACAACGAAGAAGCGAGAATTATTCGACGCTTCGTCAGTAAGAAATGGGTTGTTGAACTGAAAATAATTAATGACCCACTTCGAAGATGACTGAATTCTATCGAGAAAGGCAAGTAAGGACTGGGCTGCTTCAGCCAAGATATAGCAGCAATACTCCATTTTTTTTTCTGATCTGGCTTTTGTAAATATAAAGTACGAACCATCTACTTTCTCATCGTTTTTAGCAATAAATCAGTGATGAGTTCCACTTGATTTCTGAGATTCAATAGACGTTTATGTCAAAAAGGCTTCTTGAAGGAACAATGAAACGATCATTTTCCCAGCATTTTTACCAATACAGGATGAATGAAACGTAACTCAGTCAGTTAAGTGTCATACGTATGTTAAGGAGCAGCTTTCGCACTGAAGGTTATAATCGTGCTATGTCTGTTGCTAATCGACTTAACGCACCCAAAATTTTAGGTCCTTGATAATCTTCTACTGAAAAACTGACTCCTTACTATTCGGCTAACTTCCGACTAATATCAACTGCCTAGTAGTTCTAGTGAACTCCAACAGAACTCTAAAGAACTTCTAAGAACTCCCATGAACTTCCCAAGAACTTCTCGAGTTAACTTCCTGTTAACTCTCATTAATGTAGGAGGGAGAGTCCATTATCTGAAGAATAGGTGTGTTTCACCATAACAATGTGGTACACGCTTTGGTGATCATGTCTCTTTCGTGACATGATTGGTTGGGCAGAAGATTATCCTGCAGTAGGTTGCCATTGCTTTCAGCAGTAGACTGGTTACAAGCCAATGCTATAGAAACCAATCTGTTTTATTATTTAACCCATAACTGAAGGAAAGAGACGGATTAATATCTTTCCTAAAGGTAATTATGCGTAAGTGAATGCAAGGAATTCAACTGGAACTCGGATCCCTGATTTGTCGTTCCGAGTCAATATCCACTGCACCACAACGCACATAAAACGTAACTCGTTGTTCTCAAATTATTATAATTTTTTATTGATTATGATTTTTGCAAGAAATTCAGGTTAGAATAAAAGCGCCAGAATGAGGCTTTATTTGAAATTCGATATGGGCACCAGATTCAGGTCCCAGCTTCTCGAGCCACCCAGGAATTGCTGACGTCACGAGTAACCCTTGTGGTATGGAAGACATAACATCTTGTATTTAAACCTTCAAGTATTTTCAAAGTCTTGGTTTGGTATCGTAGACTTACTCCTTTAACCAACTCAAAAAAAAAAGTCACAGGGTGTTAACTCTGAACTTCAAGTTGGCCAATCATAGATAAAATAAGGAGTTACTTTTCAATCATATATACAATTTACATTTGAGAAATCGGGGGGAGTTCCTGTCCCACAAAGTTCCTTGATTTAGTTGATTCGTTTACTACGGCTTTATTAACCCTTTGCAGCCAGAAAATATATTTATATTGTAAGATTTGTTTTTAGTTAAAAATACTTTTAATGATACAAGTGTTAACAATTAATTCATATCCAGATGTGGATGTATATTTTCTGTTGTGGGACTTTCCTTCTTTTATGATAATGGACTCGACTTGAGTATACATATACTCCTGCCATAGAGAGATCCGTGAGAAATATTGGGACTGGTCCGTAAGTTACCGAACGATACCGAAATTACACAGAGAATACCGCGTCAGTTGGTATAGTAACTCTGAGCTCCACTCAGCCAGAATAATAAATACACGGATATACTATTTCAACACGACTTCACTTCAAGACTTGTGTATATATACATACATATATATATATATATATATATATTACTTACTTACTAATCGTATTCCTGGATTACTAACCTGCGTTCCAGTTTGTATATTTTTCGTTCAATATAACTTATTTTCTATCTCAAATATTTGTTTTGTTGTTTATTATTTTGTCTAGTTTCTCACCCGGATCAAGTTGACGACAAAGATTCGAACACGAGTCGCCACAACATTTTCCCAAAGACAATATAACGAATCCGACCTGAATTAGAACTTGGCTCTGATTAATAATTCTGAGCCGCCATCCATTACACCATTCGCACATCTTGAAGAATTTGGTATTCCCAAGCGGTCACCCATCAAGTTACTGACTAGGCTCAACCTCGCTTACCTTCTGTGACCGTACGGAAACCGGTGCTTTGTCGCGTGGTTGTATGACGCAAGCTTCCTCATACTCAACTATTATGATAGGTGAAAGTTTAGGGTCATGAGAGGGTGGAAGGTGAGTAGTCTAGTTTTGGACGTATTAAATTTTTCTAGCCAGATATTCGAACGACCTGGGCTAAGTCAGAGAAGAGAACTGTTCGTTTGATTTTCAATTAATTGTGGAGATTTCTTTTTAAGTTATATTTTCCAGTCATTTTTTTCAGTTAAATATCCACGTTTCCATGCTAATCTGATCTTCGAGTATCCCAATTCATTTCCAAACCATGTGAATAAAGTTCATAGCTTACTTTGATCTGATAATACAATAATTGTGTAATAACAAGATTATCTATTTCTTTTTCTTTGAACAGAGTAATTAGAAGTCTGCTCAGATCTTTGATCATTTTTTGATAAGCTAAAGGCAATTTAGAAACTTACTTTTAGCAGACCCACTAGGAGAGAAAAACAACAAAACAAAATACGAGGAACAGAGAGAAATAAAGACAATAAAAAGAAGAAACAGAAGACGTGAACAATTAAAAAGAAAGATACTAAGAGAACAATGAAAAAAATAAAGAAGAAGCGAAAAAGAGAAGGATTTAAAAGTAGAGAGACATGGAGGAAAAGTCGATCGCGATAGCGAAAAAGAAGGAAAAAAAAGAAAAACATCTTTAAAGCTAAGGATGAAGACTCTGCAATGTTATCAGTCTGAACCACTTCTCATATTCAGTATTCTAGTGACCAATCCTAGTGACCAATCCTAGTGACCAATTCTAGTGAATAATATTCAGTATTCTAGTGACGAATTCTAGTGACCAATTCTAGTGACCAATATTCAGTATTCTAGTGACCAATCCTAGTGATCAATTCTAGTGACCAATATTCAGTATTCTAGTGACCAAAACTAGTGACCAATATTCAGTATTCTAGTGACCAATCCTAGTGACCAATTCTAGTGACCAATATTCAGTATTCTAGTGACCAATCCTAGTGACCAATTCTAGTGACCAATATTCAGTATTCTAGTGACCAATTCTAGTGACCAATATTCAGTATTCTAGTGACCAATCCTAGTGACCAATTCTAGTGACCAATATTCAGTATTCTAGTGACCAATCCTAGTTACCAATATTCAGTATTCTAGTGACCAATCCTAGTGACCAATTCTAGTGACCAATATTCAGTATTCTAGTGACCAATCCTAGTGACCAATCCTAGTTACCAATATTCAGTATTCTAGTGACCAATCCTAGTGACCAATTCTAGTGACCAATATTCAGTATTCTAGTGACCAATCCTAGTGACCAATATTCAGTATTCTAGTGACCAATCCTAGTGACCAATTCTAGTGACCAATATTCAGTATTCTAGTGACCAATCCTAGTGACCAATTCTAGTGACCAATATTCAGTATTCTAGTGACCAATCCTAGTGACCAATATTCAGTATTCTAGTGACCAATCCTAGTGACCAATTCTAGTGAGCCATATTCAGTATTCCAGTGACCAATCCTAGTGACCAATTCTAGTGACCAATATTCAGTATTCTAGTGACCAATCCTAGTGACCAATTCTAGTGACCAATATTCAGTATTCTAGTGACCAATCCTAGTGACCAATTCTAGTGACCAATATTCAGTATTCTAGTGACCAATTCTAGTGACCAATATTCAGTATTCTAGTGACCAATCCTAGTGACCAATTCTAGTGACCAATATTCAGTATTCTAGTGACCAATCCTAGTTACCAATATTCAGTATTCTAGTGACCAATCCTAGTGACCAATTCTAGTGACCAATATTCAGTATTCTAGTGACCAATCCTAGTGACCAATCCTAGTTACCAATATTCAGTATTCTAGTGACCAATCCTAGTGACCAATTCTAGTGACCAATATTCAGTATTCTAGTGACCAATCCTAGTGACCAATATTCAGTATTCTAGTGACCAATCCTAGTGACCAATTCTAGTGACCAATATTCAGTATTCTAGTGACCAATCCTAGTGACCAATTCTAGTGACCAATATTCAGTATTCTAGTGACCAATCATCCGATTTTGCATCAGGGAAGCGGCATGGGCTGAGAATATTGCCCCTCGAATTGAACCCAGAATTAACACCAGTAACGGTAAGCGGATGTTTTCTTAGGGAGACCCCGTGCCTTGAACAACGACTGGAAATTAAACTCAGTCCATATCTCAAGTTAAACAGGCACATACAATCCATCGCTAAAGATCCTGTAAAAAATGGTCCGTTCCCTGTACTGCGCAAGTTAACCTGAATTCTTAATAATTCTCTAGAATACCGGATTGCTAAGTGATGTCAGTTCTTCAATATGGCAATGAATACTGAATAATATCATCAAAGATGAGAGAAAAACTTGAAGCAATTGAAATATGGTTCTCAAGAAGAATGCTGAGAATATCATGGAATAATGAGGTTTTGGAAATGATGGAAGCGAAAAGGAGATTATTATTGAACATTAGGAAGAGACGACTAAAGTTTCTGGAACATGCAATGAGGAAGGAGGGCTTGGAGAATCTGATGCTAACAGGCTAGATAAAAGGAAAAAGAGACAGAGGAAAGCAATATATAATTTGCAGGTTCTGAGCAGGTGAATGACAGAACGGGGGTTGCAAGCTGTTACAGGAGAAAACGTGCTAAGAACCACCAGGGATAGTGAGACTTGGAAGGCCATGATCGCCTACGTTCTGAAGAAGAAGAAGAAGAAGAAGAAGAAGAAGAAGAAGAAGAAGAAGAAGAAGTTGTCATATATAGGTAGGAGCTGTTTAGTCTCCACTTTCCAGGTTCGATAATGTCCAAGAACACCCTCCGTTCTTGTGGGTGACAAATTATTTCCCACTATTATTATTTTCCACCCTAAGACGCCTTTCTCCCAGACAAATTGTTGTAAGCCTTTCGCCGCTCTATCGCTATTTCCATTGAAAGTGCTCATATGAACTACAATCCTGTGTTTCGCGAGTTCAAACCTTCACGGCTAAATCCCCCCAAGCTGCGCACAGTGTTCCGAATCACCCTCACTCCTTTCATATTCCATTGGCTTCATGTAAGTTCAACACGAACGGATTCTTCCTAGAAGTGTTGTACTACTTTGTGCGACTGACTCTCCCAAGAGAATGCTTCCCAGATCATCACAATCTTGACCTATTCAAATCTTGTGTTAACCGTTATCTTCTTCATATATCAGTCTAAACTGTGCCTCTTACTCAGTAAAAAAATCGAATGATTCTCAGGCCTTATACAGAGTGAAGATCAATGTACAAAAAGAACCATTTCGTTTATCTAGGATAACTATTATCAAATGTAAAACTAATTATTTTCAATTTTAGAAAAAACAGAAATCAACGAAAGGAAAGAAAGGAAGAAAGAAAGATAATAGCGAATGAAAAAATGGAGAAAAGAAAAAAAGGAAAACTAAAAGAAGATGTAGAAAATAGTATTTAGAAAAGATAAAAGTAAAAAAGTAAAAAAACCAAAGAAGAAGTTAAAAAGAAAAATGAAATAATAGCAAAGAAAAAACTCAAAAAGAAGAAAATAAACCGTAAACGAAGGAAGAAGAAGAAAAAGAGTAAGAAAAATACTTCAGCAATATAAGATGAAGAATGAAAGATTCAGGAAAGGATAAGAAAAAAAATGAAAGAAAAATAAGATAAAGTAAAACATCAGTGATGGAAGAAGAAAAGAAGAATATGAAACAAAAAAGAAAAGGATAGCCATCTACGAATAAAGAAAGTCAAAAAGAGAAACGAATAGAAATTCAATAAAAGAAGAAAAAGATGCAACAAATAAAAAGAAAAGATAAATCAGTGAGGGAAAAGGAAAATGGGAAAGAAAAATTCCATGAAACATGACAGTGGAATTCAAAAGAGAATAATAATAGTAATAATAATACTTATAATAATAATATAAAGAAAAAGAAGAAAGAAAATATTTCTTCAGAGAAAAAATAAAATAGCAAATGAGGACGAAGAATCAATGTGAGAAGATAAGAAAAAAAATACAAAGGAGAAAGGAAAAGAAATCGTAAGAAGAAGAAGAAGAAGAAGAAGAAGAAGAAGAAGAAGAAGAAGAAGAAGAAGAAGAAGAAAAAGAAAAAGAAGAAAAAGAAAAAGAAGAAGAAGAAGAAGAAGAAAAAGAAAAAGAAGAAAAAGAAAAAGAAGAAGAAAAAGAAGAAGAAGAAGAAGAAGAAGAAGAAGAAGAAGAAGAAGAAGAAGAAGAAGAAGAAGAAGAAAAAGAAGAAGAAGCAAAAGAAAAAGAAGAAGAAGAAGAAAAGGAGGAAGAAGAAGAAGAAGAAAAAGAAAAAGAAGAAGAAGAAAAAGAAGAAGAAAAAGAAGAAGAAGAAGAAGAAAAAGAAGAAGAAGAAAAAGAAGAAGAAAAAGAAAAAGAAGAAGAAAAAGAAGAAGAACAAGAAGCAAAAGAAAAAGAAGAAGAAGAAGAAAAGGAGGAAGAAGAAGAAGAAGAAAAAGAAAAAGAAGAAGAAGAAAAAGAAGAAGTAAAAGAAAAAGAAGAAGAAGATGAAAAAGAAAAAGAAGAAGAAGAAGAAGAAAAAGAAGAAGAAGAAGAAGAAAAAGAAAAAGAAGAAGAAGAAGAAGAAAAGGAAGAAGAAAAGGAAGAAGAAAAAGAAAAAGAAGAAGAAGAAAAAAGAAGAAGAAAAAGAAGAAGAAGAAGAAAAGGAAGAAGAAGAAGAAAAGGAAGAAGAAGAAGAAGAAAAAGAAAAAGAAGAAGAAAAAGAAGAAGAAGAAAAAGAAAAGGAAGAAGAAGAAGAAAAAGAAGAAGAAGAAGAAGAAGAAAAAGAAGAAGAAGAAGAAGAAGAAAAGAAAAGAAGAAGAAGAAGAAGAAGAAGAAGAAGAAGAAGAAGAAAAGGAAAGCGAATGAAGAAGAAAAGGAAAGGAAAGATTCGCCGAATTGATGAAAGAAGGAATCGACGGAGATGAACTAGGAGAAAGGAGGAGAATGAACTATTAACAGAGAAACTGTACTTAAGACCCATAGTAATTTCTCCAGAATTCATTTACTGATGTAATTTCGCACGCATTCTAAAAGCAAAACGAAAATCGATTTAACGAAAACATCAACAACAAAATAATAAAAATGTAAAAATAGAAAATTTAAAAGAACATTTAATCAGAAAGCTCCTATGCTCGCCTTTTTCTCGCTAATCAAACCAAATTTTCATGAAGACTGCGCCGACCTTTTCGAGTGAAATCACGTGACAAACAGAGAACGATCAGGTCTAATGTTAATGCTATCTGTCTCTCGTTCAGGTTCTCCCTCTTCACCGAGATTTCAGATTTGTAAATGTTTTGCGCTTAATTTGACGTCGAAACAGATTGGCGAACACCAACAATCGAAGTTATCTATAAAAGAGGGGAGTTCGTACAACAATACAAGGATACGACTAATCAAGGCTTTCGGATCGATATCCAGCGAGCTTATGCCGAGAATGATGGGATTTGAGCTTAACTTTTTCTGTGATCGATAAAACAGTCCGGAGAGCGAACGATATCTAGGAAACTTTATATATATATATATATATATATATATATATATATATATATATATATATTATAAATTATGTTTTAGAACATGTACATAATTTCTTCTATATATATCCTCTTCTCTACAATCATATGGCTGTTTCAGTGTTTGGAACCCAAACACATCATCGGGAGAAATAAAGGTTTGGAATCATCCGCTGTTTATATTTGGTTCGTTGTTGTTATGGGGGCTGGTTGGGGTTATTGGTAATTAAGTTAATGTGTCTCTCGTTTTGACCGTTCGACCCTCGAAGAATCTAGTGTGTAAGTGCGAAATTGTTGATTCATGGTATTATCTGTTGGAATGTACGTCCTATCAGTCGGGTATATATATATATATATATAGTTAGTTAGTTAGTTAGTTAGTTAGTTAGTTAGTTTTTGTCATAATTAAATTATACGAGTAAACAGTCAGTCAGTTAAGTGCCATACATGATACATACCTGGGCAGAAGATTTTCCCGCAGTATGTTGCCGTTGCTTTCTGCGGTAGACTGGTTGCTAGTCAAGGCTATAGAACCCAATAAGTTATATTATTTAACCCATAACTGAAGGAAAGAGACGGATTAATACCTTTCCCAAGGGTATTTGTGCGTAAGTGAATGCAATGGATTCAACTGGAATTCGAACTCGGCACCGCGATTTGTCGTTTCGAGTCGATATCCACTGCATTACAATTGTATTAAAACGTGTTCAATACAATTACATTGTAAAACTTCTGAATATTTTTCATTTGGAAATTAGTTATTTCGCGACCTAGGTTTCTACCTATTGGTGTCTTCAGTCGATTTACAATAACTTATTGTAAATCGCCTGACACTGTAATTAGTCATTTACTGGTTAGCGTAAAAGTTAAATTCTAGGAAAATATGGAAGCTTGTTAGAACACCGACTGAGACTGATTGCGTCTGATAATACTCTTCTGGAAGGCTTGGATCCATATGTGTTTGCATTTTATCCCATCCCTGTTTCCAGATTCACCAATATATCCACTATTTGGACATATTGAGCAGAAGAGAAAATATATTATATTTTGGCTGTCACAGGTGAGGCGTGGTGGGTGTAATTTGATGTTGATGTTGGGTATAGAAAATGCTGTATCGTTTACTAAATGTTTGCAAACTAAACAACGAGATTTATTGCATTTGTAATTCCCTGATAGATTTGTATATATATATATATATATATATATATATACCATTTTTAAACGAGTTATTTCGCTACCAAGGTTTCTACTATTTATTAAAAATCGCCTGAATGATAGAAACCTGGGTAGCAAAATAACTCGTTTAAAATGGAAAATATTCAAAAGGTCTACAATGTAATTGTATCGAACACTTTTTAATACAAATGTGTACTGGTCTAGCCATATTATGACCAAAAACTTAATATTAAACAATCAATCAATATATATATATATATATATATATAGTTATGATACAAAATCCTTCGGTTTCCTGTGTATGTATGTGGGAAGATATAAAATTTACATATGTGTTTCTTTCAACTAATCAGAGCGAAGATTCATTTTGGAATTAGGCCCCGAAGAAGGTTTTTGTATTTAAATGCAAATCATCTGTACAACCAATATCAAACATTGCCTGATGATGAGAATCTATCCCGAAACATAGAAATGTCCGTGTCGCAATGTGCAATTTATTCATAACTATATGATTATATTAAGCTCTATAATATTTATATAATTGAACACTGTTCATAATAAAATAAATGCCGGGGCACTCAAAATAGTAAAACCTTGAGTCCTCTTCACCTGGAAAAAAATATATATTAAGTGTATCGAGGCAGCAGATAATTTTCTAAACATTTACTGTTAAATATAACAGAAAATGAATGAATATTATGTTTAATCATGATCCGTTCTAAAAATCGTTTTTTGGCTTTTCAGGTTAAAAAAATCAGTATCTCACGCGGTGTGACATCATAGAACCGCATTACAAAATTTACGACCTGCGTCTACTATTTACTGACTGCCATCGTCGCATAGCAATGTTTTATAACAACACAAGATAATAACATATTTTATAGTGGATGTCTTTATGTTAACGTCCTTGTAACTTCTTTGAAGATGGCTCACGTGAACCGAAAGCTTAGAACCAACTTAATAAAAAAATTATCGAAATGTTGGAGAATTTTTGTCTTTATTTTCACCTGAACTTAAAGCCAAAATACAATTTTTAGAACAGCTCATGATTAAACATAATCGACATTCACTGTCTGTTATATTTAACAGTACTTGTTCTAAAAATTAGCTGCTGCCTCGATACACTAAATTTAAGTTACATGATGCCGCAGCACTAAATGATCCCAACACCAAGAAATTATGCCTCATGTGAACGGAAAGCTTAGAACCAACTTAAAAAAAATAGCCAAATGTTGGAGAATTTTAGTCTTTATTTTCACCTGAAATTAAAGCTAAAATACGATGTTTAGAACGGCTCATGATTAAACATAATTGATTTTTATATTTAACAGTACATGTTTAGAAAATTATCTGCTGCCTCGATACACTAATATATATATATATATATCCGTTTGTGTGTGCCTATGTGCATGTGTATAATGATGTAGATGTCTTGTACCCAAGAGAAGTCACCAGAAATAAAACAAAACGACCAAAACTAAAGTTCATTTAAAAGCTTCTTTTCCTTAATCCGCGGAGATATAAATACTGATTCTTGTATTTTTAGCTGAGCGAAACGAAGAAAAATTGATTTTCGTTTCTCGTTTCCTTGATTTGCCAAATATACCGAACTGAGGATAAGGAATGTGGTTAATTGTGTGCAACCCAACCCCCTTTTCCATCATCACTTCTACCAAAGATAAAATACAACAGATCATACGAGGCCTCTATTTATATTGGCTTCATTTTATCCGTCTATTTTACTTAGATTGCATAACGGTAATGCTAATGTTATTGTAAGAGAACATTCAGCATTCATTGACTGAGCAGCCAGTACTACTCCCATTAGGTTTTTCTTCTGGTCAACAAAATCGGATCAAAGTGTAGTATCTGCTCTCCTGATCTCTAATTCTAATATTAACCGTTTCCTTATAAGGAAACATTTAATATTCATTGACTAGGAAGCCAGTACTACTCCCATTAGGTTTTTCTTCTTGGTCAACAAAATCTGATCAAAGTGTAGTATCTGCTCTCCTGATCTCTAATTCTAATATTAACCGTTTCCTTATAAGGAAACATTTAGCATTCATTGACTAGGCAGCCAGTACTACTCCCATTAGGTTTTTCTTCTTGGGCAACAAAATCGGATCAAAGTGTAGTATCTGCTCTCCTGATCTCTAATTCTAATATTAACCGTTTCCTTATAAGAAAACATTCAGCATTCCTTGACTAGGCAGCCAGTACAACTCCCATTAGGTTTTTCTTCTTGGTCAACAAAATCGGATCAAAGTGTAGTATCTGCTCTCCTGATCTCTAATTCTAATATTAACCGTTTCCTTATAAGGAAACATTTAGCATTCATTGGCTGAGCAGCAATTTTTACTTCTTTGAGGTTTTTCTTCAGTCCCTGCTTATTAAAATCATATCAAAGTCTAGTATCTGCTCCTTTGATTTCTATGTCCTGGGTATGACGGTAAAATGCAACTGGCAGCAAGGCATCTACTTAGCAGATTGTGAGACACATGGAACCACCACTTATTTGCTGTTGTTCCCAGGTCTACCCTGACCCGGAATGGTAGCATCTGTTAGGGTCCCAGCTATGGGTAAATAGTTGACCCCTTAACTGGGGTCAAAGCACTATGAAAGTATAAAAATATATTTTTATGTTGATTTCCGCTTTTTATTTTAATTTTTTATTTTAAATTTAATTTTGGACTGTGTAATTATTGTCTTTAATTTGTCTGAATTTTTTAACAGGGGTAGTACTCTGCTATTGTAAATAAGTTTTGCGTTTATATCTCGTTTCGACGTAAATGGTGAAAGTTTTCATAGTGGTTTCACTGCTTGAAGGAATTCTTTAAGGGTAGGGCTGGTGTAGCATTGGTCATTACGAACCCCTCCTTGCAGCGGGTCTTTCTCTCTCTCTCTCTCTCTCTCTCTCTCCCGATTTTAACTAACCTAAGATGGTGGATAACACCAGTAAATTCTCTGGGAAAATTAAAGAACGAATCCTAGTTCGGTATTTCTGCTCAACTTTTTCAATCTGTCTTACCGAACTGGTATGTTGATTTCCGCTTTTTATTTTAATTTTTAATTTTAATTTTAATTTTTGACTGTGTAATTATTGTCTTTAATTTGTCTGAATTTTTTAACAGGGGTAGTACTCTGCTATTGTAAATAAGTTTTGCATTTATATCTCGTTTCGACTTACACTATGTTAAAACATAATTTTTTTTTCTTTATCATTGGAGTTGATAGTACCCACCATCACCTGGTTTCGCACTGTATCCCCTTCTTTTGAACAGGAGTAGAAGTGATCGCCCTGTTTCCTGTTTAGGAAGGGGTTTCCGGTACATTTTCCTTCGACTTCGGTCGTAGTTTTCAAAGTTCACACTTTCTGTTTTTTAATTTTTTTTTTTCAATTGGAGTAGATAGACTGAACTATCGTCCGGTTCACACTCCACCCCCGTCTATTGAACAAGTGTAGAGGCTCATCCCTTGTTCCCTGTTTAGGATGTGATTTCCGGTTTTCTCTTTTCCAATCTTTTCACTTACTTTTTTGCTTATTTTTTTTTTCAATTGGTGTAGATAGACTGAACTATCGTCCGGTTCACACTCCACCCACGTCTATTGAACAGGTGTAGAGGCTCATCCCTTGTTCCCTGTTTAGGATGTGGTTTCCGGTTTTCACTTTTCCAACCTTTACACTTTTCTTTATTTTTTTTCAATTAGAGTAGACAGACTGAACTATCGCCCGGTTCACACTCCACCCACGTCTATTGAACAGGTGTAGAGGCTCATCCCTTGTTCCCTGTTTAGGATGTGGTTTCCGGTTTTCTCTTTTCCAATCTTTTCACTTTTCTTTTTTTTCTTTTTCTTTTTTTTTTCAAATGGAGTAGATAGACTGAACTATCGTCCGGTTCACACTCCACCCACGTCTATTGAACAGGTGTAGATGCTCATCCCTTGTTCCCTGTTTAGGATGTGGTTTCCGGTTTTCACTTTTCCAACCTTTACACTTTTCTTTATTTTTTTTTCAATTAGAGTAGATAGACTGAACTATCGCCCGGTTCACACTCCACCCACGTCTATTGAACAGGTGTAGAGGCTCATCCCTTGTTCCCTGTTTAGGATGTGGTTTCCGGCTTTCTCTTTTCCAATCTTTTCACTTTTCTTTTCTTTATTTTTATTCTTATTTTTATTTTTTTTTTAATTGGAGTAAATAGACTGAACTATCGCCCGGTTCACACGCCACCCACGTCTATTGAACAGGTGTAGAGGCTCTTCCCTTGTTCCCTGTTTAGGATGTGGTTTCCGGCTTTCTCTTTTCCAATCTTTTCACTTTTCTTTTTCTTTTTTCAGTTGGAGTAGATAGACTGAACTATCGCTCGGTTCACACTCCACCCTCGTCTATTGAACAGCTGTAGAGGCTCATCCCTTGTTCCCTGATTAGGATGTGGTTTCCGGCTTTCTCTCTTCCAATCTATTCACTCTTACGTAGCCCTCTGCACACCAGTGGCCTTACCGCCTTGCTTGGGGTGATGTGATTAATATATATATATATATATATATATATATATCCATAAAAATAGACTTTTATATAATAATATACATTTTGAAGGAAAAATATTACCAAGAATAGATTTTTGAAGAAAAAATTATTGCCATATCAGATTTTTGAAGAAAAATTATTCTCAGCGAAACAGTTTTTGATATAAAACTAGATGTTTTCAGTTTTCTAAAATAAAAAAGAATAAACAAGAAAATTCATTAAAATCTGACTAAATCAAACTTCTCACGATAACCGAAGATTAAAAAAAAAAACAACCTTTAAACCCCAGCTTTTTGGTAATTAATAACACACAGAGGTTGATATGCCGTTAAACAAAACTCAAACTCAAAAGACTTCTAATTCTAATTTCTAACTTGAAATTTAACCGTTTTCTCATCAGCATTCATTGATCGCGCAGCCAGTGCTAAAAGAGTGATGTTTCATTTCGCCCTCTGGCCAACAAAGTCAGCCATTGTCCTGCAATATTATGACAGACAATGCCGCGTTAATTACCTTGATACTCCCATTTATGTTCTAGTGATTTTGACAGAATATCTAAAAAATAACTTTTGAGTGATCTATAGTTCTGAACATCTAGCCATGGCGCAAGACGTCCTGATCACCCGGCAACCACGAACATTGACAAGCTATGTTATGACACAGAAGGCCACGCTAATTACTCTCCGGCCTTCATATTGGATCATGATGTTTGCCGCGATAGACTCATGAATATCCGAGCTACGTCGAGTGAATGAAATGTTTTTTTGGGAAAATATGACAAATGGAAAATCGTTTCATTGAAACCAGATTACATGTTACAACCCATGCTAAGCTTCATCAGATCAAAAACGATGAAAAGAAATATGTATGTGTATTTATGACAGATTGGGTTCTATAGCCTTGGCTAGCAACCGGTCTACGGCAGAAAGTAATGGGAATTTACTGCATGATAATCTTCTTCCCAGTCAGTCATGTCACTTCCGAGACATGATCACCCAAGCGTGTATCACGTATGGCATTTAACTGATTGAGTTGTGTCTG
The DNA here is from genome assembly GCA_037127315.1 of Ascarosepion bandense. Lineage (NCBI taxonomy): Eukaryota > Metazoa > Mollusca > Cephalopoda > Sepiida > Sepiidae > Ascarosepion > Ascarosepion bandense. The sequence continues at coordinate 4,986,419 of JBBBDQ010000346.1, forward strand.
CTTAATAATAAATCATAGCACTTGTTATGATAAGCTGAATTTCTTGTGATGAAAGAAAAGAATGACATTGTTCGACATTTGTAAAAAAAGCTGTTAATATTTATTGTTTTCATTACGCTTTTCTTGTTTTTATCGGAATTTATCTATTTAAACTTATTGATAAATAGAACTTTGTCTGTGTGTGTGTGTGTATCCGTTACCTACAGACTCCGAAATGGCTGAACCGATTTTCTTGAAAATTTACACAGTTGTACTATAAGCGTCTGAGAGTGTTCTTAGCTAGGTTTTGTGTCGAGGTACCCCCAATAAATATCGAAAATCGATAATCGAAAAAATCGGGTTCTAGAAGGAGTGGTCCGATTCTAATCAAATTTGATACACTCATAGACAAATACCTAAGGAACGGCATTCAGATATTTTAAGGTTGGAGTTCTTACAATAGTGCAGAAAATTTGATATCGATACCAGGAAATCAAAATTTGACTTACATCCATTCATTTTTCTTTCAGTCTACGGTTTCGCTTTAACTGGAAACAACTATTGCTTTTTAGTCTTTCGTGTGAACGTCCAAAGAGTCTGAGCTCCAGGACCATGGATTAATTTTAAAGCTTTCATTACACCCGAGCAACGCCGGGCTATACTGCTACTATATAATATATGTCGACTTTTTATACATTGATTTTAAAATAAATATTTACCTTGTTTTCAGAATTACTCGAAACCAAAAGGTCCACATAGATTTTATAGAAATTAATTCGAGGTAAGACCTTATCCAATTTTTCAGAATGGGTTGACAGTAAAAGATTTATGCTTTTAGATCTGTCCATGTGTTTCCTGTGTCAACAATTCATATAAAATAGGATGAAAAAATCCATAAAATATTTGAAGAATGTGACAAAATGGAAAAACGTTACACTGAAGCAATATTACGGGTTTAACAATTTATGATGTAAGCATGCGCACAAATAGTCACTAACATATTCCCTTTGTTCCTTTTCGATCGGATGAAGCCTAGCAAGGTCGAAACACCTAATCTAGTTAAAATGAAACGATTTCTCATTTGTCATTTTCTCGACACTTTGAATTCTGTATGTTATTTTGTACACATAGCTGTATTATTTTTTTTAAATCATTTCACCCCAAACAAGGTAAGACTCTCACTGGTTCACAGAGTGGGTGGCTACAGTGAGAGAAGATAAGAGGTACAGGGAATGCCGAGGAAGGGATAAAAGATGGATGTTATTTTGGGAATGGATGGAATTTGATCAAATGAAGCCTAGCAAGGGTGAAACGCATAATCTAGTTTCAATGAAATAATTTCTCATTTGTCATTTTCTCAACACTTTGAAGTCTGTATCTTATTTTGTACACATAACAGTATTATTTTTAAATCATTTCATCTCAAAGAAGGTAGGACTCTCATTGGTTCAGTCTCCTGTGACCCAATGAGAGTCCGTTGGTGAGATGTAACTTCAACCCAAGTAACTTCTTCACATGAAGAGCTGCCTAGTAAACTTCCTTTAATCTTATTCTTTTCAAATCTAGGGTTAACCGTTATCTTCCCGACATATCCGCATAGGCTTTACTTCTTACTCAGTAAGCCTCTACTTCGAGTGGCTCTAGGGTCATGTAAAGGGTGGCTACAGTAAGAGAAAAAAAAAGGTACAGCGGATGCCGGAGAAAGGATAAACGATGGATGAGATTTAAGCAGGTGGATGGAACTTTATTTTTAGAATCATTATACCCTAAACAAGGCAGGACTACCACTGGTGCGCAGGTGGTTACAGCGAGGGAAAAGAAAAAGAATGAGTTACAGGAGATGTCGGAGAAAGGATAAGAGAAAGATGTGAATCAAGGAGAGGAAGATGACAATTGATGTTGCATTTAAACTTTTGGAGATTGTAGCTAAGCAAGTATAGCTGTAGGGGAGCAAGAATACAGAAGAGAGTTCCACAGACAGGAATTGCGAGAAGAATCTGGTAAAGTAGAAGTAGCGGTACATTTGTCTATTCTGACGGAAAATGGGTCAGACCTATATACCAGTCTAGCAGCCCGAGTAAATTCATGTGGTCAGGCCACCAGGGAAAGAAGTTCGTCAGAGTCGAAGCCGTGAAAATATACAAGAAGAGAGAGGAAAACTACATTACGTCGGTGAGAAAGTGACTGAAGGCGAGCTGCTAAGTCAGGATCGAATACTTTGCAGATCCTCCTTTGAATTTTGTCGAGGGCCTCGAGATTAATAGCAGGATCACTCAACCAGGAGAACCCGACCAGATAAAGTTATCTGAGTGAGCAACGTTGGGTCTTCTCAGCAAATGCATTTAACCTTTACAAATATACGATCCTGAGAAAACTAGGTGTCCTACTGAGATTTATTTTTATTGTACTTAATATTAATAACGTAAGATAAGCAGATGGCACCGTATCGACTAGAGACTAAAAGAAAATAGACAGAACTCATAAACAGGCCAGTAAAGGAAAGTAAGTAGAAAGGACGAACCCAATATCCCAATATTTGGCATATTGGGCAGCCCAATATGACAAATACAGTTCGGGGATACTATAATCAAGCAGGTAAAAAAATTTAAATACCTGGGAAGTGTTATAACAGAAGACGGAAAGTGCGACACAGAGATCCGAAGGCGAATTGGTATGGCGAAGGAAGCATTCCAGAATTTGAGTAAGGTATTAAGAAACAAGACAATTTCGCTAGAAATTAGGAAGAGAGTACTGGATTGCTACGTGATGTCCGTCCTTCAATATGGTAATGAATGCGGGACAATATCATCAAAGATGAAGGAAAAACTTGAAGCAACTGAAATGTGGTTCTACAGAAAGATGCTGCGAATATCATGGATCGAGCATGTGAGCAATCATGAGGTCATGGAAATGATGGAAGCAAAAAGGAAATTAATACTGAGCATCAGGAAGAGACAGCTGAAGTTCCTATGATACGCAATGAGGAAGGAGGGCTTGGAGAATCTGATACTAACAGGCCAGATAGAGAGAAAAAGAGGCAGGGGAAAGCAACGGATAACATATCAGGTGGATGACGGAACGAGGATTGCATGGTGTAACAGAAGGCGTGCTCAGAGCCACCACGGATAGGGAGACGTGTAAAGCCATGATTGCCTACGTCCTGAAGGGATAGGGCACATAGAAGAAGAAAAAACTGAATGTGTGCTTGTCAGCAAAATTAACTTGACAAGATGCTAGCTACGAACTAGAGGTATTAAAATTAAGCAAGTACAGAATTTTTGTGGGGATTTCTTTTAACAGATGACGGCAAATATGACCCGGAAATTCGGAAGAGCAGTGAAATGTAATATAGCAATCTAGCCCCCACCCGAAGAAGGTTGATGCAATCGATGATATTTCCCGTCGATGAAGGGGTCAGCGAACGACAAGACAGGTGTTTGAGAAATACATCCTGTCGGCGTCTGGAGCGGATGTCGCAGGGTTATGAGTCGGGCTCGTTTGACCTTATTTCCGACAGCGGCGGAAATGACTACGGAAGTAAACAAAACAGGTGTCTCTTGGAATTACGTGGGCGTTGCGTAGGCGAGACAAAACCGGAAGGAAAAGTCCCGGTTCTAGAAGACTATAAAAAGAAATCGACACACAGATTTGCTAGCAGAGAACGGCCAGTGGGAGCAGAGAGACACCACAGGCAAGACTTACACTCCCGTCGACTCATTCTATGTGCGCTCTCACTCTTCCATTCTCTGTTCCACACAGGCTCGTCGTCAGAAATAGAAATATAATCTTATATTTTTATATACGCGTGTTCTCGTTGTTTATCATCGTACAGTGATATATAATAGAAAGATGTCTTTCAAATGCGAAAGAAAGTATGTGTTTTGTGTGTTTGTGTGTATTGTGTGTATGTGCGTGTGTGTGCGTGTGTGTGCGACTATGCGTGAGCATGTACGCATGGACGCGTGCGTGTGTGTACATATGTAGGATGTCGAGATTTTCTTTTTCTTTGTTTTTTTTGTTTTTTTGTTTTTCAATTGATTTGATCCCTTCCTACCTTCTCTCGTTATTCCTTTTTCTTTCCTGTCTTTATCTTTCAGCCCTCAGTGTCAAAAGACAATGGATTTGGAGCCAGGTTGATATTCCAGAATATTGTATAGTTATCTAAAGTTTTTCAAAATATATGTGTAATCATTTTAAACAATTTGTTTATTGTTTAAATAGTCAATTCTAAGGCTTAAATAGCAAACGGAATATTTGTTTGCTTCACTTGCCTATTTTTCGTCTTTCACGTTTAGTTTGTTATTTATTTGGCTTGGTGTTATCTATCTATCTATCTATCTATCTATCTATCTATCTAGTCTGTCATATCTATCTATTCTATCTATCTATCTATCTATCTATCTATCTATCTATCTATCTATCTCAGTCTGTTCATATCATATCTATCTATCTATCTATCTATCTATCTATCTATCTATCTCAGTCTGTTCATATCTATCTATCTATCTATCTATCTATCTATCTATCTATCTATCTATCTATCTATCTCACTCTGTTCATATCTATCTATCTATCTATCTATCTATCTATCTATCTGGCTAGCTAGCTAGCTAGCTAGTTCTCTCAGTCTATTCATATCCAAGTTGGTTTGAAAACATAGAGTTGGAAGGGAGTTATACAATTAGTATAAGTAAATGGCATTTAAATTATATATAATTCCAACGAGATAGATAGATAGATAGATAGATAGATAGATAGATAGATAGATAGATAGATAGATAGACTGAGATCAGGGCGAAATGGATAAATTTTCGTCTCAATTACTCAAAAATGAAAATAACACTGATATCTCATTTGAACGGGATATATTTACCAAAATTGCGCAAAATATCTTGAAATATTAAAGAGTAAATTTATTCAATAAAATCGCAATTTCCTTCAACTACGGCCTCCTGAGAATTTCAGAATCTCCTGTAACACTTCTGAGAGATTTCCTTGTTGTAAGTTTGTGAATGCTGCCATAATCCTTGTTTTCAGTTCATTTTTGGTGATACAAGAAATTTTGTTGCTCTCTTGCTCAAATGTGCTCTACATATATTGATGAAAGGGATTGCAGGCTGAGGATTTAGGTGACCCGATGTAAGGGTTGATATGGTCCCCAAAATTGTCTGACAGTCATGACTGGCTTTTCCTGCTTGTGTAACTCAGTGCAGAGTCATGTTGCCAGACATAGGATCTTTCAGCAGCCACCCTCTTGACCGAGGGCAACACTACTACCTCAAAGCCCTTTCTCACGGGCGAGACGGCGCAAGAGTTTTGCTTCTCTGTCATTATTTCCATGGTGAGTGTTCAGATAACATACACTCATCAGTTGCACCAGTCCAAAAATTCACTCTCATTCTCTTCACATCTCTCCACCCTGGATGTGATGTAACTTCCACCCAAGCAATTTCTTCCCACGAACAGCTGCCTAGTAGACTCCCTCCAATTTTATTCTTTTCAAGTTTAGGGTTAACCGTTATTTTCCGGACATATCCGCATAAGCTGTACTTTTTAATCCTAGGCCCTTGTACAGGGTGAATACCATTATAAAAAAGTAAATAAAAATAAAAATTGGCCTCAAGTTTACTATAATTACATTTTTTTCTCATTTCTTCTTTTAAGCTTATAATAAACCTGTATTTTTTTGGCCAGTAATACGGTGAGATACATGTGCGTTGTGGTGCAGTGAATATCGACTCGGAACGAGAAATCGGGAAGCCGAGTTCGAATTCCGGTTGAATTCGTTGCATTCTCTTACGCGCAGATACCCTTGGGAAAGATATTAATCCATCTCATCCCTCCAGTTATGGGTCAAGTAACAGGACAGATTGGGTTCTATAGCCTTGGCTGGCAACCAGTCTACTTCAGAAAGTAATGGAAACCTACTGTGGAATAATCTTCTACCCAGTTAGTCATGTCACTTTCGAGACATGATCGCCCAAGCGAGTATCACAAATGGCACTTAACTGACTGACGTTTATTTCATCTTTTAGGAAATTTTCCGATCCCTCTGACCTCCCCATTTATTAAGACCTTCCCATTTATTAATTTCTCGTAGAAAGTGACAGACGTTAGAGACGATTACTCTAACCAGCATATGGTGATTCTCTAATAATGTCTAATATGGGACACCCAGTGAGAATCGAACTCAGTACTCAACTGTAATGATTCTAGCGACACAAGCTTGCTAACAATTGCATCATCTCGAGGTGACTATAATCAGCATATATCTAACCGCACATTGAAGGTGGTATTAAATGGGCATGCCTCCCAAAACTACCATACGAACGCGGGCATCCCTCAAGGTTCTATCCTAGGTCCCACGCTCTTTCTGATCTACATTAATGATCTCCCCGACACCATTAGATCCCAAGTTGGCATGTATGCCGATGACACAACAATCTACTCTCGCATCGATCAGAAGCCAGGTGTGGACGACAAAGTGAACCTCGCTGCCGTACTTGAAAGGGACCTCCAATCCGTAGTGGCCTGGGGTAGGAAATGGCTGGTAAATTTCAATGCCTCTAAAACGAAGCTGTTATCAACTAACCACCATAGACAATCGCATCTACCTCCCATTATTATGGGACAAGCTAGCCTCCCAGAGAGTAAAATACTACGCCTCCTTAGCCTTACATATTCGACGGATCTCAAATGGAATGACTATATTGAATCCATTGCCAAATCTGCTGCTATGAAAGTCGGCTCCCTGTGCAGGGCCCGGAAGTTTTTCCCACCTGAATCTATTCTGCACATATACAAATCTACCATCCGCCCGTGTATTGAATATTGCTGCCATATCTGGTCGGGTGCCCCTGCTGCTCTCCTTGGGCTACTTGACAAAATACAAAGGAGGATCTGTAACGTGGTTGATATTGACTTGGCAGTCCGGCTGCAGCCGCTCTCTCACCGGCGTGATGTGGCTTCCCTATGCCTCTTCTACAAGTACTTTCATGGCTACTGCTCCGATGAGCTTAGATCACTGGTGCCGCCTAAGCACGAATTTACACGAGATACTAGATTAGCAACTAGGTCCCACCCTTTTACAGTTAAACAAATAAGATGTAACCGTAAATTCTACTCCAACAGCTTCTTTTCTCGCGCTTCCCGCCTGTGGAACTCCCTTCCACAACTCTGCTTTCCCGAGAGTTACAATCTCTAGGTGTTTAAATGTAGGGTCAATAAACACCTCCTATCACACTAACTCCCAATTATTCTCAGAACACTCTCATCTACCCAACCCTCATTCTCTGTATCCTTACCCGCCTATCACCCACCCTCTGACATTTCGTATATTTAATCATCCGTTCTCCACTCTACGTAGCCCTCTGCGCGGTAGTGGCAGTGACATGCTTTGCTCGGGGTGAAACGCTTATAAAAAAAAAATGCTAGGTAAGTCACTTACTTTTAGCTTGTAAACAACCTGTAAAGGGTTAAAGTTATACTTTTAAATTCAAAAGTTTAGGAGTTAAAGTATTGATTTACTGATTCGATTTTTACGGATTATCAGACCTTTGCCGGTTATTTAAAGTAAAAAGTACTTTTAGATTGTAAAAATTTATTTTTTAGATAATAATCGTTTAGTGCAACAAGTCTTACTAATTAATCTGTACTTAGGGAGGAGTCAGTCAGTTAAGTGCCATACGTGATACACGCTTGGGCGATCATGTCTCGAAAGAGACATGACTGACTGGGCAGAAGATTATCCCGCAGTAGGTTGCCATTGCTTTCTGCGGTAGACTGGTTGCCGACCAAGGCTATAGAACCCAATCTGTCCTGTTATTTAACACATAACTGGAAGGAAGAGACGGATTAATACCTTTCCCAAGGGTATTTACGCGTAAGTGAAGGCGAGGGAGGAGAGAAGAAAAATATTCATATTTTCATCAGGATATTTGTACACAAGTCGATATAACTAAACCTTTGGGAACTGAAAATAGCGTCTCCAATGAAGAATTCCGAGCCATCACGGCTTCTGCTCTAATGAATGTAGCTCACTGGTGCCCCCTATGTATGAATTTACTCGAGCTACTAGACTAGCTAGCAACTAGGTCTCACCCTTTTACAGTGAAATTATTAAAAAAAATATCGATGACATCAACCACACATCTAAGCTTGCAGCACATAATATTCCTAAACGGTTACCCATCTAGGTAACGACAGACTCGACGTTGCTTAACTTTGATAATTCAGTGTTTGCAAAGTATTTGAAACGAGAGAGATTCGTTAGCTATGGGAGATTTAAAGGTACTTCTAAACCATAGAAAAGTGCTATTATAATCTTTAATGAAATACATTTCCAACAATTTTACGTGAGAAATTCATCGAATACATTAAGAAAGTAATTGGCATTTGTCATATATTCCAAGTCAATGGAACAAACCAACGTTCTTGAGGATATAGGCGTTGGTTAGTTCCAATGACTTGACCCAAAGGGTTGGGAGTTCAATACCTGGCTACAACAATGGTGAACAAATAACTTAGAGAGTTGGGTTAAAGGGGGATAACTACATAGCATTCGGAAGTGATATCAGACATGGAATAAGAATGATACTGATCGAAATAAAGAGTTCGGTTCAAAATCCAAGGCTCCTGAAGAAGGCCGGGGCGTACAGCAACCAAAACGTCGTAAAATGGCAATAAAGATGAGGATAACAGTCCAAGCAGTGTAAATAATAACAATTTTGATTTTTCGAAAAAATACTTTCCTCGTGTTCGCAGGATTCTCATCTGCATTCTTAATCTAATAGAAGTGAATTATTGTAATATAATTTGTATATTTACTTGCATAATATATAATAGCATTTGTTGCAATGAGGAATTCACTGACATTTCCATAATGGACTGTGGACAAGTTGAAAACGTTAGGTTATTCTCAAGAAAACTGAGCATTTTCCTATAAGCCACGTAAATATTCATAAAATTGTACTTCCATAAAATGTTTGGCATTGGAAAGAAAAATAATTATCTTGCTTCTTTGTACGGTTGTTACGATTTGCACTTAGGTTTAGATTTGACATACTTTGCTAACACGACACAATAGAAATGTTTGCAGCTAAAGTGTCGCAAGAGATTTTTTTGTCTTTATATATATCTACACTTTCTTTCTTTCATTCTTTCTTTCTATTTTCATTTGTTTTTTCTTAACATATGCTTATTCAATCTTTTTTGTTCTTATTTTTTGCTTCTTTTTTTCTTCATATATAACTACAATTTTATCTTCCTTCCTTTATTTATTTATTTATAAATAGGTACATCCATTTTCTTTCTTTATCCCTATTGCTTCTGTGTTGTTTTTTTTCTTAACACATTTCTGCTCTTTCTTTCTTTTTTTCTTTTTTATTTATTTATTTATTTCTTAATATTTCCTCAATGTTTCTTCTTTCTTTCTTATTATGTTGTTTTTCTTTCTTTTTGTTACTTTAGTTCTTCATATTTTACTAACTTTTCTTTCTTTCTTTTTTCTTTTTTCTTTCTTTCTTTCTTTCTTTCTTTCTATTTGTCTAATCTTTCCCTTTTTTCTATCACAATATTTCCTGACCTCGTTTTTCTTTTTCTTTGTTTCTTAACATTTCACCTTTCTTTCTTTCTTTCTTTCTTTCTTTCTTTCTTTCTTTCTTTCTTTCTTTCTCAATATTTTCTGATCCCTCCTTTCTTTTTCTTTGTTGCTTAATATTTCACCAACCTTTCTTTCTTTCTTTCTTTTTTCTTTCTATTTGTCTAATCTTTCCCCCTTTTTTTTTCTTTCCTAATATTTCGTGGCTCCTTTTTCTTTTTCTTTGTTTTTTAATATTTCCCCAATCTTTCTTTCTTTCTTTCTTTCTTTCTTTAAATAATTTTCTGGTCTTTCCTTCTTTGCATATATATATGTTCTCTTTCTTTGTTATGTTATTTGTGTGCAAAGAAGATAATTTCTTTGTTAGCATCCTTGGAATTTCCAGCCACAAATAAATGTAAACCATGTTACTATAACATTGTTTTCATTTAGTAAAAACAAATGTTTGTGTGAAAAAAACTATTCAGGCAAACATTGAACCATAAAGTTGTAGAAAACATGAACAGCTTTTGAATCTACAGTTAAGAAATCTATAGAAATTCAACTAAGAATTCTCAGGTTTTGATGGCTAAATTTTTTGTTTTAAATCTTTTTAATGGTACTTGATCGAAAACACTATTCTTTTCTTTTAATGATATGGCGTAAGGGATCGTAGATCTCCGTGATTTCCTTTTCTTCATTATCTATGAATTAAAATGACTTTCCGGGAAAGAGTTTAGTAGAATCTCTTTGTCTTCCTATCAGTTATACATCTAGATTGGCTGACAATCAAGATAACATACTCAGTCTACCTTGATATTTAATCCATAATTGGGCGGGGAAGATAAAATATTTTTTGTTTTTCCCTTGGCATTAATACGAAGATCACCGCAAAATAATATACCAGAATTTGAACTTGGGGAAGTTAGTTTCCAAAATATTATATATATATACATTACCGGGCATAATTATTAGGCCACCCCAGTGTTTAAAAAAAAACGATGTATTTCATACTATTTTTTAGTATTTATTGCCAAGTGAATAATTGTAAATGACAATAGAATGGTTCTTTTATTAATATTACTTTGCAAATTTTACAAGGCAAATAGCGACAATTTACCCATCGCGCCCTGTAGATTTACTCTCTCTCTCTCTCTCTCTCTCTCTCTCTCTCTCTCTCTCTATATATATATATATATATATATATATATATATATAAATATATATGTACACTACCGGCCATAATTATGAGGCCACCCTAGTGTTTTAAAAAAAGGATGTATTTCAATATTTTTTAGTATTTATTGCCAAGCGAATAATTGTAAATGACAATAGAATGGTTCTTTTTTTAATACTGCACAATAACATGTTCATCAAATGAATTTATAAATATTTAATAATTATTTATATTGCAGTTTCATCAATGAAAGAATGAAGATAATTTAAGGTGATTCGAACGAGTTCAACTTTGCTTCCTTGCCTTGTAAAATTTTGCAAATTAATAATAACAAAAAAAACATTCTATTTTAAAAATTATTGATCAACACACAGGCATTATACGCCTAAAAATTTTAAAGGCACGGCATATCAGAAGAAAAAACCTCTTCTCAATCGCACAGCTTACCAAGTTTCTGGACATGTACTTAGTTGTGTTTAGAGGGTTTATTTGAAATATAATTAAGGTAAATAATTCTTTGCCTCTGGGTAATTTGATAATTTACATAATTAGTTCCTTCGAAGTTCAAATTCTCTAACGTATTTTTACGGCATTTAAAATCTTTAACAACCAAGTATTTCATATAATTCACGAATCTACGTTAGCACATATCTTCACGTGTGCATGTTGCTTACATTATTACTGCCTTTGAATTTAAATTTTTTTCATCACGTTTATTTATTTTCTTTTAAAATGTTGTAACACTTTTCCAGCTACAAGGTAATATTCGATTTTTAAACTGTAATATAGTCCCTGATGATGAATGATGACATTTATAAGTACTAGGACAACCTTTGGACAATTTTTATACAAATACAATTCGGAAATACAAAGCCTAATCAGAAAATATGAAAAAATTAAAAAGAAATATATAAGATTACGTTGTCTCTATCGTTTAACACAACCTGTTTAAAAGAAAAGATGCTGCCAAAATATACGTACTTTAAATATATATATATAAGTGTGTGTGTGTGTGTGTGTATGTGATTATTATTAACCAATTAACTAATTGGTTAGAATAAATTTAGACTCGTATACAGTCATATTAAAAAGTGAACATACACATATGTAATGTGGAACGTTTAAATATTTTCATTTAGAAGTTAGTTGGTTAAGCAACCATAATTTCCACATTTCGGTAACTTCAGGTGTTTTATATCAACTAATTCTCTAACTTTTCTTCAAACATATAACATGGATTTTCAGAACGCACGGCAGGAAATTTAAAAGTTAATGAAATTTCAAAATAACGGAGGAGATTTTCAAGAATTGTAAACACTTTTATCTGGGTTTGTATGATCCTAAAATATATTTTCTGCTGTGCTTGCATCCGGACATTACTTCAGATCTTTCATTATGTAACCTTTCTATTTCTGGAAATAATATTATGGCTAACTTTTCTTCTTGACATGATCTGCAGACATCGGCATCGTTGTAATATTTGACTTTTTTAATATGCTCCATGTTATATCAGGATCTTTACTGTTTTTTTCTTTCAATTTCCACACAATTGATACAATTTCTAAGAATTTCCTGTTTGAATGTTGATCTGTGATTATCCCAGCGGTATTTAAAACATCATTCAGTACACCCGAAGTATGTTTTTGTTTGTCCATCTGTATCTTGTATTTCTGCTTTGTAAATAATTCCCTTTGGAGTAAATAATTTTGGATGTGCGTTATGGTGCATTGGATATCGGCTCGGAACGAAAAATCGGGGAGTCGAGTTCGAATTCCAGCTGAAAACATTGCATTCACTTACGCGCAAATACCCTTGGGAAAGGTATTAATCCATCTATTCCTTCTAGTTATGGGTTAAATAACAGGACAGATTGGGTTCTATAGCCTTGGTCGGTAACCACTCTACCGCAGAAAGCAATGAAAACCTACTGCAGGATAATCTTCTGCCCAGTCAGTCATGTTTCTTTCGAGACATGATCGACCAAGCGTGTATCACCTATGGTACTTAACTGACTGAAATAATTCCTTCTTTTTTACAAACTCCAGAGCTGCCATTATATTTTGCAGGAGATTGTTTGCCAACCAAGGCTATAGAACCCAATCTATCCTGCTATTCAAGAAGAAATATACTAATACATTTCTCAAAAGTATTTGAGCGTAAGTAATAGAAACGAACTCAACTTGAGTTCGAACTCAGCTCTCCCATTTCTCATTCCGAGCCTATATTCATTTCACCACAAAGCACATCACGAATACAAAGTTGCTTAAGCAAATTATCACTAAGTCTGAAATTACTTTGAACATACTTTCAGAATATCCTTTGAATTACTTCATTATGACTTGTTATGTAACATATTGGTTCCCAAGCCTAACTTCTTTTGTTGTCCCAACAGCATATCTTAATTAATTTTTTTAAAAGAGAGTTTGATTTAATATTGTTTCATAATAAATGGATATCATAGGTAGTATTTATTAACCATAACTCAACAGTGTGTCATTTGGTATCTGAGTCTATTTTTCCGATTATAGTTTCACACGATTCACACGAATGCATGATACAAATCGGTGAATGTAAAAATGAAAATGAATGAGCCAAAAAAGTACAGTAGAAAATCCCCCCCCCAAAAAAAAACGAAATAAAAGATATATATATTAAAATAACTTTAATCCAAAAGGAAAATTAGGAAGGTAAATCCCAAAGACCCGATCCTAATTAATATTAATATGATACAGGTGGAGAGCTCAATGTAATTAAAATTACAGAGCCAATTATAAAATAAAATAAATTTCGATGTTCAAAACTGTTAAATGATCGTTTCAACATAAAATCCCTAAGAGAGATTTCACATCTCATCGGCAAATACCACATTTTAAAATGAAATAAAATATAAATAAAAAAAGAAGGTTAAAATTTAAAAAGTTACGTCACAAAAAAAATCGGTTAGCAATCAATGTCTATTTTTAGATTTTGGACAATTTTACTTTTAGATAGAGTTGTAAGTGAAAAGATTTGAAAATTTGGCTTTGTCTAGCTTTACAAAGGGAAAGGGGTTAACGGATGAAATGTGGTAGTTGCCGATGAGATGTGAAATCTCTCTTAGGGATTTCATGTTGAAATGATCATTTAACAGTTTTAAACATCGAAATTTATTATATATATATATATATATATATATATATATATATATGTATTGTTACGAGGGTGCATTTATATATAAAAAATAATGTCTAAACGAGGTTAAAACTTATATTAAGGGATACGAATGAGTTTTACTTGTTATTACAAAAAGTTTTAATTCAGGAAGTAGTTGTTAAGTAGAGATATTAGGAATAGAACGTTTTGGAAAATTGTAGAATATTCCAGTAAAATCGAGAGAATTCGAAATGATTCTAGAAATATACAAATTGTACATGCCTATAAAAATAAGTTTTGAGAAGAGAGTAGTTAGTTGTTAAAAGAATTTGCTGACATTATCAACTCTGGTCTGATTCGGGATTTGTATATCCAGCCAAAAGAATCTCTACTAAAAGTTGCCGACCAATTAAAACTTGCAAGAAAACCTCATGGAACTAAATGAGTGAATAGAAAAATTATTCTTTATATACACACTTGAGGATTTCCAAAAACGTATAGCACTTAAACTACATTGCTAGCTTAACCCGGTAAATATACTTGAGTCCTTACCTTCCCCTTTCTCTCCTTGTAACACTCACCAGTAGTAAACTCTATGTTTCTGTTTTGAATACAACAAAAATTGTATATTTGTAAATATTTTATTTGGTGTTTTTTGTAAATTAAATATTTATCTGTGATTTAGCTCTGAGTTTTGGTCAATCATTTTTTTCTTTTGTTACAACTTAACACGTGGCAATATATATATATATATATATATATATATATATATATATTTAGAGAAAAATGAGGTTCAGGTGTACTGCGATTTCATAAATAATCAATCATAGCCTCCAACTCCTAATAATCTTCATAGAAAAGAAATTTGAAAACAATTCACTGGAGTGTCGTCTGGCCCTTGCAGACATACCCCCACAGCTATCTGTGTGTGAGCCAATGTGTTTTAGAAATTTCAACCGAAAACGGCCTTAATCTTTTCCATTTAGTTTAGCATACAATATTTTGTTTACACGTTGGATCTCAAGCCTCATTTCTCTTGTTGTCCGGAATTCAATCGCTATATCTTAATTTTCGTATAAACAACTTTGATTTAAAATTGTTTTATATATGAGGCAAGGCTATCGTACGTAGTGTTTATTACCTACGACCCACCGGTGTGTTGTTCGGTACATGAGTAAATGGACTCATGTACCCAACAACACACCGGTGGGTCGTAGGTAATAAACACTACGTACGATAGCTTTGCCTCGTATATATAACAATGTTAAATCAAAGACGCTTGTCATTCAGATTCCTACATGATCCACACGAATACAGCTCCGTGTACATAAAAATAAAAAAAGTTCGTTTGGTTAATACGTTAGCTCCCAAGCTAATTTACCTTGTTGCTCTAGGGTTCGATTACTGTATGTTAATTTTGGCATAACCGACTTTGGTTCACCATTATTTGATATGTATCGTTCGGTACTCGAGTCTATTTCAAAAACTAGATTTCCACAAGATCAACACATAAATCATTGGAAAATTTCCAATATACATGTATTTGGCGCTAACTCGCATTTTATATATTTAAGAATTTTTTTTGTATAATCTTATCGCTCCAAGCAAAGCATTATACTGCCACTGTTGTGCAGGGGGTTACATAGGAGGTAAGTTATGAGAAAGAGTGACAGAATACAGGGGGTGTTAGGAAGCGGGTAAAAGAGAGATGAGAATACTGAAGAAAATTTTTTTTAATCGTTGCACCCCAAGCAAGGCATTCCACTGCCACTATTGCGCTTGGGGATACATAGGGGAAGGTAAATAGAAAGAGTGGTTAGATATAGGAAATGTCAGAAGGGGGGGTGATAGGTAGTTGGGAGGATGGGAAGAGTGTTTGAAAGAATGGAAGCGACTTAGTGTGTTAGGAGGTGTCTATTGACCTTACATTTAAACTCCTGGAGATTGTAGCCGTCGGGGAAGCAATCATGTGGAAGGGAATTCCACAGTCGGGAAGTACGAGAAAGGAAACTGTTGGAGTAGAAGTTGCGGTTACATTTTATCCGTTTCACTGTAAAAGGGTGGGATCTAGTTGCTAATCTAGTATCTCGTGCAAATTCGAACCTAGGGGGAACCAGTGATCTAAGTTCATCGGAGCAGAAGCCTTGGAAGTATTTATAGAAGAAACACAGGGAAGCCACGTCGCGCCGGTGAGAGAGAGACTGCAGGCGGTCTGCCAAGTCAGTATCGATCACATTACAGACCCTCCGCTGTACCTTGTCTAGAAGCTCAAGGAGAATAGCAGGGGCACCCTACCAGATTCAACAGTATTCAATGCACGGGCGGATGGTAGATTTATAAATGTGCAGGATAGATTCAGACGGAAAAAACCTCCGGGCCCTGCACAGAGAACCGACTTTCATAGCAGCGGATTTAGTAATGGATTCGATATAGTCATTCCACTTGAGGTCCGCTGAAAGTGTGAGACCAAGGAGGCGCAGTGTTTTACTCTCTGGGGAGGCAAGCCTGGTCATTGCTAATGGGAGGTAGGTGCAGTTGTCTATGATGGTTAACTGATAGTAGTTTCTTTTTAGAAGCATTAAGATTGACGAGCCATTTTTTACCCCAGTCCACTACGGATTGGAGGTCCTTTCTAAGCTCGGCTGCAAGGTTAGCTTTGTCGCCCACACCAGATATTTGATCGAGGCGAGAGTAAACTGTTGTGTCATCGGCGTACATACTTACCTGGGATATTATGGTATCGGGGAGATCATTAATGTAGATCAGAAAGAGCGTAGGACCTAGGATAGAGCCTTGAGGGACACCCGCATTCGTGTGGTAGCTCTGGGTGGCATGTCCGTTTAATGCCACTTTCAATGTGCGGTTAGATATGAGATGAGTTAGTGAGATAGGTGATGACTATTGATTTTACATTTAAATTGTTGTAGATTGTAACTGTCAGGGAAGCAACTAAACGGAAGGGAATTCCACAGGCGGGAAATGCGAAAAAAGAAGCTACTGAAGTAGAATTTGCGTTTACATCTTGTTGATAATATCTTTTGGAAAAAATGTGGTGTTTGTGTACCATAATTTCATAAGCAGTCATATCATAGCATCTCACTACCAATAATCCTCACAGAAAAGAAATTGAAAAACGACCCAACTTAGTACATCCGGGAGCCAACGTGTTAACAAATTCAATGAATGATTAAGGTTTTTTTTTTTGTAAAATTTGCTGTCTTTGCTTTTTAGAAGGTTCAATTTAATGTCTTCACACCTAAATTTAAATACTAAATTTCCCACATTATTCTACAAGGGTGAAATGCATTACAGAGAATGAAAGAGAAAATTTTCGTGAGGCGAGGACACTAAAGAGTTCAAGAAGACAGAAGATGGTGTGTGACTTTAAAGTTAAATTTTTGAAGGTCGTACGCCAGAATGAAGTAAAAAAAAAGAGTAAAATCGGGTGTTCCACCGGTGTGAGAATGCAAGAAAAGAAAGTATAAAAAACAAAAGTGACGTTGCATCTAGCTAGTTCAAGTGTAAAACGATGAGACCTACTTGCCAATCTAGCCAATCAGGGAGTAATTTAATCTTAAAAAAAGCTCATTAGAATAATTTCCAATAAATTATTGTAGAAGAGACTGAGGAAAGCCATGTTACTTTGAGGGGAAAGTGACTGGAGGTGAGATGACAAATCGGCTCTGAACGAGAATTCGGAGAGCCGAGTTCGAATTCCAGTTGAATTCGTTACATTCAATTACGCGCAAATACCCTTGGAAAAGATTAATCCCTCTCTACCCCCAGCTATTGGTCAAATAACAGGACAGATTGGGTTCTATAGCCTTTTTACCAGTCTACCGCAGAAAGTAATGGCAAGCTAATGCGGGATAATCATGTCTCTTTCGAGATATGATCGTTCAAGCGTGTCTCACGTATAGCTATCAACTGACTGACGCTTCTTTGAATTTGAAAAATAATCTCGATAGCTACAGCAGTGGTACAAATATTCATGCATGACTATACAGAGGTTTAAAAATTAAAAGAAAATGTTTAAATTCATATCACCTTTAATTTGAAACACGTAAATTAATTTCAAACTAAAATAATAAAAATATTAATTACATTTTAAAAGAAATTTCAAAATTAATTGCACACATTTTTTAATTAGATATTGAATTGCATCACGTCATCCACAATGTACCTAGACTTTTCTCTTAGTCTGCTGAATATTTATTAGAGTTTCCTAAATGTAAATATATTAAAACGACAACATTTTAACGTTTTATTATAAATACTTGTTACAAATTAAAAACCTTACATTTGCCTCGATGAAGTCTGTGAGAGGACTAAACTCGTCGGCTAAAATAAGTTTTCCCTTTACCCTTAAGCGAACGTTTTAATCACTCCGCCACGAGCATCTTCACACCCACACATACACACAGACACACAGACACACACATACACATATACATATATATATATATATATATATATATATATATATATATGAGAAGAATATCATGACAGAGACACGCATAATCTTCAATTTAACTTTTGAAAATCATAGAAGTGTTACTCTAAATAAATATTCTTAAAGACTCCAGTTGCATTTTAATATATATATATATATATATATATATATATATATATATATGCCTGAGAACTCGAAATTCTAAATCCGTTGATTCTCTTTACCTGGATATATATATATATATATATATATATATATATATATATATATATATATAATGAATTAGAGCACTCTGGCTATTGGGTATGTATAATGATAATATACACGCTAAAAATTCTGCGTTCTTCTACCGAGCGCCCATAGCCCAGAGGTAGAATCGCCGACTGACGCCAATCCGGTCGGGTTTCAATCCTGGATTAAAAGCAATCGGAGTCTAACCGTACTGATGAGCTGTAATACAGCGAAACAGATCTGTCTGCGGATGACTGTATATATATATAGATATATATATATAAGTAAACGTTCTATAAACTTCGTGTAACCCTTATAAGTGGAAAACATCTAACCCAAAATTATCAGTTCTTTTCGTTAATATAACACACGCAGAAAAAGTCAGGAAAAGAAAAAGAAAGTACACATCATTTTGCTTCTGGATGTACGCTGTGGTGCAGCGGATATCGCCTCGGAACGAGAATGCTGAGAGCCGAGTTCAAATTCTAGTTGAATATTTTGCAATCACTTACACAATTAATTCCCTGGGAAAGGTATTAATCCCTCTTTTCCTTCCAGTTATGGGTTAAATAATAAGACAGACTTGGTTCTATAGCCATGGCTGGTAAATAGTCTACTTCAGAAAGTAATGACAGCCTACTGTGGGATAATTTTCTGCCCAGTCAGTCATATCCCTTTCGAGACATGATCACCCAAACATGTATCATGTAGGACATTTAACTGACTGATGGATTTACTTCTCCTCTCGTTGAAAAAGTACAGAGACATGTTCAAATATACTGATTTTTAAAATATTTCTCATCATACTTCAAGTTGGTCAAAAGGTCTGTTAATATACAATGCATATTAATAGTTTTATTATCAATATCTTTTAGTTTTCGTATTTGAATATTCATATAAATCTTTATTCTTAAGTTAATGATTAAGTAAGGTCATAATGAGTTCTATCACAAATATCCAGTAAAAATTCCCATATCATGTAAAATATTTGAGCTATGGAAGATTAACAAAATAATGTAATAAAAAATCATAAATATGAACATGGGTCGTTATTTTAAGAAGCGGAAACAAATAAAAGATCCGAAGTTGTCAACTTTTGCATTTTACTGAAACAGCCTTAAAATTTTTTCTTAATTTCATTCATTTACTTACGGAAATCAAGTAGTGTCTTTTCCTCTCTTTCCACAGAAATTGATTAGTTCATTATTCATGAGGTTTTGGCATTAGGCGTTAAACATTTCCATTATCCCTTTCTTTCTTTCTTGCTTGCTTTCATTTCCTCACTGAAACAAAGTAGTGTATTTTCCACACTTCCCACGTGATCAACAGGGAATAGTCCATTATTCATGAGATATTGACAGGAGGGGTTAAGCTCTTTTATCTTTCTTTCTTTCTTTCTTTCTTTCTTTCTTTCACTGAAACTAATTAGTGTATTTTTCTCTAAATGCATGATGCAGTGATGCGTACACACAAACACATAATCACAGACTAACACACATAAATACATGTCTCTCAACACGAAACCAGTAGCAACAATATATATATACACACGCACGTACGCACGCATGTTACCGGAGAAAAGGTGTGTAGGTATATTTACGCTCTCACACCCTGATTGAGCACTTTGGAAGAATGGTAGATTTTGAAAAACAGTAGCTACTCTGGCATGTACGCATCGCTCATTCTGTAATGAATTAGAACACTCTGGTTATTGGGCGTGTATAATGATAATGTATACGCAAAAAAGTTTGCCTTCTTCTAACAAGCGCCCATGGCACAGAGGTAGAATCGCCGACTGACGCCAATGCGGTCGGGTTCCAATCATAGGTTAAAAGCAATCGGATGTCTAACCGTACTGATGAGCTGTGATACAGCGAAACAGATCTGTCTGCAGATGACTATATATATATAGCATGAATACAGAAGTATGAAAAAATGCAAGTATACGGACACACACACACACACACACACACACACACACACACACACACACACACACACACACACACACACAACGTGAACGAATACCGCATGGCAATGAAAAGAAAAAATATATATGTAGCAATAAACACGCCGCCAACTAAAACAGACAGCTCTAACATCAGTTCGTAAAACGGCGCCCACTATCACTTTAGCCGAGATGCGAAAACGCAAAATCCTGCTATTGGTCAACGTATACATATAAACTATATGCACACACACACACACACACACACACACACACACACACTACAATTAATGGCAGTAGTAGCAGTGAAAGATGACCATTCGATGAAATACACGGACCACGAGCGGGCGGGAAATTAGGCTCTTTTAGCATTCTGAAGATGAGAGTATGATCTCGAAATATTCGTGATTAATGAATAGATAATACATAACATCTTCATTGCCTTCCTTTATTTTACTTAACGCTTTGAAAACCTACCAATACACACACACACATATATATATATATTACATACACACACACACACATATATATATATTGCACACACATTACACGCACACACACATACTTATATATATATAAACATACATGTATATCTACACACATATATGTATACATAAACGCATATATCTCTGTGTATATATATATGTGTGTGTGTGTGTGTGTTTGTAATATATATATGTGTGTGTATATATACACACACATATATATATATACAAATATATAGCTCTGTGTATGTATATATGCGTGTGTGTATAATATATGTGTATATATATGTATATATATATGCACACATGTATATATATTATACACACACGTTTATATTATTATACACATACACTCACCTCCACACCCACACCCACACACACACATATATATATATATATATAAATACACATATGTAAGTGTCTGTGTGTGTATGTATATATATATATATATATATATATATATATATATATATATATATATATATATATATATATATATATATATATATATATATATATATATGAAAGATAATTTGTTTACAATAAAGTTAGATTTGTGTTGTCACATTAATATTTTTTAATGACGGGCGAGGCACAAACAATTATAGATTACTTATTAAAGCCAAACTAATCTGTTTTCCTAATTTCAATTCAAATGTAGCGAACATTGACATATTAATCGCGTCAGTTAAAAGAAAAACGAAAGACATTCGGTTATTGGCAAAATGTTACTCTAATCTTGTCATTTAAAAGGGAGTGTTGAAAATAACTAATTCCGGATATGAAGACATAAAACCCTCCCGAGAAAACGAATCTGATATTTGATTATCTTGTCCAATTCTGGGAAGAAAACAATCATTTGCGCCCCTTCCTACGTTAGAAGAATGAAAGTGACTTAACTAATTTGTCTCTTCGGTTTTCTGATAATTCTTTTGAAAGGTTGCAGTAATCAATACTTTCTAAAAAGGTTTGGTTTGTTGTGGTGCAGTGGATATCGAATCAGAACGAAAAATAGGGGCGCTGAGTTCGAATTTCATTTGAATTACTTGCATTTACTTTTTTTTTTTTAATCATTTCCCCCCGAGTTAGGTAGAAACGCCACTGATGTGCAGAGGGCTACATAAATGTAAAAATATTAATTAGAAAAGAGTGAAGAGTACAAACTAGTTAGAAAGGAACAATAGAAAGCTGAGAAAGCAGGTGCGATGACAGATACATAGGTGGAGAGAAAGGGAAGGTTATACGGGGGTGGGGAGAGAGCTAGAGTCCAGTGGTTAGTAGATGAGTATTGACTTTGCATTTAAATTTCTGGAGGTTGTAGCCGTCAAGAAAGCAAGAATACGGGAGCGAGTTCCACAGGCGAGAAGTGCGAGAGAAGAAGCTTACGCACAAATACTATTGGGAGAGGTATTAATCCGTTTCTTCCCTCAAGTTATGGGTTAAATAATAGAACAGATTGGGTCCTATAGCCTTGGTCGGTAACCATTCTACCGCAGAAAGTAATGGCAATTTACTGCGGGATAATCTTCTGCCCAGTAAGTCATGTCTCTTTCGAGACACGATCGCCCAAAGAGTGTATCACGTATGGCATTTAACTGATTGATTTATTTGAAAACTTAGTGTTTTGTTTGTCTTGTGAAGGAATGTAAAGATCGAAATGATGAGATTCGAACAGTATACTAATTGGAGAAAATCTCAGCATCAAAATGCGTAATAGAATTAAATAGAAAATAGAATAAAAATCGCTCAATTGAGACCTAGGAAGTTAATATTGAGCGGAACATTAACATTCATAATGGCAGAAATACAAAAGATAGTTAAACATAATTTTGATTAAAGATAAAATAATGACTTTTTGCAATATTATTCACCCTGTACAAGACCAAAGAGCCACCCGAAGTAGGACTACCTCTCTGTCACTCTGAATTATTTCTTCATCTGTGAGAATATTCAATAGCATTCACTGCTATATAAAAAGATACATATGACATAACAGTTAATTTCTGTTTTCTTTATTCTTTTAAATGATGTTCACCCAGTTTAAGGTCCGAAATTTACTCAAGATAAAGTTACAGAGTAAGAGACACAGTTTATGGGAATATGTAGGAAAATAACGGTTTATACTCGATACTAATGAGTTAAGATTGTAGAGGTCAGGGAAGCATCCACTTGGGAGTGCGTCCAGAAAGTAGGGAGAAGAATCTGTTTCAGTAGAACTTACATCTCACAAAATGGATTAGTTGATTGATTTTTTTAGCGGCATATCAATCTCTGTGGGTTATTTAAAGCAGAAATCTAAATATTTCAGAACAATTTTATAGCCTCAACTAAATCTATTTTAAGCGCAATTGCATGCCTTCAAATACAAATAAAATATATTGTTGGTCATTGTTTTATATATAAAAATGTATTGCTCGTATTTTATTATAAAAATGTATATTTATACTTTCATTGGGTTTTTATTTCATTATTTGCCAATAACAGGTGCTACCATCAGGGGTCAAGATGGACCTGGGAACAACAGCAATTGGGAGGTGTTTCCAGGCTTCACTAGACATTCAATCAACCTATCAGAAGCCTTGTTTCCGGATATAATTTATCGTCATACCCAAAGTTACTAACCAATGGAATAAGGGTGTTCGCTACGATGTTTTCGCTACAATCTTGGCCATGAAGGTTAAAAATGATGAAATTAAGGAACACGGTTCATTTGAATAACTTTCCTTGAAAATAGTGATAGAGCAGTGAGAGAACTTTCCACATTCTATCTGTGAGAAAGGGCTTGTAGGATTGGAAACAATTTGTCACCCACAAGGATGCGGAGACATTTTTGGACTCTGTCAAGGC
Organism: Ascarosepion bandense; assembly: GCA_037127315.1. Classification (NCBI taxonomy): domain Eukaryota; kingdom Metazoa; phylum Mollusca; class Cephalopoda; order Sepiida; family Sepiidae; genus Ascarosepion; species Ascarosepion bandense. The sequence goes on from JBBBDQ010000346.1 coordinate 5,010,251, forward strand.
TGTAAAGTAAAGACAGAGCCCATATATGGCAGCAGTACATCATTTTTAGCCTGACATTGTCCTTGTAGACAGAGAGGATAGTGAGAGGAGTCAGGCGATCACAAAAGCAGTAGAGAGAACCAGTCACGTACATGTTCCACTTGAGGTCTCGGTAGATCATTAAGTCCCAATAAGCGATCAAGTCACAGGTCATCTCTAAGAGAACATCTCTTCACTGTGATTGGTGATAGTTTTTGGTTCAGTTGGTGACAATGGAATGTCCCTAATTGGGCTTTTGAATTATTGAATGTGATTGATCTATTATTACTCCACTGAGATGTTAGAGGTTGGTCAGAGGAGAGATTAGATACCAATCTCTGGTCATCTTGAGTTTTGGAGGCGCACTAACAGTACATAAGTACTGTTAAGCAGATTGTTTATGTAAAGTAAAAAACGGGGTTGGGCTGAAAAGGAAACCCTGGCTGATGCCTGCATTGATTACTAGTACCTCAGAGGATTGGCCATTAGCAACTATTTTAAGGATCTCCCTGTTAGAAAATACTTTGTAACTGAATATTCAATGGAATATGAAGGGAATAGAAGTCATTCACTAAAATTTATGTAGTATGGCAACTTTTAGCCATGAAGGTTAAAAATGGTGGAATTAAGGAACAGAGTTCATTTGAACACTTTCCTTGAAAATAGTGATGGAGCAGTGAGAGAACTTTCCACATTTCATCTGTGAGAAATGGGTTGAAAGATGAAAAAAGTATGCGGAGACATTTTTGGACTCTATCAATTTTGTGAAGAGAAGACTGGGCAGGCTCTCTTCATATATGGCTGCGTCATTAAAGACAAAAAAAACTTATGTATATTGATTAGCCATCAGATAAAAATGCATGATTTAATGAATATGACAAAATTATTAAACGATAATGATAATATTGACCGTTTCTTTATAAGGTGTTATAGTGCCCTACTACGAAGAATGGACACTTCTTCTTGTTATATGTAATTATCTGCGTGACTTCCGGAGAGCAGTTAACGAAAGCAGTTGACTGCCTTGAGCATTGTCGAACTATCTGCTTTCGGGCGGAGAGTATTAACCCAGTCGTGGCTCCGCCGAAGGGTAAAGTCATGACTGGGGAAAATTAGACAGAAATGTTTGGTCGGGCTATATAGCCCGGAGGACCTACATTAAAAAGGCCTTGTGCCATATCTTGCCTCCGTGGAAAGGCAACTAAGTACTGCAGTTAACAAGAGCAGTTTGCTTTGGTTATTGTCGAACTACCTGCCCTCGGGTGGAGTGTAATAACCTAGTTGTGGCTCCACCGAATGGTCGAGTCTTATCTGGGAAGATTTTTTTAAACATTTCACCCCAAGAAAGGCATTCCACTGCCACTATTGCGCAGAGGGTTACATAGGGGAGAGTGGTGAAACAAAGGGGTTAGTTATAGGAAATGTCGGAAGGAGGGTGATAGACGGATGAGAATACCGAGGATGGGGGTTGGGTAGATGGGAAAAGTGTTTGAGAGAATGGATGCGAGTTAGTGTGATAAGAGGTGTCTGTTGACCTTACATTTAAACTCCTGGAGATTGTAGCTGTAGGGGAAGCAAGAATGTGGAAGGGAATTCCACAAGCGGGAAGTGCGAGAAAAGAAGTTGGTAGAGTAGAAATTGCGGTTACATTTTATCGGTTTTACTGTAAATGAGTGGGACCTAGTAGCTAATCTAGTATCTCATGCAAATTCGTACCTAGGGGCACCAGTGATCTAGGTTCATCGGAGCAGAAGCCGTGAAAGTATTTATAGAAGAGGCACAGGGAAGCCATATCACGCCGGTTAGAGAGTGACTACAGCCGGCTGCTAAGTCGGTATCGATCACATTACAGATTCTCCGTTGAATTTTGTCAAGATCCCCGAGGAGTATAGCGGGGGCACCCGAACAGATGTGGCAGCAGTATTCACTACACGGGCGGATGGTAGATTTATATATGTGCAGGGTGGACTCAGACGGGAAAAACTTCCGGGCCCTGCACAGAGAACTGTCTTTAATAGCAGCGGATTTAGCAATGGATTCGATATAGTCATTCCACTTGAGGTATGCTGAGAGTGTGAGGCAAAGGAGGCGTAATGTTTTATTCTCAGAGAGGCTAGCCTGTTCCATGCTAATGGGAGGTAGGAACGATTGTCTATGGGGGTTACACATAAACTTTTGACAGGCTCTACAGCCAGGATTCTTCTTCTTCTATGTGCCCTGTCCCTTCAGGACGTAGGCGATCATAGCTCTCCACGTCTCCCTATCCCTTGTGGCTCTTAGTATGTTTGCTCCTGTTGCTCCTGGCAACCCCCGTTCCGTCATCCACCTGATCAGGCCCTGCAAATATGTTATCTGCTGCCTTCCTTTGTCTCTCCTTCCTTCCAATCAATGTCAGGTTCTCCAGGCTCTCCTTCCTCAATGCATGTCCCAGGAACTTCAGTTGTATCTTCCTGATGCTTTATGTTGCCATTCTTTCTAACACCTCGTCGTTGCTTGTATGCTCAGTCCACGATATCCGTAGCATCCTTCTGTAGAACCACATTTCGGCCGCTTCCAGTTTTGTCCTCATTTTCGATGATATTGTCCAGCATTCACTGCCGTATTGAAGAACTGACATCCCGTAGCAGTCTAGCACTCTTTTCTTCGTTTCTATTGAGATTTTCCTGTGTGTTAGTATTTTGCTCATCTTACCTACATTAAAAAGGTCTTGTGCAACATTTTGTTTTAAGGGGGAGGCAATTAAATACTGCAGTTAACGGCAGTTGACGACAGCTACTAGTCAGGCAGTAAGCAGGATAATAATACCTTCGACTTTTTTTGTTTATTACTTATTATAAACACTTTTTTCAATATCTTGTTTCTTGTTATACTAATATTCTGTTTTGAACCTATCTTCTTGATTCGTGTCTTAATTCCGTCCAAACTGGTCACTACAACTTTGCGGCAAAGTTTCTCTACAACTCCACAACACACGGAAACATTCGGCAGTGTCACTCTCGGTTGAAAAATGGTTCTCCAGTTTACTACACACTGAGGAGCTGCCATGTTTGATACATTGATGCTATGAATTTACATGTCCTACTAGATTAACTAGATTGAGGATGTGCCTTGTGGTGGAGTGGTATTTGGAACGCGAAATCGGGGAGCCGAGTTCAAATTCCATTTAAATTCCTTGCATTCGCTTACGCGCAAATATCCTTGGGAAAAGCTATTAATGCGTCTCTTCCCTCCAGTTAGATAATAGGGCAGATTTGGTTGTATAGCCTTGGCTGGCAACCAGTCTACCGCAGAAAGTAATGTCAACCTACTGCAGAATAATCTTCTGCCGAGTCTGTCATGTCTCGAAAGAGACATGAACACCCAAAGCATGTATCACGTATAACACTTAGCAGATTAACTAGATTAACGGAAAAAAATTCTCATGAGTTTACTGATTAACTGGTTAAATGTAACCGTAAGTCCTATGCTAAACATTTCTTCTCCCCGCACCTCTCGGTTGTGGAACTCTCTTCTGACTTCTTACTTTGCAGTCAACTTAAAACTTCGCAAATTTAATTGCAATATCAATTATTATCTTCTGTCTTTTTAATTTTTTCTTGTATTGTTTATCTCCTCAAGGTTTATTTTTTTAATATTATCTCACAATCAGTAGTGTCTCAGTGGCTTTATTGCCTTACTTGGATTAAAATGATTAAAAAGATATCGCTTTTTAATTTAAAGTAGTGAGGGACTTATATATCTTGAGTATATTATTATCTTCTATTGAGGTTTAATGTGTTATCAATTTTAGTTGTTACTGTTATTGAAAGTCCCCGCGCTTTCTTGATTCATTCGCTCGAAGCGATTTCAACAATCCATCGGAGAAAAATCTTGAAATTGGGATGAGAACAAATGTGAGAATTTGAAACTATTTTTATCTCCATATTAACTGGGGTCAAATATAAAGTCAAAAGCTACAGACAAATGCATTACCATTTTAACAGACTTCAATTCCAAATTTATTATAGAAAACATAGGCAATAAAACCTTTTTATGAGCTGATTTATAGACTAAGCCATTGTTTTGATATTGTTTTAACACTATAAATGTCTCTAGTTGCCAATACGATTTTCCATTTCCTTTCTTTTTCACCAGGAACCAGTTACCAGTTATTTGGATGTGCGTTGTGGAGCTGATGTGTATTGTGGTGCAGTGGATATCGACTTGGAACGACAAATCGTGTAGCCAAGTTCGAATTCCAGTTGAATTCATTGCATTCACTTACGCACAAATACCCTTGGGAAAGGTATTAATCAGTCTCTTCCCTCCAGTTATGGGTTAAATAATAGGATAGATTAGGTTCTATAGCTTTTGCTGGCAACCAGCCTACCGCATAATGCAATGACAACCTACTGCGGGATAATCTTCTGCCCAGTCAGTTAAGTCTCTTTCGAGAATTGATCGTCCAAAGCGTGTATCACGTATGGCACTTAACTGACTGACCAGTTAATTGCGTTAAATACAATGAAAAACTTGAGTTTTCAGCCGTCATGGCAAGACTGCAAAATCTCGTGACTGGCTGCAAAAAGTCACTTCTTAACTAAATCTAAATCTATCTAAGCTTATTTATAAATGAAAATTTGTCTGTGTGTGCGTGTGTGTGTGCGTGTGTGTGTGTGTGTGTGTGTGTGTGTGTGTGTGTGTATCAGTTACCTATAGACTCCGAAATGGCTGAACCGACTTTCTTGAAAATTTACACAATTGTACTATAAGCGACTGCGAGTGTTCTTAGCTAGGTTTTGTGTCGAGGTACCTCCGATAAATATCGAAAATCGATAATCGAAAAAATCGGGTTATAGAAGGAGTGGTCCGATTTTAATCAAATTTGATAAACTCATAGACAAAGACATAAGAAATGATATTCAGAAGTTCCAAGGTTGCAGTTCTTACAATAGTGCAGAAAATTGATAATATATATACATATAAAAGGCAAGATGTTTGTATGTGTGTCTGTTTATCTGTCTGTATGTCCTTTATACAAATCCACAATTTTTACCCGATTCTCACCAAAACTTTATACAAATCCACAATTTTTATCCGATTCTCACACAATATTCTTTAGGCAGAGTCTGAGCTCAGAGACCATGGATTAGTTTTAAAGCTTTCATTACACCCGAGCAACGCCGGGCTATACTGCTAGTATACATATATACTGCGGTGCAATCTGACAAACATATATATGGTGAACTTTATAGCAACACACAGAAATTGAAAATAAAAGTGAAAGCAAAATTTGGCACCTTGAAACTCCTTTCATGCCTATAACTATTGGAATAGTGGGTAAGATAAAAACTATACGGACGACAACATTAATAACATTTTCAGTAGCCTCTATTTATTTTAAGAAATTCAAAAGAATTACACTTTTTTAAAATTCTTATCTACTAAAAGCCGTATTACCAACGTGAAAAACACATAAACTCAGAATTTATGCAAGCAGAATATATATATTTATCTATTTTAAGTGCCATACGTGAAACACTCTTTGGGCGATCATGTCTCGAAAGGGACATGACTGACCGGGCAGAAGATTATCTCGCAGTAGATTGCCATTGCTTTCTGCGGTAGACTGGTTGCCAGCCCAGGCTATAGAACCCAATCTGTCCTATTATTTAACCCATAACTGGAGGGAAGAGACGGATTAATACCTTTTCCAAGGGTATTTGTGCGTAAGTGAATGCAAGAGATTTAACTGGAATTCGAACTCGGCTCCCCGGTTTGTCGTTCTCAGTCGATATCCACTGCACCACAATACCCTGCCTTGTCTCAGGTATCTAGAGTAAGCGACTGTGCTGAACAGAATACAAAAGATGATAACAATAATAATAACAATAACTGCGAAAAAACAGTCTAAGAATCTCTAGATTGAAATAGTGAAGCTCGAGTTGTTGCTTTAGACATATCGAAAGCTTTTGACAGGGTTTGGCGGGCAATTGCTTTAAAGAAATTGAAAAGTTATGTCGTCGCTGGACAAAATTTCGAACTGATCTTTTTTTTTTTTTTTTTTTTTTTTTTACAGATTTTCAATAGTGTTTTCAAATTGTCCAATGTATTATTATTATTATTATTATTATTATTATTATTATTATTATTTTCACTGTTATTAAGAGTAGATATATAGTTAATGTATTTAAATATAAGCATATAATTATATTTTTTTAATTAATTTTTATATTATAAATAATTAGGTAATCTCACTGCTATGCTGTTATTCTTAATTTTACCATTATTATTATTATTACTATTATTTTTGCGCCTTTATTAAAAGTAGATATATTTAAAATTTATTGAACTATAAGTATATATATATATATATATATATATATATATCCAGGTAATGAGAATCAACGGATTTAGAATTTCGATATATATATATATATATATATATATATATACTGTATTTTTTAAATTGGGTTTTCATATAAATAATCATTATTAATTCATTTTTATAAGCATTTCACCCCTAGCAAGGCATGTCACTGCCACTACTGCGCAGGGGGCTACATAGAGTGAAGAAAGGATGATTAAATATAGGAAATATAAGAGGGTGAGTGATAGGCGGGTGGGGATACCGAGAATGATTAAATATAGGAAATGTCAGAGGGTGTGTGATAGGCGGGTAAGGATACCGAGAATGAGGGTTGGGTAGATGAGAGTGTTCTGGGAATAATTGGGAGTTACGGTGATAGGAGGTGTCTATTGACCCTACATTTAAACACCTGGAGATTGTAGCAGTCGGGAAAGCAGACTTGTGGAAGGGAGTTCCACAGGCGGGAAGCGCGAGAAGAGAAGCGGTTGGAGTAGAATTTACGGGTACATCTTATTTGTTTAACTGTAAAAGGGTGGGACCTTTTTTAGTTCGTGAAGTGAAGGTTATTCTGAACGGCCACTAAACCCATTTTCATGGCTCTATTCTTGGTCCGGCTTTGTTTTTCATTTTCATTAACGGCCCCCCCCGGTAGCATCAGCTTTTATCTTGTTATCTACGTTAATGATACGACCATTTACTTCTGTTTCGATACTAAGTATAATCGGTTTGATAAGGTCAAATCGATGGCAAATGTAAAAAAAAAAAAAAACAACCTTCAGTCTTTTTTTTTTTTTTTAAATAGGGCAAAGTATGGCTTGTTAATTTTAATACATTCGTGCTCATTATTAATCATCTAATCATCTTTTCCTACCTCGAATGAGTACGGCTGATGCTAACACCCTGGAGAGGGACTTGATGCGCATCATAACTTTCAAATCGATGGCAAATGTAAAAAAAAAAACAACCTTCAGTCTTTTTTTTTTTTTTTTAAATAGGGCAAAGTATGGCTTGTTAATTTTAATACATTCGTGCTCATTATTAATCATCTAATCATCTTTTCCTACCTCGAATGAGTACGGCTGATGCTAACACCCTGGAGAGGGACTTGATGCGCATCATAACTTTCAAATCGATGGCAAATGTAAAAAAAAAAACAACCTTCAGTCTTTTTATTTTTAAATAGGACAAAGTATGGCTTGTTAATTTTAATACATTCGTGCTCATTATTAATCATCTAATCATCTTTTCCTACCTCGAATGAGTACGGCTGATGCTAACACCCTGGAGAGGGACTTGATGCGCATCATAACTTTCAAATCGATGGCAAATGTAAAAAAAAAAACAACCTTCAGTCTTTTTATTTTTAAATAGGACAAAGTATGGCTTGTTAATTTTAATACATTCGTGCCTTATTAATCATCTAATTCATCTTTTCCTTAACCTCGAATGAGTACGGCTGAATGCTAACACCCGGAGAGGGACTTGATCATTTTCATAACTTTCCAAATCGAATGGCAAATGTAAAAAAAAAACAACCTTCAGTCTTTTTATTTTTAAATAGGACAAAGTATGGCTTGTTAATTTTAATACATTCGTGCTCGGATTATTAATCATCAATCATCTTTTCCTACCTCGAATAGTGGGCACTTGATGCAACACCCTGGAGAGGGACTTGATGCATATAACTTTCAAATCGATGGCAAATGGAAAAAAAAAACCAACCTTCAGTCTTTTTATTTTTAAATAGGACAAAGTATGGCTTGTTAATTTTAATACATTCGTACTCATTATTAATCATCTAATCATCTTTTCCTACTTCGAATGAGTACGGCTGATGCTAACACCCTGGAGAGGGACTTGATGCGCATCATAACTTTCTCGGTTGATATGAAATAGAAAGACTATATTGAATCCATGGTTACCTCAGCTGCTAATGAAGTCGGTTCACTCGACAATTGTTATCTTACGAATCTATCAAAGATATCTATAAACCTACCATTCATCCATGCTTAGAATATTTCTGCCGAATATGGTCTGGTGCTAACGCTACATATCTAAAGTTCCTTGATGAAATCCAACGAAGAATCAGTAATAGCATTGGTGACCTTCAACAACAGTAACAACTAAAATTGATTACACATTAAACTTGAAGAGAAGATAATGATAAACTCAAGGTATATAAGTCCCACAGAACTAAAGAGCTGGATCGTTTCGGCTTCAGTCACTATCCCGTTATAAATGCTTTCATGGCAACTATTCGTATGAATTCTTCGCTACGGTACCTAGACGACAAAAATTTAAGCGCAGTACTTGACTGGCGACGAAGTCTAATCATTTTACAATTGAAATAGGTCCTGGGTATGACGGTAAACTGCATCCAGCAGCAAGGCTTCTGATTGGGAGGCTGTGAGGATCATGGAACTACCTCTTAATTGCTGTTGTTCTTAGGTACATCCTGACCCGGAGTGGTAGCACCTGTTAGGGTCACAGCTTTGGGCAAATAGTTAACCCCCAAAATGGGGTCAAAACACCATGAAAGTATAAAAATATACCTTTATAGAAATATATACATAAAAATAGATTTTATAGAAAAATACACATTTTTGATGAAAAAATATTCTCAGTTAAACATTTTTGACTACAAAACTAGAAGACATGTTCAGTTTTCTAAAATAAAAATAGAATAAAAACAAAACATTTTCATTAAAATCTAACTAAATCAACCTTCTCGCTATAACCGAACATTAAAAAAGATACATTAAAACCTTCACTTTTTGGCATTAAATAACATACTGTTAAACAAAACACAAGCAACTGTAATAGTTAGGTCAGGTCTACTGCTGATATGCTAACGACCATCAACGAGTATATATATATATATATATATATATATATATATACCAGGCTCTCGATAAGAACGCAAAAGCTGTCTCTGTTGCCCCGGATGTCTCCAAACTATTTGACAGAATCTGGCATGATGGCCTTCTGCCCAAGCTACAGGGCTACGGTATAACTGGACGCTTGTTTGATCTAATCCAATCGTTCCTATCAAATCGCGTAATGAAGGTAGTTTTAAATGGACATGATTCCAGATCCTATCATTCAAGCGCGGGGGTCCCTCAAGGCTCTATTCTAGGTCCTACGCACTTTTTATCTTGTTCAACGATCTGCCTGATGTAAACAGATCCCAAGTAGGCCTCTACGCTGACAAAACCACCATTTACTCCCGCCACGATAAGGGTTTCATTTTTAACTCATGACAATGCATGCAGTTTTCTTGTGGGTTTATTTTTAGTTCTTTATTTCTACTTTCTTCAGCTACATTGAAGAGACAAGGGGCTATTTGTAGTGAAATGGAATGGACTGACTTTAAAAGGAACCGAAAACTCAATCTTAAAAAGGAAACAATACTAGGGAGAACCTGTCGATAGGCGAACCTATCTATTCCTATTGAGGACGAAAAAGTAAATAAATCGTAAATTAAATTAAATAGATAAGGCGAAGATCTTAAATGAATAGAGCTGAAATAGATTTTAGAAGAAATCAGAAACTCAACCCTAAACAGGAAACAAAGGGTAAAATTCTACCTTCGCTCGAAAGACGTGGGAGGTGTTAGTATCTCTCTCTCTCTCTCTCTCTCTCTCTCTCTATCTATCTATTTCAGGCTGTACATATCTATCTATCTATCTATCTATTTCAGGCTGTCCATATCTATCTATTTCAGGCTGTCCATCCATCTATCTATCTATCTATCTATCTATCTATCTATCTATCTATCTATCTATCTATTTCAGGCTGTCCATATCTATCCATATCTATCTATCTATCTATCTATCTATCTATCTATCTATCTATCTATCTATCTATTTCACGCTGTCCATATCTATTTATCTATCCATCTATTTCACGCTGTCCATATCTATCCATATCTATCTATCTATCTATCTATCTATCTATCTATCTATCTATCTATCTATCTATCTATTTCACGCTGTCCATATCTATCTATCTATCTATCTATCTATCTATCTATCTATTTCACGCTGTCCATATCTATCTATCTATCTATCTATCTATTTCACGCTGTCCATCTATCTATCTATCTATCCTATCTATCTATCTATCTATCTATCTATCTATCTATCTATCTATCTATCCTGTCATTGTACAAGATCCTCTTAACCTTGTCTAATAGAAAACGGCTGTATATTCCTGTTCTTGACTTCTTTGTCATGGTATTCCTTTTTAATCGGAGATTTAGCATTATAGTTGTCCTCCATCAAATTGTACAACCTCAGAGAGCCCAATTTGAATATATGCAGAGTTAAGCAAAGCAGACTTTTGAAGTGATGAACTACCAAGTTTGTTCGGATTTTCTTGATGTAGGTCTATGATTTCGGTAGTGTCAACCGTAAGTTTCCAACGATAACTTGAACGCTAGTAGCCTGAATGTTCCACAGTCTGGTAAACGAAGTCATTCTATTTCTTAATCGTCTCAATTTTACGACATTGATATTTATATTCAACAGGGACACCGTCATCAGCAAGAAGCCATTTTTTTCTTTTTTAACGATGGTAATATCTGTTCTTTTTTATTTACATTTCTACTATTGTACTGAGTAGTGAGAAGTTTCACACAGTGCGATTTTTTAATCTATAGAAATTATTAGAGCACTGAGAATGCTTTTGATCGATTAATCTTCATTGGAAATCATCGTAGGTCTCTAAAGATTTCTTCTCCATATTATCTATGAACTTCGCAAGTTTTTGGTTCCTGGTTGGCTTTTCTATTTGCAAGATTAGATTAACTGACTTTTCAATTTTTCTCCTTTCGTTTGTAAGTGAGATATTTTTTTCCTACTCTGGAATTAGAGATATTTGTCTACACTTGTATTTAACCCATTGCTAGTTGAATAGAGAAGAAATGGATTCATACCTTTGCCAAGTTTATTAGTGCAAAAGTAAACTTAAAATACTAGACCGGAATTTGAAATCGGCTCGCCAATGACATTTTTCTATAACTGTTACGCTACAATTGTGAATCAGTCAGTCATTTAAGTGCCATATGTCATACACTCTTTGGCAATCTTATCTAAAAAAAGACATGATTGACTGGGCAAATGTATAGGTAATAGGTTGCCATTACTTTCTGCGGTAGGTTGGTTGGCAACCAAGGGTATAGAATCTACTGTGGCCCGCTATTTAACCAATAGCTGGAGAGAAAAATGGTGGATTAATATACTTCCAAATTTGCGCATTAGTGATTGCAATGAATTCGACTGGAATTCGAGCTCGACTGATTTCTCAGTCTAAACCGATATTCACTGCACCACAACGCACATTGTGTATACGGATTTGTAAACGTGAAAATTACTCCGTGCAAATATGAATGTATAAACGAGTGTGTATACTTCTAACTCCATCAGAATGAGAACTATATGTAAGGGGTGATTTTCTAAGCGGGGCATCCAGTGTAATGATTCTAACGAGACAAACTTGCTAATCGTTACACCACATCGAAATGCCTGAGAAATATGTGTAAATGTGTGTTTATGTTTATTTGTATGTGGCGTGTGGCAGTTTATATGTGTACGCTTTTTATAATGCCCTCTTGCGAGGAACGAACTCTTCCTCCTGCTATGCTACGTATAGATTACCTGCGTTACATCTACAGAGCGGTTACTAGCAGTTTAACGAGCAGTCAAGTATTTCTTAATCGTCTCAGTTAACGAGAGATAATAGTCGGGCAGCGTAATAATAACGACTTATTTATTTTTACAATACCTATTATTAACACTTCTTTGAATATCTTGTTTCTTTGTTATATTAATACACTGTTTTGAACCTATATCCTGTGTTCCGTGTTTTACTCCCGGCACGAACTGGTCACTATAACTTTACGGCGAAGTTTCGCCACAACTACACAAAAAACTGGCAACGAAGATCCACAACAGTGCTTTATTTTTTCATCTTGTACTTCTTGTGGTGCAGTGGATATCGGCTCGGAACCGATATATATATATATATATATATATACGCGCTCACACCCAGATTGAGCACTCTGGAAGAATGGGAGACTTTGAAAAACAGTAGCTGCTCCGGCATGTACGCATAGCTCATTCAATAATGTATTAGAGAACTCTGGCTATTGGGCGTGTATAATGATAATATGCATGCTAAAAAGTCTGCTGTGCATCCATAGGCTAGAGGTAGAATCGCCGACTGACGCCACTTCGGTCGGGTTTCAATTCTGGGTTAAAAGCAATAGGAGTCTAACCGTAGTGATGAGCTGTGATACAGTGAAACAGATATGTTTGCGGATGACTATTTACGCTCTCACACCCTGATTGAGCACTCTGGAAGAATGGTAGACTTTGAAAAACAGTAGCTACCCTTGCATGTACGCATAGCTCATTCAATAATGAATTAGAGCACTCTGGCTATTGGGCGTTTATAATGATAATATACACGCTAGAAAGTCTTCCTTTTTCTACCGTGCACCCATGATCTAGAGATAGAATTCCCGACTGACGCAACTTCGGTCGGGTTTTAATCCTGGGTTAAAAGCAATCGGAGTCTAACCGTAGTGATGAGCTGTGATACAGCGAAACAGATCTGTCTGCGAATATATATATATATATTTGACAAAGACCAGTGAAGAATATGCAATGTTATCAGTTCTGATCTAACATTTCGATTTCAGTCACTTTTCCACCACTGTAGCCGGCCTTCTCTCTATGTTTCCTTTACGCATTTTCAAGTCAATTGTTCTGATAAACTTTCTTCTTTACTAAGCACGACTTCATCGCCGTAGGGTGGAGTCTCGGCTGGGAAAATTACACAGAAAGTTTTGGCCGGGCTATATGGCCCGGAGAACCCACATTAAAAAGGCCTTGTAACCTTGCACCACATCTTGCCTTAATGGGAAGGCAACTAAATACAGCAGTTAACCAAAGCAGTTGACGACAGCTACTAGTCAGGCGATAAGCAGCGTAATAATGCCTTCGGACTTACTTATTTCTATATTACTTATTATTAACACTTCCTTTCAATATTTTGTTTCTTGTTATACTAATGCATTGTTTAGAACATACCTTCTTGTTCCGTGTCTTAGTTTCGGCACAAACCGGCCACTACAAATTTGCGGGGAAGTTTCGCAAAAACTTCACAACAATTTAGCGAAAGTAAATTGGCGACGAAGATCCACAACAAAGTATCAGAAAGATGCTGGGGATTAGATTAAACATGTAAGCAAATTTTAGGTTAATTGATTGATTCGTATTTTGTGGCTTATCAACATTTTGTAGGTTATTCAAAGTCAGGAAATCTATTTAGACCGCGAAAAATTTTGTTCAGATAATAATAGTTTAATGATACAAACTCAGTTAATCCATAACTGGGAAAAGAGGTGGATTCATACTTTGGAGGGTCTTGGGCGTGAAGACTAGACCTAGTAAAAATAAAGATCTCTCTCTCTCTAAGTCTGTCCATATCTATCTATCTATCTATCTATCTATCTATCTATCTATCTATCATCTATCCAAGTCTGTCCATATCTATCTATCTATCTATCTATCTATCTATCTATCTATCTATCCTAATCTATCCTATCTAATCTATCCTATCTATCCAAGTCTGTCCATGTCTAAGTCTATCCATATCTATCTATCTATCTATCTATCTATCTATCTATCCTATCTATCTATCTAATCTGTCCATATCTATCTATCTATCTATCTATCTATCTATCTATCTTATCTATCTTAGTCTGTCATATCTATCTATCTATCTATCTATCTATCTATCTCTCTATATCAGTGTGTCCATATCTATCTATCTATCTATCTATCTATGTATCTATCTATGTATCTATCTATCTATCTATCTATCTATCTATCTATCTATCTATCTATATCAGTGTGTCCATATCATGTATCCTATCTATCTATCTATCTATCTATCTATCTATCTATCTATCTATCTATCTATCTATATCAGTGTGTATATCTATCTATCTATCTATCTATCTATCTATCTATCTATCTATCTATCTATCTATCTATCTATCTATCTATATCAGTGTGTCCATATCTATCCATATCTATCTATCTATCTATCTATCTATCTATCTATCTATCTATCTATCTTAGTCTGTTCATATCTATCTATCTATCTATCTATCTATCTATCTATATCAGTGTGTTCGTATCTATCTATCTATCTATCTATCTATCTATCTATCTATCTATCTATCTATCTATCTATCTATCCCTTCTGTCATTGTACCAGCTCCTCTTAACCTTGTCTAACAAAAAATGGCTGTATATTCCTGTTCTTGACTTGGCAACGACCGAACATGAACCCAATCGAAACCATTTGGCATTTAATTTTACAATCAGGAAGATGAAGTACGTAAATTTCCGCCCAGAAAAACTTTCTTTGTCTGTGGATTGTTATGCACATCAGACTTGAACAATTAAACGTCGCTAGAATTATCCCTAAAAAGCATTCTCTACCTCCGTCATGTTTATCCATTGTCTACTTTTACAACATTAATCTTGAAATATATGTTATTAGCAATATATTAAAGAAATACTTCTTGTCCATATGTTTTATATGGTTGAGTTTTATTAATATTATTCGTATTAGCAAATTCTTTAAGTATTATATTTGTACATATTTACATTAAAAAACAGAATATTAATTATATTTTAATAACGCATACATGTTACACTGTTATTTGTTATTAATATATTCTATGTTAATTCAAAGATTGATTATTCGAAAAGCACATGCTCTTTTATATTCAAAGAGAATTGTGAAAAATCTCTTTTATTTTTAGTTTTGGATATATTTCTTCTAATTAATTAGTCATTATATGAGGTTCTATGAGAAACATCTGAATAAAGAACGGAGAGAAAGAGAAAGAGTTGTGCGTGTGTGAGAACGTGAGAGATACAAACAGATACACAGACAGACAGACAGACAGAAGGCAGAAGAAAACAGTCAAATAAGGAGATAGTCACACAGATAGAGAGATAGTTAGATAAAACTATTGATCAAATATGCGAACGGTGATTTTATTTCCTCACTGGTAAACATGATTTAAAAATACAATCGTATATGTTCGAAAATCATTAAAAACCATAAAACTACCACCCAAGTATTAGGAACGAGGACTTACCGGTTGATTTGTTTTATTTTCCGGTCGACTACTAAGTGGCTTTTAGCTCGAGGAAAAATCCAGAATCGAAAATAAAAAACAAAAAAAAATAAATAAATAAATAAAAAATAAAGAAGTAAAACTAAACAAGTAAACCTTTCCTTTCTTTATATATATTTTTCTACATAACATATGTTTAACAAAATCTTAGCCGGTACTTACATTATAATCATGACTATCATATATTGGCGTATATTATGATACGGGAAGCCTACATGTGGTAAAGAAACCGTCTGAATTCCATTAATAGCCCACACGGTTTTTTTTCCAACTGCATATCAGAAAGTGATTTTTAAATTTGATACCAAAATTTACAAACAACTGGCCTCTAGCTCTCTCCCCTCTCCTGTATAACCTTCCCTTTCTCTCCACCTATGTATCTGTCATCGCACCTGCTTTCTCAGCTTTCTATTGTTCCTTTCTAACTAGCTTGTACTCCTCACTCTTTTCTAATTAATACTTTTTACATTTATGTAACCCCCTGCACATCAGTGGCGTTTCTGCCTTGCTCGGGGTGAAATGATTAAAAAACAAAAAAACAAAAAAAAAACATATATTTTATTTGTCATTTTTTCTTTATGCTTCTGTTATATTGATGTAATTTTGTCTACCTCATTGTTGATTAGGTGTTCCTTCTTGTTGCAATAGCACACAAAATAGCAAAGACCTTGTTTATGAAACACTAGTTCATTCTGTTTCGTTCGTGAAATATTTGCATCTTTTCTCTATATTTTTGTTTAACTCCAAACACGAGTGTAATGTACATTATTTACATTGTTCGAGCTGTTATCCTGTGGTGATACGGAGCAAAAGCGATGGACTGGATGTTTGCAGCCTCATAAATTTAATTAAATATTAAATTTCCAGTTCGCGTAGGCTTGTGAACTGGAAATTTAATATTTAATTAAGTTTTATTTTTCAACCAGAACCTCTGCGCGAATCCGGCTGCGCACCGACGACTTTTGGTCATTTTCTTTTTGGTTGTGAGGATGCAAACATCCGGTCCATCGCTTTTGCTCCGTATCACCACAATCCCCATCTTTATTGCCATATTTCCAATGTTTCAATCGTTGTACGCTCCAGCCTTTTTCAGGTGTTTTGAATTTCGAACAAATGTAAATACTACCGCATCTCAAAAGTATAGACAAAATACGATTGAAATGTGTTCAACACATAATTATCTTAATAACGGCTAACAAGAATGAGATACAGTGGCGATTCTACGAGGGCCAAAAGGGGACTTAGCTCTCCACCCCACCCCAAGAATTTCGACTGACCCATCGATTGCCCCACCACTTTTTAAGCTGGGCCTACGGGATATTTTTGGCTTAGCATAAGGGCTCAGAATTCCCACATAAATTGACCTTGTGCCACACCTGACTTGGTGGAAAGTTAGCAAATACCCTTGCTTCAGCAATTATTAAACTGCTTATCATATTCCCTGTATTACCGTAGTGTATTCTCATTGTAATAAAACTCTCTTCTTTCATCAACGCACGTGTTGCTGTTCTTTCACTCGAGTACCACCTTGTCTGTAACCTCTTCATATGATACAACAGTTTTATTCAAAATTCGATTTCAATCACGAGTGAGAATTTTTCAATAATAAACCTTATCGTAAGGTCAAGCGAGAATTCGAGAGTAGAATTTTCATACATAAGATTCTTTTTGATTTTATGGAAAAATCAATTTCAAACACGCGTGAGATGTATTCAGTACATAACGTTAACTTAACGTCTAGCGAGAATACGGAACTAAATTATTAATATGTAACATTTGATTTTATTTGTTCAAAATTCGACTTCAAACACGACTTAAATGTGTTCAATACTTAATGTTATTTTAAGGTCTAACAAAAATTTGAGACTAAAATTGTTATACCTAGCATTCATTTTATTTGTTCAAAATTCGACTTCAAGATGTCATCACGGGTTTAGTGATAGTACCTGAAAATAAAATTAAACTTATTAACTTATTAAGCAAATGATATTCGACTAACAGTTTTATAGTTTTTCTGGTTGTAATCACGTCAAAAAGCATATTTTGGATTTATTAATAACTCTTTCTTTACCTTCGACTCTATTCGGTCACGTTTGTCGGCTTGTTTGTGCTGCTTAGTTGTTGCACAAGAACACGAATTTGGGGTACTCAATGAGGATTGAACTCACTATTCAGTTCTAATAGGTTCTAGGGGGACAAGCTTGCTAACTATTACACCACACCGAAATGCCCAAAATGTATAGACTTACAGAGAATTGTCAGAATATGTTTGTCTGCCTGGCTGCCTTTCCGTGGGCAAGATATCTCAAGACCCGCTGAAAGGATTCAGATGATTTCGGAGATGATTGGCCTTATGACTGGCGCAAGCTGATTAGAGTTTGGGTTCGATTCGGTACGGGATAAAGTTTCTTGGTTATTTTTAACGGATGCTTTTATTAATAAGTTTTCGGAAGTTTCACATACTGAATTACCTCCCCTGGATTGCCTTAAGGCATTACATTTTATGAAGGCACGTTTTTGTTATAATTGTAAGTAATCCTCTCTTGCTAATCAGTGGGATGATGTCGGTATTGCCTTGACGGAGCTTTGGCGGTCTTTGAATGCCCTTGTTATTTATTTTTTCTTCTCATATGTTGGCTTTATTTAGCTTTCTTTTCTAAACATGATGGCCTCTTTACTTTTTATTTGATTTACTTTCTATAGTATGAGAATAGATTTCGCTTACAGCGTTCAGCTACTCGCTTCCTTTTCAATAAGCAAAGGATAACTGAGAACAATGTAAATACAATTGTTACTCTTTGACATTTCTAATAAAGTTTGCATGAAAGTTTTCACCATTCATCTTTCTTATTAATAACATCGATTTTCATGAAATTTACCTTTTAAGAAATTATCGACTCATATGTCAATATTCCGACTAAATATTTTGTTTATACTCACAGCATATTTATATTTTAATCATTTCATTCGAAGTAAGACAATAAAACCGCTAAAACAAATGGTTACTAAGTATAAATGAACATGAGAAAAAGGAAAGCATAACTAAGGAGAGAGAAGAATAACAGAACAAGAATAAAGAAAACAGATCACCATTAATCTACATATATAAAAGGCAATCTATGAGTCTATGTGTGACTGTTCCCTATGCACGCCTACATTTTTTAAAAATTCAAAATTTCTAGGGACACATATCTCCAGGGAAGCCAGGCCAACACATACATTTTGAGTTTTAGGTTCAGCAATTTTCCCTTTTGCATTTTTTGGCCAATGGACACGACTGTTTACATTTGCTCCGTAAAACATCTAAGATCTAAGATGGTTGTTGGATTACGTCACAGAAATCAAATCACACGTGCCAAACGCGACTAAAATATTTTTTATTAAAAGAAAAAAAAAGCATTTATATTTAATTTATATTCCGACGTTTTAAAAATTCATTTGGTCAACAAAAAAAATGAATATTTTTCCTCGTAATTTTGAAACAAAAGACATGTTTTTTTTTTTAAGTGTTTTTTCAAACAAAAACAAAATATGTAAAATAAAAAGTGGCATCTTCTCCTACTAGTAAAAATGTTCTGAGCTGCACGCGCAACGCCGGGCTATGATACTAGTATATATATATATATATATATATATATATTAAATCTTACCACTCTTAATGCGCAGAGGGTTAGAAAGAGAGAGAGAGAGAGAGAAAATTAATTGAAATAGAAAAAGGCAACTGACATTGCATTTGGAGGTTCTTGTGTTGTGGTGCAGGGCATATCGGCTCGAAATGAGATAATCGGAGACCCGAATTCGAATTCCAGTTGAATTCCTTGATTTCACTTACTCACAAATACACTTGGGAAAAGTCTCTTCCCTCCAAAATAAATAATAGGTCACACTGGTTTCTTGTAGCCTTGGCTGGCAACCATTCTACCGTAGAAAGCAATGGCAGCATACTGCGTGATAATCTTCTGCCTAGTCAGTCATGCCTCTTTTGTGACATGATCGCCCAAAGCGTGGATCACGTATGGCACTTAACTGACTGACTGTATACAAGCAAGCGTGTGTATATATAGGACGATATACAGGTGTATGTGTGTGTATGTGTGTAAATATGTAACTATATGAGTATTTTCTGAGTATATGTGAGGTTTATTAGTATACTTGCGTAAATCTGTGTTAGTATTATTTATACATGTATAAGTCCGGTTTTTCATAAATATATATGTGAGTTTGCGAACACAATGATTATATGTGAATATGGATGAATGTGTGTATGTTTGTATAGGTAAGTGTACACATAGACACATTTGTATGTACATACATATAGATGCGGAAATATGCGCATGGGATATACTTGTGTGTGTGTGTGTGTAAGTGTATATATATATATATATATATATATATATATATATATATATATGCGTATTTTCTGAGTATATGAAAGGCTTGTTACTAAACTTGCGTAAATATGTGTTAGTATTATTTATATTTATAATCATTCTTAACCGAGATAAGGCCAAAATTTTTGTCATGGAACATGTTAGTTGATTTCCGTTTGATTTTAAAAGGAATGTTTATCCCGGAAAAATATTTGTACCGAATGGAACAAATATAGAATGGTCTGATGAAATGACAATAATATATATATATATATATATATATATATATATATATATATATATATATATTATGGACTCTCCCGTCGATTTCGACGTATGAGTGTGCAACCTCAGTTAGACTACCACACAAAGAATTGATTAGAGTGGTGAAGGCCTGTGTAGCACCATCCACACTTTATTGGAACTGCTGATAACAAACAATCGGTGCAGAAGTTTTCCACGGATCGCAAGAACAGCAGAGCTCAGATATTTAAGCCATAACTGGAGAGATGGGACGGATTAATACCTTTCCCAAGGGTACCAGTGCGTAAGTGAATGCAGCGTGTTTGACTGGAAATCGAACTCGGCTCACCGATTCCTCTTTCCAAGCCGATATCCACTGCACCACAACACACATCCGTCAATATATATATATATATATATATATATATATATATATATATATATATATATATATATATATATATATATATATATATATATATATATATATATATATATATATATATATATATATATATATATATATATATAACCTTTTCACCCCAAGCAAGGTGGTACCGCAACTGATGTGCAAAGGCTACATAAGAGAGTTTTAGGCAGGAAGAAAGTGAAGAGAACTAGCTACAGGGAGTGAAAGAGAAAGGGCAAGAGAAAGATGTGAACATAGGACTGAAGACAGCTGTGAAGGTAGAGAGAAAGTAAAAGAACCAGATACACGGAGTGATGTAGAAATGGCTAAAGTTAAGTGGATAATATATATGTATATTATCCACTTAACGCTCTCACATCCTAATTGAGCACTCTGGAAGAATGGTAGACTTTGAAAAACAGTAGCTATCCCGTCATGTACGCATAGCTCATTCAATAACGAATTAGAGCACTCTTGCTATTGGGCTTGTATAATGATAATATTCATGCTAAAAAGTCTGCCACTTCTACCGTGCGCCCATGGCCCAGAGGTAGAATCGCCGACTGACGCCACTTCGATCGGATTTCAATCCTGGGTTAAAAGCAATCGGAGTCTAACCGTACTGATGAGCGGTGATACAGCGAAACAGATCTGTCTGCGGATGACTATATATATATGACTGGCCAATTTTTCGAGTATAACTTTCAAGCTTGTTTGTGCTTCAACACCAAGAATTTCTGTTGCTGCTTTGCTGAGTGGAATTTAATAACTGCTTCTGAAAAAGAGGCACATCAATAAGGCAGTATAATAACTATTTGTATCGCATTTACATTGCATCAGTTTAATTAATAATCTAGAAATTGTATAGGTTGAAGTTTTTTCTAGCGACTGTAAGTTTTCAAGAAAGTAGCTGGTTTGTGTAGAAAGGGTAGAAGATAGATTGACAAGTGAATAATAATAATATTTTACATTGATCAAAAATCTTATAAAAAATTTAAATTAAAACGTATGATTATTTTTAACCAGCTTACAGAATATTCCAAACATGTGGAATTTTCAGACAATTCTCTGAAAGTATACAAAAATTCACCCCAGTATAGAGTTTTGTTTTGACTACTATACAGAATATATCATACGTAACACACCACTTAATAAATCCCGTGCCTGACTAAGAAAACAACAACTTTTAGGCAAAATTCGACTTTATTCATCAACATAGTCTCCCTCTAGGGTGATACACTGATTCTAACGGTTCTCTAACAATACGATGCCTTTTTTTGTAAAATGATTTGTCATTGTCCTCAAAGTACGCCTCAGTTTCCGATACCACTTCTTCATTGGAGCCAAATCTCTTTCCCTGGAGCATTCGTTTGAGGTCGGCAAACAGCCAATAGTCGCTGGGGGCTAGATCTGGATGAACAATATACCTTGGGCATCCCAAAATACGGAGACCAAAAACCTAGTCTGCTGATGTTTGTGCCTTTGGTCACGTCGGACAATTATCTTTAGATCTATACATTTTCCCGTTTGGGCATTTCGGTGTGGTGTAAAGGTTAAAGTATTAGAACTGAGTAGTGAGTTCGATCCTCAGTGGGTACCCCATACTCTTGTCCTTGTGCAACAACTAAGCAGCACTTAGAAATCAACTATGCATTCTCCCTTCTACATGGTGATTTTTGAACCACTGTAAAGAATGTTCGATACTTTGAATTTTCTGACAGTTCTTAATAAGTATATAAAATCCCCTTCAGTATGGAGATTTTTTTTATAATTTCCTGAATAAGCATTCAATCTTCCCTACTTTTGAAAACTTTCCTGCTGTCTCCTGTCTGTTTACACAATTTCATTTACCTGTAGAGATTTTAAAACTGCTATCTGCCTTCTTAGTTTTCAAACGTATGGATGGCTACTGAAAATTCATAGAATATCTTCAATTTTCTAAAATTCTGGCCATTTTTGGTACGTTCCCTGTATATTTACACCATGTTTCGTATGCACGAATCTTCCCATGAAGACTTATCTTTTAATTATATAAAATTTGACTTCAATAAAGAATTTTCGGACAAGTTTCTAATTGTCTGCGTAATATTCCATACACCTGAAGACTTTGAGCAATTCTTTGAAGGTGCATGAAACTTTCCTTCCATTCGGAGATTTTTGGATCATTCCTTATATGTGTAGGTGTGTGGAATTTCTAGCAATTCCCTGTGAACGTTTAAAATTTCCCTTTCGTATAGAGATTTTTGGATAACTGTCTAAACATCTACGCAATGTTCCACATTTATTAAAACTTACTGGCAATTCTCTTTATGTAAACAAAATTTCTTATTCTTATGGGAATTTTCGTACAGCCCTCGATATGAATGCCCAAGTTTCATTATTTATGGATAGTTTAGACAACGCTGTACATTTATGCCTATGCATAAAACAAATGCTGGGCTTGTGTAAAGTTTTATTTATACTAGTCTTTGAAGTCCAGGTCTCTAATGTTTTATGTCTGTGGTCACTTCAAAAGGACAGAATCAACCAACCCTGTCACATGTTCTGCTTTTAGGTTTAATCTTTATTGCCTTGTCAATTCGGATTCAATTCATCGAAAGACTTCGTATTAGGTAAATATCAAAGGTTTATTGCATTGGATATCAATTGTAACCAATATTTGTTTTAGCTGGGAACCACTGTCAAACGGAGAAGAAACAATTTATGCATGAATGTCACGTGTAAGAACATTTACGTCAATGATTGATGCTATTTTATTTTATTCCTTTTTTTTTATTATTATTCAGGCAAATATAATTGTGTAGAAACCAAGAGAATAGCGTCGGACGGGAAAATGTAATTGATAAACAGACTTTGGATTAAAAAGAGGGTTCGTTTGAATAAAATTCAATCTGCAACACTTGGGGATAAATATGATTACAAGTCGTAAAGTAATTCCGATTATCTAAGGGGGTTATTTGTCTGAGATGCCTAGTGGAAGTTTGAATCATCAGATAAAACAGAATACTATGTGAAAACAAACCCACTATATCTGTTAAAGATATGCAGGATCTTTAAAATTATCTGTACAACATCCACAGTTTGTTGTATGCAGTCAATTCAAGATTAATCAATAACAATTCTTTGCATCTTAAAATAATCTATATATAAAATTCTGTGACTTCCATTAGTCTGTCACATACTATAAAATAGCTATATATTGACCGATCAAAATCAGATTTGAGGAGAATTGCAAACAGGTATACAACAATCCAGTTTTTTAATTAGCCCTGCGTTTGTCACAACTATAAACAATTCAAAAAGCCAAACACTTTAAAAATTTGAAATTTGTCCCCAGAAAGAAATATTTAACATATGGCCATATTTCAGTTATTATTACTGAATTTCTATGACTTTTGCTCGTCCGTCTGTCACACTTTCTAAAATAGCTATACATTAATCGATCGAAACCAAAAGTTTTGGGAAACAGGTAAGTGTGTACAAAGTACAGTTAGTTTTAGCATGGTGTGTAGCTTAGTACAATCAATTTTTATTTGGTAAAATGAAAACGTTTTATTATTTAACATGAAAAATACTCCCCTCCCACTATTAAAATAAATAATTAAGATAAATACTTATTTAATAAAAACGTAATATTGTTTTTATTTTTGCATAAGCTTTTATATAGAAGAATCTAATTTCCTGTTGCATTTGCGAGAACTATGCACAAATCACATGACCAAAATATTAAAAAAGTTGGAATTTGGTCCCAGACAGAAATATTTACGCATGGCCATTTGTATGTTGCATGCTCAAGAGTAAGAAATCTTAAGAATTTATTCTTCGTTGTTAAAAAGGAAGAAAAATATATTTTCTTAAAAATAACATTTATCATGATGTCGTATAAAATTAAATTATATTAAATCAATTATTAGTGTTTATTAGCAGGGTTATTATCAAAGTATTTTTTCTAGGCAATCAAATTTCATTGATTGGTTTGCGAAATTAAACAAAACGTAGAGTTTGTAAATCTCGACAAAAAATGTCAGTGATAATTTGAACAATACTAAATACTGTGAAATTTAAACACACGTCAGCGTTTTGCGACAAAAAAAACTGGTAAGGGTAGGTTTGGAAGGCGATCATAATGCGTTTAGTAAAATATAGAGATTATCGAATATGTTCATAATAGAGATTATTGAACAAGTTCATAATAGAGATTATCGAACAAGTTCATAATAGAGATTATCAAACATGTTCATAATAGAGATTATCGAACAAGTTCATAATAGAGATTATTGAACATGTTCATAATAGAGATTATTGAACATGTTCATAATAGAGATTATCTAACATGTTCATAATAGAGATTATCGAGGATGCATGTTAATAATAGAGACTATTGAACATGTTCATAATAGAGATTATCAAACATGTTCATAATAGAGATTATCGAACATGTTCATAATAGAGATTATCGAACATGTTCATAATAGAGATTATTGAACATGTTCATAATAGAGATTATCGAATGTGTTCATAATAGAGATTATTGAACATGTTCATAATAAAGAAATTCTAACATGTTCATAATAGAGATTATCAAACATGTTCATAATAGAGATTATTGAACATGTTCATAATAGAGATTATCTAACATGTTCATAATAGAGATTATTGAACATGTTCATAATAAAGAAATTCTAACATGTTCATAATAGAGATTATCGAACATACAATATTCATTATAAAAGTTTAGTGGACACATGCTTTTCAGTAAATTAGACACCTCCTTTTTTAAAAAATATAATTGCGCAGTTATTAGTAAAAGAGGACAAACAATCATGCTAATTACAAATTTTGTGATAACAAAATCGAACCAATACAATAATTTAAATTTCTTGTAAATGTTTCAACAGATGACAAAATGTGCAAGGTAAGTAAGGTAAAGAAGGTGTTGGGTAGTATTTATTATGCATTAATATTTCGAGAGCAATGTCTCATCTTCAGAATGAGAGTAGTGCTTGATTTCATGTCCGCTCGTAGACTGTACCGTTCAATGAATGGCACACACACACACACACACACACACACACACACACACACACACACACACACACACACTAAATGGCAGAAGTAGCAGTGAAAGATGACCATTTGTTGAAAGTCACGGTTCACGAGCGGACGTAAAATCAATCACATCTATCATTCTGAAGATGATATTTGGATCTCGAAAGATTAATGAATAATAAATCGGTAATGCCCAACACCTTCTTTACTTTCCTTTATTTTACTAAACGCATTGTGACAGCCTTCAAAACTTACTCTTACCATTAATATACACAATGCTTCAGGCAATTTACAAAAACATCAGTATTATTAAGTCAGTCAGTTAAGTGCTATACGTGAAACACGCTTGGGCGATCATGTATCGAAAGAGACATGACTGACTAGGCAGAAGATTATCCCGCAGTAGGTTACCATTGCTTTCAGCGGTAGACTGGTTGCCAGCCAAGGCTACAGAATCCAATCTGTCCTGTTATTTAACCCATAACTGGAAGGAAGAGACGGATTAATACCTTTCCTAAGGGTATTTGTGCGTAAGTGGATGCAATGAATTCAACTGGAATTCGAACTCGGCTCTCCGATTTCTCGTTCCGAGCTGATATCTACTGCACCACAACGCAGATTATTAAGGTTTTAATTTAAATATAGTTTGTTCTTTCTTATTTGCCTTTCGTCTATTCTTTCAGGTAGATGTTAAAATTACTTATAGATTTCTGACTTTTAAGGAACATGACAACGCCGCAATAGAAAGTACGATCCCAATCCCGGTTCAATCGTGACCAAATTGGACACACAGATCCAGCGTGACGGAGAAGGAACCACCAAGTTGCGTTAGCAAAGGTGCTAGGGGCAAGAAGTTAATTGAAACAGTAAGTGGTATGCAGGAATGAGAAACTGACCATTGTCTTAATATGTTGCGTGATCTTGGAAGCATTCTGATGTGTTCAATAAAACTTAATTGGTTTATCTTCTTCTTCTTCATTTGCCGTGGCCCTTCAGAACATAGGCGATTATGGACTTCCATTTGGTTCTGTCTCTTGTCGCACTCAAAAATCTTTCTCTTGGTATCTCTTCAAAGACCCGTTCCGTCAACCGTTTGCTCAGACCTAACAAGTACATCTCGCGCTGCTTTCCCCTGTCTCTTTTTCCATTATCCGACCTGTGAGTATCAAGTTGTCCAGGCCTTCCTTCCTCATTACGAGTCCCAGGAACCTCATTTGTTTCTTCCTGATATTTATTATCAGTTTTCTTCTCGTTCCCATCCTTTCCAACACCTCATCGTTGCACACGTGCTCTGTCTATGGTATCCTCAGCATCCTTCTGTAAAATCACATTTTGCTGCGTCAAGCCTCTCCTTCATCTTTGATGAGATCATCCAGCATTCACTTCCATACATCACATAGTAATCCCGCATTTTTTTGTTGTTTCTAATGAGATTTTTCTGTCTTTTAGTACTATGGTTAGCTTCTGAAATGCACCTTTGGCCATGCCCATGCGTCGTTGGTTCTCCGTGTTATATTTTCCATCCTCTCTCAAAACAGTTCCCAGGTATTTGATTTTTTTTACTAGTTTTTTTATTCTCCAACTTGCAGTTGGCATATTGGTCTGCTCTTTTTGCTGATGACCATGCATTCAGTTTTCTTGAGGTTTATGCTCAATTCTTTCTTGTCACTTTCTTTTAATAACTTCTATAGAAGGTCCTACATTTTCCTTTCCGTGTCTGCTATCAGCACCCTGTCATCCGCGTATCGGATATTGTTGAGATTGTGGCTGCCAATGACGAATCCTGGCAAGGATTTTATTTATATCATAATTACTTCGCTGTACAGGTTGAAAACATCCGATGAGAAAACACATCCTTGTTTTACGCCCTTTCTATTTTTGCATAACTGCTGAGTTCATCTCCTATCCGTAAACAAGCGGTTTGTTGCCATTATAGATTCTTGATTATCCTAACGTCTTTTCTAAAAATATCGAGTATGTCGAACATCTCTATCAAGTCCCTATGTCGTACTTTATCAAACGCTTTTGCGTAGTCTATAAAGCACAGATAAAGGTTACCTACGTTTTCTAATAAACTTTTTCCTTTTTTTATCAGTATCTGAAAATTGTACTGATAATTTATAAAAATTCTGTAAGTCGAAAGATCATCTGATACTTGAAACAATAATTAGTACACAACACTATAGGAATTCACATTATATAGCGAGTTAACTCTTGTTTTCGAAAGTGGTATTAAAATTACGCCATAATAGAGAATATCGAGGATGCATGTTAATAATAGAGACTATTGAACATGTTCATAATAGAGATTATCAAACATGTTCATAATAGAGATTATCGAACATGTTCATAATAGAGATTATCAAACATGTTCATAATAGAGATTATCGAACATGTTCATAATAGAAATTATCGAACAGGTTCATGATAGAGATTATCGAACATGTTCATAATAGAGATTATTGAACATGTTCATAATAGAGATTATCTAACATGTTCATAATAGAGATTATCAAACATGTTCATAATAGAGATTATCGAACATGTTCATAATAGAGATTATCGAACATGTTCATAATAGAGATTATCGAACATGTTCATAATAGAGATTATCAAACATGTTCATAATAGAGATTATCGAACATGTTCATGATAGAGATTATCGAACATGTTCATAATAGAGATTATCGAACATGTTCATAATAGAGATTATTGAACATGTTCATAATAGAGATTATCGGATATACATATTCATTATAAAAGTTTAGTGGACACATGCTTTTTAGTAAATTAGACACCTCCTTTTTTTAAAAATATAATTGCGCAGTTATTAGTAAAAGAGGACAAACCATCATGCTAATTACAAATTTGAGATAACAAATTCGAACCAATACAATAATTTAAATTTCTTGTAAATGTTTTAACAGATGACAAAATGTGCAACATTGAAAACCAAATGATGCACATGGTCATTACCTTCTGCGGTAGACTGGTTGCCAACCAAGGCTATAAAACAAAACCTGTCCGGCTATTTAACCTATAGCTGGCTGGATAAGTGACTGATTCATACCTTCCCTAAGTGCATTTGTGCGTATGAGAATGCAGTGAATTCAACTGGAATTCGAACACGGCTCTCCGATTTCTTGTTCTGAGCCGATACCCACTGCACTAGAACGCATATCCTTACCCCAACGCGCATCCTTCAAACAGCATCAACACCAAAAATGACACGAACAAGAGAAAGTTTCTCGGGTGACGTGTTTCATCCTTAAGTATTCATCGGACTAAATTGTGGTTTACATTTTCACATGCCATAATTTTGAAGAAAGTAACAAAAAATTCAAGACACAAGTTACTAATCATAATCAGCTAGAATATTTCGAATTGCGCTGGTTTATTGGGAAGACTTGCTTCGAATGATGCTGAATAAAATTCAGCAGTTTTTTTTTTATTCAGGATAATATGAAAGTTCGTTGCTTACTCTTCAGCAATGAACTGAATTTTTTTCGGTGACTGGCGTGTGTATACACCGCTTATATATACCACGCTAAAACATTCCTTCTCTGATTCCATGCGTCTATGGCTTAGGGGTTAGCGACTCCGATTGACGCCAAATTGCCGAGTTTCGATCCTGGTCAGAAGCAATGTATGTCTAGCCACACTGATGAGCTGTGATATAGCGGAACAGGCTTGTATCTGGATGACAAATATATATATTCAAAAATACTAATCAAAATAAGCCTAGCGATCACCAATATAGTGTATCAATTCTAATCCTTGTACAAAACTGTTTTTCTTGTCATAAATCAATTAACTATATCGGCCTCTATCTCCTTGACGTGCCATTTTTTTTTTTTTTTTTTTGCTCAAGTGCAATAAAAAGGTACCTAGCCAGTCACAATTTAAAATAGCCAATAAGGAAGATTCTGGTCTATAACACTAGCATTCAACATAGGTCCTGTAACAGAAGACATCACGTTGTGTAAATGGCCCTTTACATAAATCTGATCTTATTCAACAGCAGCAAAAGTTGTATTGAAGCTTGTTTTTTTAATAGAAAGACTACATTCAATTCACAAAGCTCAGAATAAACACTATTTTATTTAGACATAACAAAAACTACATCTCAAACAGAGAATCATGTAAATAAATGAAAAGCACTTAGCAACAAAATCCATTTAAAAATGGATTAAGAAGGGATCGAAAGTGTTTGGAACAGTAGAAATTACGGACAATTCTTACACTCTTCATGTAAAAATATAAGAATTACAAGAAAAACTTAAAAAATAATTAAAGTTTCCTTGTCTACCATATAAAGCGACACATGTTTCAAAGAATCTTTGTTGCCCCAAATATACATTATATATATATATATATATATATATATATATATATATATATATATTAGACAGATTTTAGTCAATAACACAATAATATTCACTCATAGACACAGTAAAAAGGACCTTCAGATATTAGAGACCAGCTAGATTAAATCAAAACAACCCACACTTAATAAAATCAAATTTCAGTCTGGTCATAACACATTAAATTGCATTTATACATATGATTCTGTTAATATTTCGATCTCTCACGCGGCGTGACTTCATAGAACCGCATTACAAATTTACGAATTGCGTCTGCTATTCCGAGACTGTTATCGTTGCTTAGCAATGTTTTATGTCAACACAAGATAAAATCATCTTTGATGGTGGATGTCTTTATGTTGACGTCCTTATAACCTGTCTTAAGATGGCTCATGTGAGCCTAAAGCTTAGAACCAACATAATAAAAAATATCAAAATGTTGGACAACTTTTGTCTCTATTTTCACTTAAAATTAAAGCCAAAATACGATGTTTAGAACGGCTCTTGATTAAACATAATAAGCATTCATTGTCTGTTATATTTAACAGTATAATTAGAATTTTTTCCTCTTGTCTTTATTTTATTTAACCATATATATATATATATATATATATATATATATATAAGTTCAGACTGTGCTGTTTTTTTCCTATTATAGTATTCGTAAAAAAAGAAAAATCAGTTCGCCCATTCAGCGTCAGTTTGGTTAAGCAAACATGTTCTCGAGATTTTTTATAAACTATTTCTTACGGATCAATAAAACGTTACTAGGGAGAGAATTTTATTAAACCTGCCCACAAGAACTGTCGAAACGCAATTATAAGAGCATCCATAATGACAGTATTTTTTTTAACAAATACCCGACACTTAAGCTATTAGAGCCATCTGCATTACAATCGCATTTGTCAATAGAAAGTCAGACGATAGAAATAGCGGACATTATCAGGGTAAGAAAAACTGTCGTTTTGCAAACAGAGACATTTACATAATAAAAGAAAGGTGTTTTTAACCAGTTTCCACACGTACTTAAAAAAATGAAGGAGAAAGTAAAAGAAATAAAAAGCCATTTGTAATAACCATTTAAGGCTAAAGAAGGCAATAAAGCCACTACCAATAACTTCAAGAACAAAGAAAATAACGACTGAGGCCAAGCAAATGCACCCATCCCATTGAATATACTTTTGATGTTTAAGGTTGTCATTTTCACAATGAATAATTGATTTCTGAAAAATGTGTTTGTTTCAATAGAAATTGGTTACCATTTTTTAAATAAATATTTTTTGAGTTGTTATTTTTTAAATAAATATTTGTTTGCCAAAAATGTTTTCTCTCAGTAGCCTATATGTTAACTGTGGTTAATATAAAAGTCCGAGAGTCATCTAAATTATTATGAAGGGACCGCCATGCAAAAAATCTTAAAATAGTTTGCGAACCACTGTATTAGACCTTCCACTGCTCAGTTTTGTCAGAATCAAAAATATTTATTTTATTTTACTTTCTTTTTATTTTTATTTATTTTTTTTTTTATCATTTTAAAAGTGAGTTTCTGTTCATATTATAAATATGGTTACAAATTGATCCCAAATATTATAAGGTTTACAGATGTATCATTTTGAAACACTGGTTCTCATATGATCATTGAAGTGAAGCAATGCTAACCTTGGTTCATAACTAGTTGAGTGACTGTTTGGCAATACCAGGTGCTGTAAGCTTGGGTTTGCATGTGGTGGAATAGCATAGAACTTACACTTGCATCTAGCCATTTCAACTGTAAAATGATGAGACCTTGCAACCAATCTAGTACTGTGCTAAAATTCAAAGAGGTGAGTTCATCAGATTATTTACCATAAAAGTATTTATAGAAAACGTCCAGGGGAGCTACAATATGGCCGTGGGAAAGTGTCTGATGTCGAGATTGCATGTCAGAACTAATAACATTGCAGATTCTTCTTTGGGTTTTGTCAAGGATTTCTAAATATATTAAAAGAAAACCTGACCAAAGGTGGCAGTAATATTCTAAGTATGGGCGAAGCGTAAACTTGTAAATATTTAAGATAGATTCCAGGGATAAAAGTTGTCTAGCACGACACAGTGAACCAACTTTCCTAGCATCAGGCCTATCAATCAATTCAATATAATCTTTTCAGTTCTTGTCATCGGGAAAACGTTAACGTTATATCATTTTTCAAAATTGGCATTAATAATTTTCCCTATCATTTTCTGATGGGGTCCCCATCGGGTTCACATAATTTCATTAGTTTACAATTCGATTGTTTTATTCACAATGATAGCCAAAATTTTATCGATTCTAAAAGTAATATCAATTTCCATTACCTTTTCGTTTTCATTTTCCTTTTCTAAGTTATTTGTGAAATTATATGCCTTTCGAAATCTAAGGAACGCATTGAAATTTCGTTAGAAACAATTTCGTTAGAAATAAAGAACAGAGTGCTGGACTGCTACGTATTATCAATATTGCTATATATCACCGGACAATCACGTCACAGATAAAAAGACTAAAGGTAACAAAAATATAGTTCTACAGAAGGATGTTGAGAATACCATGGATTGAATATGTGAGTAACGAGAATGTTTTCAATAAAATTGAAATAGACAATACACTTATAATTAAAATCTAGAAGAGGCAGTTGAAATTTATGGGAAACATGAGGAAAGAGGCTTGGAAAAATCTAACATTGACAGGACCTACTGAAGCTAAGAGAAACAGATGAATGCAGCGAAAAACTAACTTGACTGAGAGAATCAATTGACGAACAACTGTTACTAAGAACTAAAAAACTAAAAACGGAAGTTGTAGAGAGCCATGTCTTGGCGATGAAAATGTGCAGTGTGTTTTGAACTCGAGCTATGCGTGACAACGACGCCATCAAGTTTTAGCGATTTCTGTCTATTCAATAAAAAAAAAGGAAAAATGGAAAAAAATAAACTGTGATCTTGCGCTAACCCGATAGATTATTTTGCTTTTTTTCTGTTAACAAAATCCTCACGCTATTTATCGATTTCTGATTTACATTGATTTACATTAAATCAATACTTGTTCGAATCATTCATGTGGCTCTCCAGAAGCACTTCACAGCGACGGATTCCTTTTAAGTTTTGTCAGTATATACATAAGCATCATATCCATTAGTTGAAGATATATTTTTATTACACTTTACATTTTGCATGATCAAGTTGCTTATGAGATCTGCGTAGTTACAGAATATCCACCTTCATCATCCATCAAAGTTTGTTTAAAGAAGAGAATATGTAATACTGTTCAGAAGACTTTTTCATAGTCTAACTTATGTGGAGTTCAAACATCAAAGCGATTAACATAGCCAATGATAATTAAACAATTGCATATTTTGTGTATGCTGTCTGTTTCCAATGTTGATAATACGTATTCGCGCTTAAAATACTTGTTACAGAATGCCTAAGCTCTTCCATAATGGTTAGAATTCTTATAATCTAAAAAGAGCGGCAGTGACCGCTTTAGTAAGTACCTGGCTTCTCATGCAACCCTCTATCTTTATATACGCCAGATGATGCCGAAAATGGAGTACTGTTGTCACATTTAAACGGGAGCTTCTCGGTCCACACTTTTCAGCCATGACAGATTTATAAAGCGTCTCCCTATCTTTGTTGGAAAACAATTATTTTCCAACATCTAATTTCTCTCTGATATACGGGATGTGGCAAACCACTCACTGTTATAACGCTACTTTTATGGAAAGTGCTCAGACTACATTCCATGGTTCCGTATGGTTTAACCTTCAATGCTAGTTCTCGAACAGTTAATTCATGCAAACCATTGATTCATACCTTTCCCAAGGGTATTTGCACGTAAGTTTTACGACGGTGCATTTCTATATAAAAATATTAATAAAGTCAACAAAAAGTTAAAATTTATAGTAAGGGAATCTACTGAGTCCTACTTGTTAATACAAAAAAGTCTTGAAGTAGTTGTAAAATACGGAAATTAGAAATAAAACGTTTGGAAGATTCTAGATCATTCCAGTATATCTGAGAAAAATCTAGATGATTCGAGAAACATTGAGAAATATGCTATTGGGTGCTAGCCCCTAAAAAAATAGATTTTTGGAAGCGAGTTGTCAGTTGTAAAAGGGAATTTCTGACATTATCAACTCTGGCTTTGATTCATGGGTTATTATATTCAGCCGAAAGAATATCTATGAAAAGTTGCCAACCAACAAAAACTCAAAAAGAGGACCTCCTGGAACTAAATTGGTAAATAGAGTTTTTGACTATTTTCATTGACCAAACTAAAACATCATTCTTTATATACATATATTTGTGGATTTCTAGTAATAGCACTTAAATTGCTTCGCTAGCCCAACGTGTTAAAAATACTTGACCCTCAACTTTCCTCTCCCTCTTAACACTTCGCCAGCAGACCGAGAACAGCCAAAAAACACTACGTTTTTTTAATGCTATAATTATATCTTTGTATATATTTCATTTTGTTTCTTTTAGTAAATTACATATTTGTTTCTGATTTAGCTCTGTGTTTTGGTAAATCATTTTCTTTTCTTTTGTTACAACTTCCAACACGTAACATTAAGTGAATATAACGAACCTTACTGGAATTGGAACTAGGCTCTCCGATTTTACATTAGAGCACCGGAACATCCAAGCTTGCAACACCTGGTATTCCCAAGCAGTCACCTATCTCAAGCTCGGTAATCGTACGGGGATCGATGTTTCTACGCTATATGGTCTTAAGCCTAAAATGAATTAAGTACAGAACATATATGGCGGCGTAAGACAAGGATATATCTTATCAGGATTCATTATTAACAGTATAAGGTACACAGATTATATTGTGTTGATGTCAGACACAGAAAGAGACCTACAAGATCTCCCAGATAATGTATAAAAGAAAACAAGAAAGGACACGTGATCGATTTTAAGATGACTGAATTTATAGTTGTTAACAAGAGAAAAAGCCAAAGCTGCAAACTATGGAATTGGAAACGTCAGAATTAAACAAATACAAGATTAAATATCTGTAAAGTGTTTTAATAAAAGATGGAATTGTAATATAACAATCTGGCCCCACCCGAGAAAGGCTGATGCAAGCGGGGGTGTTTCCGGTCGTTGAAAGGAACGGATGTTTGTTTGACCTTATTTCCGGCAGTAGCGGAAATGGCTACAGAGGCAAACAGAACAGGTGTCTCTGAGAATTACGTAGGCGTGCGTGGGCGAGGCAAAATGCGGAAGTCCCGGTTTGGAGATTATAAAAAGACCTCGGCGCACGGATTTCACCAGACAGAGAGACAGACAGACCAGAGTAGCAGGAGAGAGAGAGACACACACAACAGATACTACGACACTCCCGTCAACCCTTAGAAGCGCGCTCTCTTAATTCTCTGTCCCCTATGCTACACGGTTCATCGTCATTAATAAAAATATAACTCATATTTTTATATATATGCGTGTTTGGTGTTTGTCGATATATAACAGAATAACTGAGGTCGAAATCTGACCTCGCATTGGAATAGCAGAATATGCCTTCCAAAAACTAAACAAAGTCTCAAGAAAAAGGAAAATTTTGCTAGAAATAAAGAATGCTGAATTACATCGCATTAGAAGGCTTACGGCCTATCACGTTGAATACACCGGTTCTCGCTCGATCACCGAAGTTAAGCAACATTGAGCCTGGTCAGTATTTAGATGGTGCTGTAAGTGTAAAGTGACGGATGTGCTGTGCTGTGCTGTGCCGTGGTGCAGTGGATATCCGCTCGGAAAGAGAGATCGGTGAGCCGAGTTCGAATTCCAGTTGCATACCCTGCATCCACTTAAGCACTGGTACCCTTGGGAAAGGTATTAATCCGTCCCTTCCCTCCAGTTATTGGTTAAATAACAGGGTAGAACTTGAGGACCCTGCCCTTAAAAACAAATACCAATGAATCTTGATACTTGAAAAGAAAAAAGTATTACTAGACACAAAAACTTATATAAAAAAACAACAGTAAATTGTTGAAAGAAAAAGGTATTACCAGCAATAAATAAATAAAGTTTAGTTGGCAATAAATGACCTGCCGAGGTTGATTTGTCATCAAAACAAAACAACCAACCAACATCGCATTACTAACCCTCCTATTTGTGTGCACATGCCATGCAATTTACTCACAGAAGACAACAGAAATGTGTTTTTTATAAAAGAATCCTGAAAACACTCATATAGATACAACTGAGATACCTTCGACATATAATGAGGAAAGAGGGCTTGAAAATTTTACCACTCACAAGACATCGAAGTTAAAATGGACTGGTGGCAGCCGACAATCTACTTAAACTGAATGGGAGAATGTATGGGTGAGAAATAATAAACAAACTTTGTTATAAGCTACAACGATAGTAAGGTGTAGAGAGCCATGGTCGTCTAAAAAGACACAGTTTATAGAAAAGTCATTGTAGACGTAGGTGATCATGATTTTACACAATGTTTTCTCCCTTCTAGCTATCAGCAAATGAAACTGATACTGTATCGGCTTTGCCATCTATTCGAACTATGAAGATTGTTCTCTATTCTCTTAGGTATATCCTGTGAGACTTCTCCAAGTCATCTTTCATCGGAAAGTGTAGTGTCGCACACTTTTCTTTTACTGATTGTAAGTATCTGATTTTTCTTACATTTTTCCCATTGTTCCACTTTTTGATCTCACGCGCAAATACCCTTGGTATTATTCGGTCACTAGCTATGGATTAAATAACAGTACAAATTGGTTTCTATAGCCTTGGTTGGCAACCAGACTACCACAAAAAATAATAGAAACCTACTGCGGGAAAATGCTCTGCCCAGTCAACGTGTGAATCTTATATGGCCCTTGACTGACTTACTGCCTAACTGTATTCACAGAATCCTTCTGCCGAAGCACGATCACTGTCCCTTAAGGTCTCTTCTTCGTCTGTGGGGACATTTTTCAGCATACTGTCATTTTAGAGAATAGACATAACATAGCAGTTTACCACACTTTTCTTTGTTTTGTTTTTTAACGAATTTTTCTGATGTCATATTACTTTCCTTAGCTTTTGATTTTACATATTCTGTCGTTATTTACTGAACTACCAGGATAGTAATATTTCTGTATTTAACTGTTTTTGACGTCTTCAATTCGTAACTCTCAATTTGATCTATCTCTCTCTCTTTCTCTTTATCTAATGCTTACGACCGTACAGCCTCTTTTCTTACAGTTAACGATCTGAATTTTCAGCAATTACAGCGACCACACTTTTCGCAGGGATATAATTGAAGGAAAAGCTCTCATCGAAACATATTTTAAATATAATTTTACTGCCAGGCAACGAAAGTTTAAATATAATTTTAGATTCAACAGTAATTTCTGTTTTGCACGACGCGAAAGTGACTGGAAAGAAAAAATAAAAGATACTTAACTCACACTTGTAAATAAACACGCTGAAAGCTAGAAACTTTAAACGAGTTAAAGAATTCACCTTACTCTTTACGTGGAAGGTTGTCACGCGACATTAAAAGAAAAAAAAAGACGAATAAAAATAAATAACATACCATCTTTACTGACAAGCGCTTGGAGAGCAAATCTGTGCAAAGAGTAGCCATGAATGGATAATAACTGACGTTGCCATATCGAAGGTAAAGAACTTTGCAAAGGCGGACTCGGTGAAAATAAAAAGGTTACCAAGAACTGGCAGAACAAACCAGAAAAATATAGTCATTAATGATAAAATTAACCGTTTTTTCTCTAGGGAAACGGATCTGCGTTGGGATGCTGAGGAGATCGGCTCGGAATGAGAAATGGGAGAGCCGAGTTCGAATTCCAGTTGTATACTTGGCATTCACTTATGCGCAAATACCCTTGAGAAAGTTATTGATCCATCTCTTCCTCCCTACAGCTATGGGTAAAATAGTAGAACAGATTGGGTTAAATAGTAAAACAGATTGGGTTCTATAGATTTGGTTGAAAAACAAACTACCCTAACCGGAGAATAAAGGGGTTAAAGTACTCCGACCTGTAAAAAAGTCAAGTTACAGAATTATCGACGACCCCCTCGTCAATGGCGAAATGAGGTCATCGATAGTCTATGCTCCACTGGAAGCGATGGGTTTTTAGGTATAGGGAAACGTCTTGTATTTATTAACCGAGCAGCTGGTACTACTCGAGGCTAAAATTTATGAAATCTCTCCTGAAACAATTTTTCAAGAAAATAGGTTCTTAAATCCAGTAACTGTCATTGCTCTTTCTAATACTAAAATGAATTTCATTCCTAAGCTTTTATACGAGGGTTTGAGTTTTGTTTAACTGCATATCAACCTCTGTGGGTTATTAATGCCAAAAAGGTTGGGTTTAAGGTTTTTTTTATATTAGGTTATAGTCAGCTGGGACCCTAACAGATGCTACCACTCCGGGTCAAAGTGAACCTGTGAACAACAGCAATTAAGAGGTGGTTTCATGCTCCTCACAACATCCTAATAAGTGGCCTTGCTGCCGGATGCAGTTTACTGTCATGCCCAGGACCACTTTTATACGAAGTAGTGTTTAATATCTGTAACATTATATATTATCATGTATATCTGACAGCAGGGAGACGTCAAACACAATATAATTCCGAAGATGAATGCTGCCAGATGGGCTTTTAACGTCGTCTAACCTCTTTCATATATATAATGATCGAAACCTCTTGAAAGCACTGTAATTTAAAAAGAACTAACTAGAACGGAGGACAGTTCTTTACAAGATAGGGAATTTAATCCGTTCAAAAGAAATCTTATTAAAAATACGATACAAGAAGGAACTCCTACACATACAGCAATGCTGGGGTACCATCTTATTAAATTACGAATTTAAGATGGAATACTA
Organism: Ascarosepion bandense; assembly: GCA_037127315.1. Lineage (NCBI taxonomy): Eukaryota > Metazoa > Mollusca > Cephalopoda > Sepiida > Sepiidae > Ascarosepion > Ascarosepion bandense. The sequence goes on from JBBBDQ010000346.1 coordinate 5,049,140, forward strand.
ACCGCCCAAAACAATTAGGAGATGCGGATGGCTTATCAAGATTGATACAAAAACAATACGAAACCGTTTGAGGACCGTTTGAAAAAATATTTTATGCAATGAAGTACACAAACTATCGGGTACCCTGGAAGAAATAAAAGCAAACGTAGAAAGGGACATGTTTATTACGGTAATAAAAACAAACGACTAAAAGAAAATAAGAAAGATTGACGATTTTTAGAACGTAATTTTAGACTTGAATGCTGATATTTATGTGACGTTGTACTGATGTTTTCACATAGAGTAGTAATACCTTCGTCTTCTATGTGCCATGTCCACTCAGGATGTAGGCGATCATGGCTTTCCACACCTCCCTATCCCTGGTGGCTCTTAGCACGCCTTCTCCTGTTACACCATGCAACCCTCGTACAATCATTCACCTCATTGCACATCGCAACCCCTGATCAGGCCCTGCAAATATGTTATTCGCTGCCTTCCTCTGTCACTTTTTCCTTCTATCTGGCCAGTCAGTATCAGGTTCTCCAGGCTCTCGTTCCTTATTGCATGTCCCGGGAACTTCAGTTGTCTCTTCTTGATGCTCAGTATTAATTTCCTTTTTGTTACCATTTCCTTTTTGTTGCCATTCTTTCCAACACCTCATCGTTGCTTGCATGCTCCGTCCACGATACCCGCATCATCCTTCTGTAGGACCACATTTCCGCTGCTTCAAGTTTTGTCATCATTTTCGATGATATTGTCCAGTATTTACTGTCGTATTGAAGAACTGACATCACATAGCAATCCAGTATTTTTTTCTTTGTTTCTAGTGAAATTTTCCTGTGTCTTAGTACTTTACTCAGCTTCTGGAACGCGTCCTTTGCCATGCCATTTTGCCTTTGGATCTCTGTGTCGCACTTTCCATCTCCTGTTAGAACACTTCCTAGGTATTAAAATTTTTGTACTTGCTTCATTCAGGTATCCCCACCCCTGTATTTGGCATTTTGGGTTGCACCTTTTACTGATGACCATGCATTAATGATATCGTTCTTTTCATAATCGTTTAATCCAAAGCAAAACAGGGCTGCCACTGGTGCGCAGTAAGTTACAGTGAGATAAAAAATATTGAACATAGGTACAGGATATGTCGAAGAAAGGATAAGGGAATACGGAACATATAAGATGGCAATTGAAGTTGCACGTAAATTTTGGAGAGTGTAGCTATCATGGAAGCAAGTAAATAGAAAGGGAATTTCAAAGTTTCTTTCTTAGTGCGAAAAAATGTTAGAGAAGAAGTAGCAGTTACATCTGACTATTCTGAGGGTAAAAGGGTGGGACCTAAGTGCCAATCAAGTAGCACGGATAAATTCATGTGGTTCTTGCACCAGGGAAAGAAGCTTGCTAAAGCAGAAGCAGTGAAAATATTTATAGAAAAAACAGACAGAAGCAACTTCCCTTCGGTGAGAAAGTGACTAAATTAATCAAACATATTATAAATCATATGAAACTCTCCTTTTATTTTGTTAATTAGCCTGGGGCAGGAACTTCGTAATTTGCATAGGTAACTATTCCCATGTATTTTAAAGGCTAATAGGTCGATGGATTCTGGGTATTTTTTTGAGAATACTCACCTTAATATGTTCGTTGAAATTTCAGTCACTTGTAATAAAATGTTCCGAAAGCTGATAGCTCGACTCCAGTCACTTTCTCGCCGACGTGATGTCACTTGCCGCTGTCTCTTCTACAAATACTTCCCCTTTTTCTGCAGCGATGAGCTTAGCTCACTGGTGCTCCCTCTGCATGAATTTACTCAAGCTACTAGATTAGCAATTAGGTCCCACTCTTTTACAGTGAAACAAATAAAATGTAACCTCAACTTCTACTCTTAGCTTCTTTTCTCGCATTTCCCGCCTGTGAAACTCACTTCCGTATACTTGCTTTCCTGATAGCTGAAATCTCTAATAGTTTAAATGCAATGTCAATTCCCATCTCTTATTTCTTTGACTCTTTGACTCACCTCATATCTTGTTCTTCTCCCTTTCCATTCTACTCTCATGCAACTTTCTACACACCAGTATTCCCATTCTTTTCTTACCCATTCTCAGACAACCTCTGTGAACTGTTCCTCTTTCACTTCGCTCTTCTCTTAAGTAACACCCTCTGCATCAGGGGCCAATACTGCTTTGCTTGGGGTGAAACGATTATATATAAAAAAAAGCTCTATTGATGTATAATTGCTGTGACAGAGTTTATGCCTGTGAACACGGAATCTTTTTATTGTTAAACAATATCTTTTCTTTTCTTTTTTTGAAATCGTGCCTTTCTCTAAGTGTTAAAAAATATTGGAAGAATTACATCACTCATTTTGCTTATTATTATAAGATTTTATTCTTTCATCGAGGTTTTCGTTTTATACCGGAGATTGCCTTCATAATTTTTATAATTAAGTTAATTTTCCCGGTTTCTGATGTAAGAAACGCTAAAATATATATTGTAAAAATCTTACGACACATACTAGAAGTAGTAAGCATAAAAACAACCTGATATCCATAAGATTTTATCAAATGTCGAAACAAACATGCAAAAAAAAAATATATATATATATAAATAAATAAAAATAAAAACACAACATCACAACACGAATTGATAAATGTAAACTTCTTTTTTTTTATATGACGTCTCCCTTCAGGAAGTAGACGATCATGGACCTCCACTTGCTCCTTTGCTCTTAACATTTTTCCTCTTGGTATCTCTCCCAAACTCGGCCATCAACTTGCTCCAGCCCATAAAGTATGTCACGCGTTGCTTTTACCTGTTTCTCTTTCCCTCTAATCGCCCGTTGTGTATTAGATTCTCTAAGCCCTCTTTTCTTATTACGTGTCCCAGAAACATTAGCCGTCTCTTCCTGATGTTAAGTAATTTTTTTTCGTTTGCATTCTCTCCAAAACCTTGTCGTTTCCTACATGTTCGGTCCCTAGTATACTCAGCATCCTTCTGTAGCGCCACATTTCTATTGCTTCGAGTCTCTACTTCATCTTTGAGGACATCGTCCAGCATTTGTTGCTGTATAAGAGAACAGATATCACATAACAGTCTAGTAACCTTTTCTTTGTTTCCAATGAAATCTTCCACTGTCTTAATACTCTGCTTAGCTTTTGAAATGCGTCATTGTTCATGCCAATGCGCCTTTGAAAAAAAAAAGGGAAGAAAGACAGATATGAAGAATTATTCGGAAAAGATAAAATTGATAGTAAAAAATAAAACACAATTTTATAATGACTAATAAAAGACAGAAGTACTTAGGCATTGGAAATTTACATTATAACTTCTAACAGAAAGAATGAAAATGATCTTAATATAGAAAAATAGTAAAACTATTTTTTACACAGTAAAAAAACATGTATAAACGAAAACTTACGGCCCAAATAACCCTATATATCTACACTGTAAATATTCTCACTGAATACAAGGCTCAGGAGCCACTCGTGGTCGAGGATTACTAAATAGGATATGTAATATGGATAGGGATGTGCGTTGTGGCGCAGTGGATGTAGGCTCGGAACGAGAAAACGGAGAGCCGAGTTCGAATTCCAGTTGAATTCCTTGCATTCACTTACGCACATATACCCTTGAGAAAGGTATTAATCCATCTCTTCCTTCCAGTTATGAACTAAATAATAAGACAGATTGGGTTCTATAGCCTTGGTCAACAACCAGTCTACCGCAGAAAGCAATGGCAACCTACTGCGGGATAATCTTCACATTGGAGTTTGTTTAACAGACTGGCAGATATAAGAAAAAAATAAAATAAAGTTAAACTTCCTCCTTACACAGGTAATACAAAGTTGATTCGAAGAACTGGTGGAGTTCATTTGAAAATTTTGTCATGGGGAAAGAGACTGAATAGTGAAAGGCTTGCAACGTTTCCTTTGTGGGAAAGGTGATGTCGCAGATTAGCTGTTAGAACGAAACAAACAGACAAGTAACACAATAATGGTGAAGAACTGAGCAGAACCAACTACACATTTCGGAATAACCGAACACAGACGACAGGTAAACATATTGTGTCAGAGACTCCCCAAACGACTATCAGGTTTTGAATTCAAAGTTGTACTTCTCCTAGACTGGTCGCTAAGCAAGTCTACATCTGTACTGCAATTCCCCCATATATAGAGATGATATCGATTAATAACTTCATATACATAATATGCAGATTTTGAAAGATCAACTGAACAATTTGCTTAAAAAAGACGTAAAGTGGACCTGGATTGATAAGTGTTAGGTATTTGAAGAAATAAAATAATACATCAGACTTACCATTAGCACACTACGATCCAAAAGCAGAATCCGTATTGGATTCAGATGATAATGATTATGGCAATTTTACATAAATATGATGACGATAACATGAGAACCGTAGCACATGCTTCGCGTTCGCTCCTACGAGTAGAAAATAACTACAGCTAGACCGAAAAAGAAACGTTAGCAATAATAAGAGGGTCATTCAATAAATAAGGTGAATTTTTCGGTATAAGCACTTCTAATACAGATAGAAGCTTACTTTTTTAAATTTTTTTCCTTTACTTTTTTCAAAGGGATTTACTGTTTTTTGCATATTGTAAAAAAAAAGTTTTGGAGATTAACAAAGATGGCCGACCAAGAAGCATGCACTAGGATTGAACAGAGGTCACTTATCAAATTTTTGATTGCTGGAAGACTACGTTGATAAATAAAAATAATAAAAAAGCAAGCTTCTATCTATATTAGAAAAATTCACCTCAGAAAAAGTCACCATATTTATTGAATGCCCCGTTTATTTATATTTACAGTGAAAAAAATCACAAATTTCCCTATGAAATCAACTGATTCCCTATGATGAGGCGCAAACTATATCAAGGTTGGAAAATGATTATTAGACATCTTCAGACCACACACACACACACACACATATATATGTGTGTGCGTGTATATATATATATATATATATATATATATATATATATATAGTGACTCTGCTCATTTAACTGACAATCTAATCCACATTAAGCCTATATATATATATATATAAATTAGAGAAAATTTTAAAAATTCAAAGGTGTCGGATGCACATTTCGTCACGTCAGCGACATTGTTTTGTTCCAAATTGCGAAGGCCCTGGGGAAACTATCCTGTTCTACTTTGCTTTAAAAAAATCCCACTTCTCTGACCTTAAGGGAACTCTCGATTCTTGACTGTTGTTAACCTGGCCCCTTTCCCCTTTACCCCAGGACCTTCGCCATTTGGAACAAAACAATGTCACTGACGTAACGTGGAATCTCTGTTAGAGATCCCATGTCGAAATGTGTATCCGACACCTTTGAATTTTGAAAAATTTCTCTAATTTATATTGACTCTGTATTCTTAATACATTGAGCTCTCCACCTGCATCACTTTTTAATATTAAATTTTTTTAATATTAATTAGGATCAGATTCTTGGAATTTGCCTTCCTACTCTTCCACTTCGGTGGATGATTCTTGGTCGTTACGTTTATGGTCACCCATTTAAGTACTGACCAGGCTCGGTGTTGCTTAACATCGATGATTGGATGTGAACCGGTGTATTCAACATGATATAGCCGTAGACACTGATATATACAAGCATTATATATAATTTAAAGACACACGCACGTGTGTGTGTGTGTGTGTGTGTGTGTGTGTGTGTGTGTGTGTGTGTGTGTGTGTGTGTGTGTACAGGATACGATGGATAAATTCTCGCCATTTTATTTTTAAAATAATTTTTAATCTATTGTCGCCATTTTATATTTTTAATTTAGCGCTTGCTTATTCTATATATTTTTTATTTTGTAGTCTCCACAGTATAGTAGAGTCATTTAGGAAGCGTCTGTGAGAAGAAGACTACTATGATGCAATTCACTCCACCAGAAATTTGGAAAGGCCATGCTGTTCCGCTTGGCATTCACGCCGTCGTACAGTTCGGGAAGCTTACTCCCATCTTTCTGGTAATAAAAGAACTCCCGAATTTTGTTTGTGAGGCAAAAAAATGCCTTGAAGTAGTAGTGCTGCTTTGGATCAAGAGAGTGACTGCTAGAATACCCTATGTCTAGCTACAGGTCACTCAAGCAAGAGAACACAGTAATGACTGTCAGAACATTCTTTACATCTGGTCACCTAACCCAAACAGCAGCCCACTTGATTATGTGTTGGGCGCAGTTAAGTGAGAAACCAACAAAACTGCTTATAACACCAATGATGAAATGAAGGCAAAGATTATGGTAGCATTCACCAGCTTATACAAAGAAACCCTTCTAAAAAGTTGCTGGAGGTTCTGAATTCGTATGGAGGCCATTGTTGAAGCCAATGGCAATTTCATGGAAAAAAGTTTTCTTTTGAGTATTTCATAATATTTCTATGCAATTTTGATAAATATATTTATTAAAATGAGATGTCAGTGTTATTTTAATATTTTACCTAATTTATGGATTGGTTTGGATTTATTCTGTTTTACGGCATATCAATCTCATTAGGTTATTTAAAGCCAACATAATTCGTATGAATAAAATATGTATTCATTGTAATAAAATCAATTTGTACATCAGGGTTTGGATTTATTTTATTTTACAGCATATCAACCTTTTTGGGTTATTTAATGCCGACAAAGATGTTTACAATAGATCTGTATGAATATAATATGTCTACTTTATAAGAAATAAACTTTTTAGATCAGATTTCATTGACAAACCTTTATAAAGTGAGTTTTCGTTGAAAGTCAGATGCATTGCTGGTATGTATTTTTAATCCAAAAGTTTACTGCCGGTAATATCTTTTCCTTCAAAAATGTATTCCTGGCAATAAAAGTCTAATCTTTTCCTTTCATAATGATACAGCGAAACATATCTGTCTGCGGATGAATATATATATATATAAGTGGTTAATACTAATAGAAGTACATTCCCAGATAGATATTTACTTTTAAAAAGAAAGTGCTCAATGATGGTATAGCTATTAAGTTGCAGTATGCTACAATAATAATAATAATGACTATATTTCCAAACATACGCACCGTAAGGGGGGGCGCTAGAGGATGTCGTCAGTGATGTCATCGCGAGGATCACTAGGGGGTTTCGGGTCTTCCAACATCATACCCTCCTCACCGCGCCTACCCGACCAGAGATGAACCGCTTCTGGCCCACCCTCGATAAGCGCTTTCAGACACTGGAAAATTACGTTTAGGCCCGGTACACAAGCCTGCAAATGCTTCCGATTGCCGACAGTCAGAGCCACTTTCCATTTAGAGACAAACCGCACATGAGTTCGTCCGAAACATTAACTTAGACACAGAATTTCGGGGAATTTTAGCTAACAATTTGGAATCCAGGCACTCTCTCTTTTGATCCATAACCAATTAGCTGTTCTTTCCGCTGTTTCAGTTATGGACTTCAGTGCTTTCCTTTTTTTACTCCCACTATCCCAATATCTGTTAAGGCTTTGTATAAGGACCTTGCTGCAAATCCTCTAATCCCCACTTCTATAGGAGTGCAGCTAGCCCTCCAGCCTTTAACCCTGCAACTCTCCAGCATATTTTAACTTCTTCCTTTCATGAGCTTCCTCTGCGTTTTATATATATATATATAAGTGCTACGCTCAATTTTCCTGTTTTCTGAGCACACCCACCGACTAGGGTGGCTAGTCAGTTCTTACTGCAGACACCTACTCAGGCAGTATTTGTGCTTGTTGATCATCCGTGTATTCACTTGCGGTTTCTGCTATATCTATTCTGAGCACACATTCAGTAGTTAGAACAAAGCCACTCCGTGTAAACCGTCAGTCACAATGACTTTTGACGTCGTTTTAGCACAGACATTGAGGGCTTCCGAACAGAACTGCCTACCTAGTTTCATGGTGAAATTCTAGCCCGAGCCTCATGTCAGATAGTGAACGTATATGTCAATGATAAAGAAATAAACTTCTAAAAAGAACGTTCCATAAAAGGCGGAACATTTTTTTCAGCCGATTATAAAAATAACAACAGTAAGGAAATGGCTCTTAAAATGTAAAATATACTTTCATCTGTTGAAATAGGATTAGATGTCAATGTATTGATATGCCTTTGTGTGTTCGTGTGTGAAATATTGATCATACATTGATCAGTATGTAAAAACAGATATGTTTGCATTGCCGAAGATCGATAGGTGAACATGTTGCTACAAGTAATTGAACATTACTAGAGAGAAAGAGGGAGAGAGAGAGAGAGAGAGAGAGAGTAAAAGAAGAAGATTAAGCGATAAATGCAAAAAGGAAAGTGAAAGAAGAAAAAAGAGAGAAAGACTTAGGAAGATAGAGAGGGGGATAACAGAGAGTAGGTAAAAGGAAATACAGATAAAATGAATAAACAATGGAATATACACAGTAAATTTTCTGATCACCGCTTAGATGTGGCACAACGCCAAACGTATAGGGCACCCAGTGAGAATCGAACTCACTATTCAGTTATAACAGATTCTAGCGAGACAAGTTTGCTAACCATTACACCACGCCGATGCGACCAAACTGGAATATGCATATTCAGTCAGTCAGTTAAGTGCCATACCTGATACACGCTTGGTCGATCATGTCTCGAAAAAGACATGACTGACTGAGCAGAAGATAATCACCTAGTAGGTTAACCATTACTTTCTCCGGTAGACTGGTTGCCAGCAAAGGCTATAGAAACCAATTTATTATGTTATTTAACCCATACCTGGAGGGAAGAGATAGATTAATACCTTTCCCAAGGGTATGTGTGTGTAAGTGAATGCAAGAAATTCAACTGGAATTCGAACTCGGCTCTCTGATTTCTCGTTTTGCGCTGATATCTACTACACCACAATGCACGTCCCAGTATACACAGAGAGGGATAAAAATACGCTAGTCACGAAGAGGAAGTACTTAGATGGAAATTAAAAAAGAGATGAAAAAGTAAAAGAAGAAAAAGAAGGAAAGCAAGGAAGATGATTGGGAAAGCGAAGAAAATAGCGAAAAAGAGAAAGGGTGTGTGTGTGGAAAAACAAGAGAAAAGGATGAAAAAAGGATCAAAGAAGGAGTGGCAGGGAATAGACAGAAAAAAAGAGAGGTGTAAAAAAGAAGAGGAAAGTTAAAAAAAGAAAAAGGAAAGAAAAATTTAGCGTATGGGGAGGGGGTACAGATAGAAAGTTTGAGGATTATCCTGGCATTTTCCCTTTTGAAAGAATAAGAGCGAAAGAAAGAGATCAGAGAGAGAACAAGGAACAAAAAATAGGCAGAAGACCGATAAAGCTAGCGAAAGAAAGAGTACAAAAAAGAAGGAGCGTGAAAAAAAAGAAAAGAAAAAGGAAGATAGAAAGTAAAACCGAAGTTGGGGAAAAAGAGGAAGAGAAGAGAGAAATGAAAAAGAGAATGATAGAATGGGAAAACGTTGAAAGAAAGAAAGAAAGAAAGAAAGAAAGAAACGAACACCAAATTAGATAGAGAGATAAAATGTATAAGAGGTGAAGATGGATAAAATATAAAGAAACAATGCTGTTATCTTAGATAGTACTCATAAAATAGTATAGCAACGTCTTATCAGATAGAAAAAAAAGGAAGATAAATGAAACATAGTAAAGAATTGGAAAAAGAAAGTAGGTTTTATTCATTTCACCCCAAGCAAATCGGGACCGCCACTAGTACGCAGCGGTTTACACTGAGGGAAAAAGACTGGGTACATTGGTATTGAATAAAAGAGTAATGCGATTCAAGAAGGTAGAAGATGGCAATTGTTGCGTTTAAATTTTTGAGATTGTAGCTATCAGGGGAGCAAGCAAACGGAAAGGAATTCCACAGGTGGAGAGTGCGAGAAAATAAACAGTTGGACTAGAAGTGACGGTTACATTTAACTATTTTTAGCAGTAAAAATGTGGTACCTGGATGCTGTTCTATTAGCACGTGTAAATTCATGTAGTAGAGGCACTTGTCAAAGCAGTTACGATGAAAATATGTGTAGAACCGACAGACGGCTACCACCTCATGTCGGTGAGAAAGTGACTGAGGTCGAGCCGCAAAGTCTTCCTTGGATTGTGTCAAGAAACTCGAGAGGAATAGCAGAAGCACCCGAACAAAGATAACACTATTCGAATGGCTGATTTTTCAACGTACAAGATGGATTCTGACGAGTAAAAAACTTTCTAGTACGACACTGTGACCCATTTTTCTTTTTTTTTCATTTTGGAATTTATATTCCTGTTAAGATGATCCGGAAACGGAAAGAAGCATAATGTATTTTTTTCTTTCACGCATCCGTTTTTCCGGTTGGCGAAAAAAATTATTTCTGAAAACGATTCTTATGGAAATATTCGAAAGCGTAGAACGAATGTATAACAAGTTTTGGCAGGCAGAAAGGAAAGAGATATTCTGTCAATTTGTATCCGATGTACTTACTTTACCATTAAATACATTTGGAGTATTGGATCTACGACACACACACACACACACACACACACATACACACACATACACACACACACTTATATATATATATATGTTTCGTTAATAACGACTGACAAGGAAGATTTCATTTATTTATTATTTAGTTTTTCCAGTATTCTTACATAATTCCCTTTTGGTGGAGATAAGGAATATAAAAATGTTCGATTACTTTTGACTTTCCAAGCGCTTTCACCCACTTCACTGGCCAGTTTCAAGAATGTTAATGTGGAAAAAGAAGAGAAATGATTAAAAAAACTTATTAATAAATGGAACTATGTCTGTGTGTGTGTGTCTGTGTGTGTGTGTCCGTTACCTATAGACTCCAAAATGGCTGAACCGATTTTCTTGAAAATTTACACAGTTGTACTATAAGCGGCTGCGAGTGTTCTTAGCTAGGTTTTGTGTCGAGGTAGCCCCGATAAATATCGAAAATCGAAAAAATCGGGTTATAGAAGGAGTGGTCCGATTTTAATCAAATTTGATACACTCATAGACAAAGGCATAAGAAACGATATCCAGAAGTTTCAAAGTTGCAGTTCTTACAATAGTGCAAAAAATCGATAATATATATATATATATATATATATATATATATATATATATGAAAGGCAAGATGTTTGTGTGTGTGTCTGTTTGTCTGCCTGTATGTCTGTATTTTTTTCAGCCCTTTTATTTTAGTTTTTGCTTCGGTTTTGGCTCTAAGTAGGTATAATTGTAGTTTTTAGTCTCAGCCATGCTACCATTTACTCAGAGGACTTATTTAGCCTTCAAAATTCAGTTTACGACAAAAAATCTTATTTGATATCGATACCAGGAAATCAAAATTTGACTTACATTCATTCATTTTTCTTTCACACGTTTTGCTTTAACTGGAAACAACTATTGCTTTTTAGTCTTTCGGGCCAACGTCCAAAGAGTCTGACCTCTAGGACCATGGATTAGTTTTAAAGTTTTCATTACATCCGATCAACGCCGGGCTATACTGGTAGTATATATATATATAAACACGAACGTCTGATGATCCGTTCTGTCGAAATGAAGACTTATTACAGTGCATGGTAGATTTTACACTGACACTGTTAGCAATGAGTTTGCGTTTTTAATATAACCTGAAGAAAACTATCTTATATATGCATATATATGTGTGTGTATATACATAGTCATCAGCAGACACTCCTGTTTCGCTGTATCACAGCTCATCATACGGTTAAACATCCGATTGCTTCCAGCCAGGATTGAAACCCGACTGAATTGACATCAGTCGGAGATACTAACTCTAAGCTATAGGTGAACGCTGGAGGGGGGTAAATATTAGCGGTGTTATAGACACAACGTATACAAATGCCAGTAACCAAGACAGCTCTATCCATTGCTAGAGATCGATGCGTAAATATAGATGAGTAGCGGCTGTTTTTAAAGTCTACCATTTCCCAAAAGTGATCACTCGATGGGCGAGAGCGTATGTATATATATATATATATATATATATATACTAGCATTTTAATTTTAATTAAAAAACAAATTAAATTTACATATATATATATATATATATATATATATATATATATATATATATATATAAAGGAAAAGGAATAAACTATTCTTCACGGACACATTTTGTCCTCTGATAGACATTATCAAGGCAAATACAAAAGTTTTATTTACAAAATTTATTGATAAAAAAATAAAAGATAAAAGTAAATTTGTGTTTTCAACAATCTAAACTTTGGAAAATGTAAAACTGCTCAGAAATATTCTTCAGGCGAACTGTGAAAGTCAAGGTAAACTATGGGGGATGCTAAAGATTCAACTCAACTTCGAATCAACTTAACTTATTACAAACTGTTTCTTGAAATTTTGTCACATGCAGTATATATATATATATATATATATATATATATATATATATATTGTTGTAAAATAAAGTACATTCATTTGCCTTGATATATATATATATATATATATATATATATATATATATACTGTATGTGACAAAATTTCAAGATTTTTTTACAATTATATATATATATATATATATATATATATATATATATATATTGCTTTAAAAAAGAAATCTATACATTTGCTTCGGTGTGATAAAATCTATCAGAGAACGAAACACGTCAGTAACTAATATTTTTTACTTTTGTGTTCATTCATATTTTCCGTTTAAACATATTTTTGAATCATTTCACCCCAAGTAAGGCAATAAAGCCATTAGGACACAAAATGTGACTGAGTGTTTAGTATTTAGATGAGAAGACAATCAAAGAATATTAAGAGTCAATTGCCGTAAAAATTTAGGAAATCAGCGTTTTCTAGGAAGCTTGAATCCAGAAGAGAGTTTCGCAAACAAGAAATGCGATACAAAAATGGTAACATAGAACTTATAGTTACAAGCAGCCATTTCTGTAAATTGATGAGATCACTCCGCCAACATTGTACTGTGCTTAAATTCATTAAGTCTAAGTATCATAGAAGGAAGTCCATCAGAACTATTTTCATGAAAGTATTTATAGAAAGACACAGGCAATTTAAGTTACGGTCGGGGGAGAAGAGGGACTAAAACCGAGATGACATATGAAGACCAATAACATTGCAGATTTTTCTTTTGCGCTCCGATTAACAATTCCGAGCCATTTTTTATTATGCCACACTCACAGATAGCACTTGGTATTCACAGGCGGTCTCTCATCTAGGTACTGACCATGCTTAACTTCAGGGATCCTACGGGGACCTTTGTTTTCAACGTGATGTGACCGTACGATAGATAGATAGATAGATAGATAGATAGATAGATAGATAGATGTATATATATATGATGGTGTCATGAAAAGTTTTAGGCTGGATCTACTTTCCTAAGTGTGCCTTTTTGGTGAAGCCCTGCTTTTTAAAAAAGTATTTTACCCCAAGCAGGGAGATAATAAGATGCCAGAAGTCAATAAGAGTGTAAGTGAATGTGAATACTTCAGTGAGGAGAAAAGACAATAATACAACAAGGTTCCGGAAGACGGATAATGGCGATTGATGTTGCATAATGACAAAAGGCAAAAATGGTTCCTTAAAATGGTTGATTAGCTCTTTCATACATATATTCTTACGTGCCTATTTATCCGAAACGCTGCTGGCCATCTTGTATTATTGCGGAAGAAATAACATCGCATAAATACATCTCAGTATGTAAAATAAGCAAATCACACTCGACATAAACGCGGAAATTTAGTGCAATCCTACCTACTACCCAGCCAGTCATAGTCTGCGTATCGATCCGACTGGACGATTAATGGATTGTTCCCTATCACCTTACGTTTCGTTGTCGCATCTATCGAGACACCACGGTCCCATTGTGCCCCTTTGATTATTCCAACAATACACAAATAGACGTTCATTGCATCTAACTGTTCAGTTTTCTTACGAATTCAATAACAATAATTCATTTGATCATTGCGTTTACGAGAAAAGAGTCAAAGCTGCTCGCTACCGAAAAGAAGGAAATATATATTAAAACTGCACTTTCATAAAGAAAAAAAAAGACAGAAGCACGTGTCGTTTCTCGGGCTTTACTGCTTACAAAAGTTGCTCTAATCTTTAAAAACATTTATAGCAAATTAGATTTGCAACTGAGATTTACCTTCTAGACAAACAATCATATGAAAGTGCGTCGGGAATCTGACATATAGAAACAGTATTTTCTTTCTCGTTCATTACTGAGTTTTAATCAAATAAGTGGTACCATTATCAGACGTAAAGTGCAAATTTAATCACCTAGCTACAAATAAGAACGGTCAACTTCTCCTGATGGAACCTCTTTTACTTATTGTTTCAATCACTAGAATACGCTACAGTAATTCTGGAAATGTAGAAGCATAAACAGAAATACCAATTGAATTTCAAAGCTACTAGCAAACAAAACAGTGTGCCTATTAAATTAATACCCATCTCTATTGATAGAAGTGACTGGTATAACTTAATAATTTGTTTGCTACAACGCGTTTGTGTAATTTTTTAAATAGTCAAAAGCCAAACAGTGCACAATTCTTTTTTACACATCTAGTTCACATTTCTCCTTCTGAGCAAGACTAGAGATTCATCACTTGTTTCAGTGTCTATTTAAACTCTGTATTTGTAACATATCTGCCTAAACTCAAAATAATTATTTACTATTTATTTGATATTTTCCTCAATAGAAGTAGATATGTTTACCTATAGACCGGTTCACACTTTTCCTAAGTCTTTAGAGCCGTATTAGATGTTTATCCATTGTTTTCTTTCAATAGTTAAGTTCCAGGTTTCTTCTAAAGTATATTTCAACTCTGTTCTTCTAATATCTCCGCCTAAACTCAGAAGGTTTATTTACTATATATTTGCTATTTTTCATCAGTCGAGTAGATATGTTTGCTTGTAGCCCGGTTCACAATCCTTCAGGTCTTTTGAACAATATTAGTGGTTTATTCATTATTCATTCAAGAGTATATTTCAACTCTATACTTCTGTCGACCCCGTCCAACTCTAAAATGTTTTGTTTACTATTTTTCTGTCTCAGTAGGAGTATATATGATTGTCGATCGCCTAGTTCACACTTCTTCCCGGTATTTTGAACAATATTAGAAGTTTAATAATTTATTCGTGTTTAGCCTTGGGTTCATTCTAATTCTATAATTCAGATAAAAGAAGTAGAACTTCATCACTTGTTTCCCGTTTATAACTGAGTTTCAGGTTTTTCTGATTTTTTAAAATTCTCTCACACACCTATTTTATACACACACACACACACATATATATATATATATATATATATATATATACAAAAACAAACCTAAATTTAAAATGGATAACGTTAAAAATTGTACCAAACTCGCTAGCCAAGTGTACAAATTAAAAACTGAATAATAGAAAATACCCTTATATATTTTGGAGTATAGTAAAAATAGTCAAACCATACAACGGTGGTAATGTCTGTAGATTGTACCAAGAGAATAAGTTAGCCGTTATGTTGTTTCCAGAAAAAAATACTGAATGAAAGATAAATATGATGTTCATATGTAACAACAACTAAAAAACATATTAGATTCACGCAAACATGGGTGAAAGTGTTTTAAGATAATTAAGTAACTTCTTAATTTTAAAACTTTTCGGTTTTTTAAAAATCCCTGTCTGTACGTTTGAAAAGCGAAAAATCAGTCATCATATATGGCATAAAATAACTAATTTCCAAATGAAAAACATTCAAAAGTTCTATGATATAAAAGTATCAAAAGATTTATAATGCAACCGAGTACTAGTCTAATTTAATTATGACCAAAAACTAACTAATTTTATATATATATATATATATAGTACTGTGCAAAATTAGCAAAAGTATTGGGACAAGAACTATTTTATGTTTTATGAGGCATCAAAATAAAGTTTCATGACGGGTGATTTTCCAGAAAACCTCACTGAAATTCAAATACAGGGTGAAGAGCTTAGTAAATTGTTAATAATTATTGATTATTTAAAACTAGGTGTAAAAGAAATGTATTAAAAAGAAGTCATATTTAATTTTTTTATTTTCTATTAAACAAGTTATTTTGATACTACTCATTATTCTATTTTCCTTGGATATGACTGACTTTTTTTCTTATTGCCCCCTCTCGGATTAATAAATCTAATGTTACTTTTCAAGACACACTTTGGGAACAAATACAAGCTGCTGGCAGGAGATACCGTTAGATACATTGAAGAAGCTTGTGATGTCAATGCCTGACAGAATGAAGGCTGTGATCAAAGCAAAAGACTATTACACTAAACATTAAATTTATTTTGTAACAAGTATTTTTTCTTGTTAAAGCATTTGTTGAGTAAATCAAATAAAATTACTTTAATTAAATTGTTTATTTTCTGTCAATATGCCTCATAAAAAAGATAAAATAGTTCTTATCCTAACACTTTTGCACAGTACTATATATATATATATATATATATATATATATATATATATATATATATATATTTAGTATATCGAGGCAGCAAGTAATTTTCTAGACATATGCTATTAAATATAAGAGACAATGAATGTCTATTATGTTTAATCATGAGCCGTTCTAAACGTCGTATTTTCGCTTTAATTTCAGTTGAATATAAAGACAAAAATTCTCCAACATTTGGATAATTATTTATTGGTTTTCTTCTAAGCTTTCGGCTCACATGAGCCATCTTCAGAGAGGTAGTTTAAACTGAAATATTATAAAATCCATCACCGACGATTTTATTTTGTGTTGACATAAAACTCCGCTTGGCAACGGCAATAGTTACCAAAAATAATAAACGCAGTTCTTAAGTTTGCGATGCGGTTTTATGACGTCACACCGCGGGATAGCGCGAAATGACAACAAAAACCATCTAGTCAAATGCAATGTAATATGTTATTTCCTGTTTTATTAATTCCTGTTTGGCTGTGTGCATTTGACGTTTTATGAGGTTCCATTGCAATTTCTTAGCGGTGGGATCATTTAATGCTGCGGCATCATGTAACTTAAATTTAGTATATCGAGGCAGCAAGTAATTTTCTAGACATATGCTATTAAATATAAGAGACAATGAATGTCTATTATGTTTAATCATGAGCCGTTCTAAACGTCGTATTTTTGCTTTAATTTCAGTTGAAAATAAAGACAAAAATTCTCCAACATTTGGATAATTATTTATATATATATATATATATATATATATATATATATATATATATATATATATATAAGCGTTTCACCCCGAGCAAGACATGTCACTGCCACTACTGCACAGGGGGCTATATAGAGTGGAGAAAGGATGATTAAATATAGGAAATGTCAGAGGGTGGGTGATAGGCTGGTAGGGATACCGAGAATGGTTAAATATAGGAAATATCAAAGAGTGGGTGATAGGCGGGTAAGGATACCGAGAATGAGGGTTCGGTAGATGAAAGTGTTCTGAGAATAATTGGGAGTTAGGGTGATAGGAGGTGTCTATTGATCCTACATTTAAACACCTGGAGATTGTAGCTGTCGGGAAAGCAGACATCTGTAGGAAGGGAGTTCCACAGGCGGGAAGCGCGAGAAAAGAAGCTGTTGGGGTGTGTGTGTGTGTGTGTGTGTGTGTGTAAAGCCATCACATGTTGGTGGCAAATTGGTGTTGAGGCGCACTTCTCTTTCCTTTTCGATTAAACGGTGCTGTATTCCGTAAATAAAATAAAGAGAAAAACAGAGTTGTAAGAAAAATGTGAGTTAGTCAGTATGTAATGCAGTGTTGGAGAATGGAATTGCCGATATACCAGAAGAAGACACAACTAACACATAACTTAACAGAAATTTATAACATATGGAACAACTACCAATTTTATATAATTTACAGTCTGCAGAAAGACTAAAAATGTATCTTAGCTACGAACCAGTCTACTTTTATACTAAACTTAACATAGACTGACACTCGTTTAATCTTTTGAGGTTCAAAATCACTACAGTAGCAAATAGTAGTGTTGTGGGGTTTTCCCTTTTCTTAAAGATGGACTCGTCCAGAGTATATTTATACTACTGCTATCGAAGCATAGATGAGAGCGTAGCGCTTGTAGTTGAGAGTATGCCGCGTTTTCTCGCGGTAATTTCTTTCACACTGTCAGCGCTCTGCCTCCGGGCGGAGACCATTAACCCAGTCGTGGCTCCGCCGAAGGGTAGAGTCACGACTGGGCAAAATTAGACAGATATTTCTGGCTGGACTATATATCCCGGAGGACCCACGTTAAAAAAGTCCTTGTGCCGTATTTAGTCATAGTGGGTGGAGCGGGAGTAAATAAATACAGAATACCTCCAGTAGCTCTGTGCTCTACTCATCGAGAAGATTATTACGCCGTACTCGTCAGCTTCCGACGCGGACATACTCAATATACTACGGCTTCAAGTCCAGAGACTTGTACTTATATTTTTTTTACTAACCCGTATTCCTGGACTACTAATTTTCATTCAAGTCTGTATCCTTACGTTATTACACTTATTTTCTATCTCAGTTACTGGTCGTTGTTCATTTATTTGTGCGGACCCCATTCCCGGGATCCATAACAACTTGCCAACGAAGATGAGATAGGTACGTCGACCACAACAAGTAGTCAAGCAGAGTGATCACACTGATCCAAACTCTCACTGGGCGGAGAGTAATCCGCACGACGGTCCGCCGAAGGGTAGAGTTTCATCTGGGGTGGATAGACTAGAGCCCGACCCAGTCTTAAGCTTGGTCTACAGGATATTTTTAGCTGAGATTTAGGACTCGGAATATCCACTTTAATTGATCTTGTATCGTTTCCACCTTGGGGATCCGCCCTAATGAGATGGTGGTAAATACTCAGTAGCATATTGTACATGACTAGCTTATTAACATCTCAGGTGTCATTATTCAGATGGTTTGAATTTTTTTTATCAGTTTGTATAACCTCAGATACTTAAAATGAGTGGTAAGGTTCTCTTGAAAGGGCTGGGCGCTATGAACTCTCAAGGTAACAGTAATGTTCAGAGGAGTTAAATCGACCCTTTTGAGCCCGTTAAATTATGTAAAACTTTAAACACTGATAGGAACAAAGCATAGCGTTTTATTAACCTGTTCTGGAAAAATGTGCGATATAAAAGTAAATCTTATAATTGTGTTCTAATATTCAGCGTCTCTCCTAAATCTGCACACAATGGCAACAATGTATATTTTGAAGAAATGAAAATTTCAACAACACTTTATTAAATTGAAATATTAACAAATAACACCTCCAAAATGATTTGTAATGCAAACGTTTATGTGCTTTGCATGATTTACGTAAATTCGATGCAATAACTCCACATAGCTGTCAATTTTAGCATATTCACTTTTTATGCGTTTAATCAAGTGTGTTGCAGTTTTTCTTTTGACAAAACCATGTTTAATCTGTGGAAGTAAAATATATAGATAAATAGATTTCCTATATGCACAGATTTTAGGAATACCCTAGATTATTATAATAATTATAAACAGATATATTAATTAATTTAATGACTAAAGTTTTATCTTTAATAATTTTATATCAATCTTTTTTTAAAAATCATATCACCCCAAGCAAGGCGGTAACGCCACTGATGCGCAGGGGGCTACGTAAGAGTAAAAAGATTGGAAAAGAGAAAGCCGGAAACCACATCCTAAACAGGGAACAAGGGATGAGCCTCTTCACCTGTTCAACAGACGTGGGTGGAGTGTGAACCGGGCGATAGTTTAGTCTATCTACTCCAATTGAAGAAAAAAAACAGAAAAGAGTAAAAAGATTGGAAAAGAGAAAGCCGGAAACCACATCCTAAACAGGGAACAAGGGATGATCCTCTTTACCTGTTCAATATTTCAGAATTTAACTTAAGACATTGCGTTGTTTACACTGTTTGGACTATTGTTCTCGTCTTTATTGCAATGTTTCTGACGATGTACGCTCTGGCCTTCTTCAGGTGATAGGAATTTTGAACCGAATCCTTTATTTCAATGGTATTTGCGCGTAAGTGAATGCAATGAATTCAGCTGGAATTCGAACTCGGCTCCCCGATTTCTCGTTCCGAGCCGATATCTACTTCACCACAACGCACATCCGCCTTGTGATTACGTTGTCTTATAACTGATAATGTTTACTATTAAATTTAGGAAAATTTATACATGTAAACTGTAATCTAATATGAAGATTGCATACTCCAAAATGGAAATTCTGGATTTTATATCTGCCATTTTGACTAATGAGCTTATTTCTATAATTTCTTATATTTCTTAGAAATGCAAATATTTAATCGTCGGAGCTTGTCTTCCGTACCACTTGCAGTATCCCATCGTAGGTTGTATCTTTACGTGTATATTGTATTTGCTTGGATTCTGTAACAGTTAATATTATTTAGCGCGCTTCAGGTTAGGTTTACTGATCTCGGATTAAATCCAATACTGATCTTATTTCATTTAATCTGCATCTGTAGTTCAGACCATCTACATGTGATCTGTATATTTCTTGCGTATCTGTTGCATTTGAAAAAGCGCATACTAGATTGGCAACTAGGTCCCACCTTTTTGCCGTCAAAATCGAAAAAAGTAAATTTCACTTCTACTCTATAGTTTCTTTTCTCGCACTTTCCGCCCGTATACTTGCTTCCCTGATAGCTACAATCTCCAAACATTTAAGTGCAACTTCAAGTGCCATCTTCTGTCCCCTTGACTCCCATCATTCTCTTATCCTTTCTTCGACATCCCCTGTATCTTGTTCTTTTCGATCTCCCCTCGCTGTAAACCCTGCGCATTACTGGTAGTACTGCCTTGCTTGGGTTGAAACGATCATTAAAAAAAAAAAAATGGAAGCGTTATCATATGGCTAGAATGTACATTTTTCGACTGTGAACGGTTCAGAACATAAGCATGGGCAATTTGCCAGTAAAGTCATTTCTTGATGACATCGGTTCAGTGAGGCCATTCCAGCATGCATCACCTTTGAAAAGCGTCTATCCACCTTACTACGAGTTTAAGCCTTATAAGTGAAATTGGACAGACGGATCAGTTTAGACGCCGTCGATGTTTGTATTAGCCGAGGGTTTCAAATTGCTGATCGCGCCAGTTTAAGCGCTCTACCCCAGACGCTGTACAAAAACTCAGCTCAGATAGGTTCTGTGAGTGTTAAATAAGCACAAAGGTGTCCATAATTGGTCGGCCGCTCATTGTATTATACAGAAAACATCAATTATTCTATTATTCTTCCTTTGAATTTTGACAGAATAGCAAGTAAGCAAAAATTGTGGTACATTGCCCGTTTAAATCTTTAGAGAGTGAATGATTTCAAAGCAAATGAAATTGAAGCCATTTGGTATTCAGGTAATTTCAGATATCACAGCTTGCTGTACAAGTTAGATTTTAATCTTGGAAAAAGATCTCTCTAAAAGCAGAAATGACACTGAATTAAAAAAAAGTGAGCCTCTTACTAGTGTTCTAAACAGGTTGAAACACCCGTGTGAAAGTTCATGATTCACTCTCGGTAAAGACGACTCATTAATTACAAATTAAAAATTCGTAGCTCATTAAATCGTCAACCAAAATGACTTTGACACTGTTTGGCATCCGCGTGTGCCAAATGAAATCAATAAACTACGCTTGAGTGCTTGCTTAATTATATAGGACTATTTACAATTCTATTAGACTTACACGAGTCGGCCCATACCGTCAGAACTGGTGGCCGATGTGAAATGAATATATTCTTACGTCTTTAGCGTTTACAAATAGAAGTTTGTAAATATATTTTTCCAGCAGTTTATAGAATCGATTTTTTCTCTTACAGCATCGCAAAGAAATCGAATAGTACATCATAACAGTCACACCTGGTGTCGCCAATTCCAGGCTAATAAACATTTTACAACAAAATATTAAATATATTAGAGACAAAATATACGGATATATGGAGCCTAAAATATCGATATTGATTAAGCACGATTCCAACATTATATATATATATATATATATATATATATATAATTAGTTTTGGGTTATAATTAAATTAGATCAGTGGTCGGTTGTATTAAAAAGTACTCAGTACATTAGTACATTTATATTGTAAAGCTTCTAAATATTTTTATTTGTTAGGAGTTATTTTTTCAATATATATATATATATATATATATATATATATATATATATATATATAAACACCTAATGAGCCAGACGCTGGCTTTCCCAGACGATCCGTTTAGGTGAAACCGAGGTAGGTTCGTCTGGCTCATTATGTGTTTATTTATTTCCATCTACCTCTGTATTGAGCGATTTCTGTTAGTTGATTACTCGTACCGGGTTTTTTTCTTTGAGCTTCGTGCTGATCTCGGTCCGTAATCTTTTGACTGACATTCATGTACTAAGCTCTTTCTTTTTTTATAACCATTTTTCCTACTTTCGATAGTTTTTGAAGAAAATTTTTTGACACAAGTATATTTTTTACAATCTCACTTATATATATATATATATATATATATATATATATATATATATATATATATATTGCATTAATGATTATAACTTTTATGTTAGAGGAAATAACGAAGATAAAATATAAAAAGAAAACCGGTTTCGCTCCCGCTTATCAAAGTTTTTATTGAGAGAACTTAAAGTAAAATGTAACAGTTGTGAAAAATGAAATGGTCCATGACGGGAATGTGGAATGAATTGCTAGAGACTGATACAGCAAGACCCAACAAACACTCTTGATGCTTACACAACGATGGTCTGCAAGACCTGATGTAAACAGACTTCAGCACCTTTAAATGCAAAAGTGAATGTGAATTAGATAACACGGAAAACCAATTCGCATCAAAATTCATGGCACTCCTTCCATTCTTTAAAAGATGTTCACTGATTGAGGGACCGTACGTATTATGGACGAGTTCATTTTGTTGCCAGGTATAGTTCTTAATTTTTAGTGGAACCTGCTGTTTCATTCTACTGTCAAGATTTTGAGTTGTTCTGCCTATGTAACTGGCATCGCAACCACAATTATATTCGTAAATTACATAATTTTTTGATGGGGGCAGAACATTCTTACGACTTGAGGCTAAAACAGGTTTAGTATCAAACACAACACACATTTTGGCAGAAAAATAACATTTCTACACATCAGAAGAAATTTGCCTAGTTAGGTATTCACCCTTCTATCCAATCCACGGAAGTCTTAAATACACCGGGTATTTAGAAATAACTACTGGCGTATTTTTTTTGAATTCACCGATCTTATTTTTTCAATATATATATATATATATATATATATATATATATATATAAACACCTAATGAGCCAGACGCTGGCTTTCCCAGACGATCCGTTTAGGTGAAACCGAGGTAGGTTCGTCTGGCTCATTAGGTGTTTATTTATTTCCATCTACCGCCGATAACCTAATTGACCTCAGTAGGTGGTTACACACTATCGCACAAAGTTCTCTTTATAAAATTATTTCACTTTCACTTTTATATATATATATATATATATATAATATTTTTATTATAAGTGTTCATAATAAAACTTTTTATATCTTTACACTAAAGCTTTCATTTTTCAAAACAACGAATTGTACGATGGTTGGTAACTAGTAATATAAATGATTTTTTGGGAAATAAAAAAATCGTTATTTTTTGTCCAACTGTTATGGGGTGCATAAAGTCAGAATTAAAAATATACTTGTGGGTATGTCTAGATAAAACAATTCAATCTCAGAACTACACTAAAAATAAAAGTAACGTCAGAAGGTAGATGTGGGTTAGTTATCTTCACATGACACGATAAACCGGCGGTTAAGTTTGTCATTCTTGACAATTGTCGAGAATATTGCAATGATAAACTTGGCTCTGTCCCTTGTCGCTTTCAATATTTTTCTCTTGGTATCTCTAAGCCCCACTCCGCCATATTTTTGCGCAAATCTAATAAGTACGCCTGACGCTACTTTCCCCTGTCTCTTCTTGTCTTTATCCGACCTGTGAGTATTAAGTTCTCAAGGCCCTCCCTCCTCATTACGTGTCCCAGGAACCTCATTTGACTCTTCTTGATATTTAGTATGAGATTTCTTCTCGTTAGCATCCTTTCCAACACCACATCATTGCACACGTGCTCTGACCATGGTATCCTCAGCATCCTTCTGTAAAACCACATTTCTGCTGTCTCAAGCCTCTCCTTCATCCTTGATGAGATCGTCCAGCATTCACTCCTATATAGAAGGACAGATATCACATAGTAATCCAGCACCATTTCCCCACCCAAAACACACACATACACCACTAACACGCAGGTACAGATATGTGTGTGTGTGTGTGTGTGGGTGTGGACTCATTATTCCGATTTCCACGTCTAGAAGGCAAACCTGATTGAGGACGCCGGGCGTTGCTTTGTAACCCTCGCTGTCTTTTATCAACATTTTCTTTTTTTCAACCTTCATTTACATATGTTACAAAATGGAACTAAGCACAATCAGCTATTGGAAGATGAAAAAGATTTTTTGGATTTTGACGTCATTCCGTCATTTCGTTGTTCGTCTAAATACTTGAATTTACTTTGTTTCTGTTTACTCTTGAAAACACTATAACAAATTCAATATTTTTTATCCATAATGTTGAATGTGTTAAAATTATTCAAAGTTTTAACAAGAAAAATCTGACGATGATGCTAAAATTTGTCGGCAAACATTGTTGATTTATTTAAGATGTATTGATCAATTATGACATGTCCCTGAAGTTAGATTTGTAGTTAGATAAATCGTATTTATTTTCAACTTTTCTCGTTGAACTTTTCATCTGTATTGCATATGATTCATTAATATACTTAATAAGGCTACAATAACATTTGTATTTTATATAAATACAACCTTATAAATATTGAGATGTCATAAATTGAGTGTGACACCATATCATAGTAGGGGAGTGACTTGCATTATCATATTAATAGGAGGTACTTGAATAGAAGCCTCATTAAAGACTACTGACAAGTGACAGCAATTAAGCTTTTTATAGATAGATAGATAGATAGATAGATAGATAGATAGATAGATAGATAGATAGATAGATAGATATAAAGAAACGGGAATAGATAAATAGACAGATTAGAGTGATACATAAAGAAACAGATTTAAATACAGATGTACAGACAGTTGAATATAGAGTGTGAGATAGATAAAGAGAAGCCGCTCTTCAAATATTATTTCCATTTATTTTCTATATGAAAATGGAGCTATTAGATGAAGAAAAGAAAAAGCAAAATGATGATGATGATCATGAGAATAATAATAATAATAATAATAATAATAATAATGTAGGATTTTAGTTAATGCCTAATAACTGCCATGCGCATGAACCTTTAAGGTCAGAAACAACAACTCAACTAGTGGACAGCAACCACACACACACACACACACACACACACACACACATATATATATATATATATATATTCAGTCGATAGAGAATTGTGGGGAGAAGTAAATTTCATAATAAACAGTAACTACTTAATTACGGGTATATGCTACGTTCTTTGGTTAATGAATTGAACGCAAGTTGGTTCGGCTATCAAATTGAACGCTTTCGGTTACTGGGGTTTGTTTACATCCTATGAATAACCTGTAATAGAATCTAACTTTCCCTTGCCGTACGCCGATAGCACAGCGGTAGCATGGCTGTCTGAGGTAAAATCAGTCGTATTTTGATCGCCGCTTGAGGCAGGCGGCAAATCAAGCTACATTGAGGAGCTGTGATACAGAGAAAGAGACTTGTCTGCAGATGATTATATATATATATATATATATATATATATATATATATGTATATATATATATAGAGAGAGAGAGTGAGAGAGATAGTGTGTGTGTAAGAGAGAGAGAGAGAGAGAGAGAGAAGCTCCCTTGGGAAGGATTAACGAGGAGAGTGAAAAAACATAGGAAAGAGAGAGAAACAGAGAGTGGTGGATTATTTATAACGTCGCTTGATTTAGGCAAACTGGTTTTATTTTAGGACGATGTTGAATACTAAATCTGAAATATTCACTTGTGATAATCTAGTAAACCACCTTACTTATCATTAAATTATGCAATCGTCTTTTAGGTACGAGCGATTACAGATACCAAAACTATGTGTTTCGAATGATATAGAAGAAATCTCAAAAAAAGGTGCGATTCAAACAGGAAATTTCACGCCTAACGTGATCCTTATAAGGAATCGCTTCTTGTCATTTGCTATTAGTGCGCTGATAACAGCTCACCCATCAAATTAAACACTCTTGCAGATATGCAAAAAAGAGAGCGTATAAGTGCTTTTATCTTTCGTTTGATTCGTAGGTGTCTCTGGGTGAAATTATTGATTATTTTCTAAACTGCAGGTGCTAAGATTGTATATTATTTGATGTCTTTTACTAAATGCAATCGACGTAGAAAAGATTGTGCTTGTATTGAAATTGATAAGCAAATTACGTAAAGATCAAAAGAAAGTTTAAGGAAGTTAGCGGCAGAAGTGGAAAGTGGGTGTTGTTATTTTTCTACAGGCCTGAATTGAAAGGAACCGAGGTAAAAGAAATGTTTAGACCTTTCGAAAATCAATAAAGAGTGGAAAACAATAACAACATGCGAGACGTGCATCATATAGAGGAGTGTGCAATGCTGGCTTTTCAGTGACGTAAACAGAAGACGAAAGTTTGATGTATGAATGCAAAATCGGGCCCGCTGTTTTGTTTTCGGATTAAAAACATCAATAAAATGTTAAATGAATCGATACAGATGAATAGTTTAAAACAAATTGAAATAGGCAGATATGAACAGATTTAGATAGATAGATAGATAGATAGATAGATAGATAGATAGATAGATAGATAGATGTGATCAAACTGATGGCTCTCGATAGATAGATAGATATGAACAGACACACACACATATATATATATATATAGACAGATAGATATGAATAGACTAATATATATACACATATATATATATATATAGACAGATAGATATGAATAGACTATATATATATATATATATATATATATATATATATATAGATAGATAGATAGATAGATAGATAGATAATGAACAGACTAAAATAGATAGATATGAACAGACTGATATATATATATATATATATATATCACTCAATCTTATTCAGTTCATTTCAGTTCTGTTCTTCTATCTATCTATAGATAGATAGATAGATAGATAAGGAACTGAATAAGATAGATACATATGAACAGACTGATATATATATTGTTAGATATATAATGAACAGTCTGAGATAGATAGATAGATAGATAGATAGATAGATAGATAGATAGATAATGAACAAACTGATATATATATCTTTAGAAAATTTTTTCAAAACTAGGTGTTAAAACGCTCTGTATTATTACCTCCTTTCATGAAGGAATGAAAGTGTTGTATCGTGAAATGAAGAGATACACAGAGAAATATAAATGAACTACTTTATTAACAGAGTGGTACAACCAAGATGTATATACAATATGTACAGTCTCTCGCAGTAATAGGTGTTACTTAGCGAAGTCCGTGATAATGACAATCCCCGTGCTAAGCGCACATTGTTATATTTACATCGGGGCGACCGGATGTCACATGGTACGAGCCACGACTCAACAGAAAGCTTTTGTAAGATCAGGAAATAACCAATCGGAAGCCTTTTTTTGTCTCCAACGGCACGAAGCCAGGCAGCATTCTTGTTCCTCTTCTCTTTGCATTTTCCTTTTCTGCTATGCTTGAAAAAGCATTTCTCTTACTTAAAAAAAGGAATCAATGTTGCATTCAGAACAATTGGAGGTCTCATCAGCAACGTTTTAGAGCACAATAAACAAACTTGGTTTGCAGCTGGTTCACGATCTTCTCTTTGCCGATGATACCGCTCGAATAACACACAGTCTAGAAGACATAAAGACTATGCTTGATGAATTCTCTGAAACGTGTGAACTCATTCTCAGCATAAAGAAGACTAAGCTAATGTTCCAGTCAATACCAGGCAATACATCTCTCTCATATCCTTCCGCCTTCATTGATGGTAAAGTATTAAAACGAGTTGATGCGTTCATCATTAAAACATGTTGATGCGTTTAGCATTAAAGCATGTTGATGCGTTTAGCATTAAAGCATGTTGATGCGTTCAGCATTAAAACATGTTGATGCGTTTAGCATTAAAGCATGTTGATGCGTTCAGTATTAAAGCATGTTGATGCGTTCAGTATTAAAGCATGTTGATGCGTTCAGCATTAAAACATGTTGATGCGTTTAGCATTAAAGCATGTTGATGCGTTCAGCATTAAAACATGTTGATGCGTTCAGCATTAAAGCATCTTGATGCGTTCAGCATGAAAACATGTTGATGCGTTCAGCATTAAAACATGTTGATGCGTTCAGCATTAAAACATGTGGATGTTTTCACCTATCTTGGATCAACAGATTCTTCTCATGGAAAAATGGACGAAAACATCCAGTTTAGAACAGCCAAAACCAGAACACCATTCAGTCATCTTGAACATAGGTTATGGAACACCAAAGACGTGCCTCTGAAGGTAAAGGTTGGCATATACAGATCAGAAGTCTCAGCACTTCTCTGTGGCGTTGAGACTTAGACCCTAAACCGCAAGCACGTAAACCAAATTGACGCCTTGCACATGCGCTCTCTTCGTGCCATATCTATCTAATCTAAACTTATTCATAAATGAAACTTTGTCTGTGTGTGTGTGTGTGTGTGTGTGTGTGTGTGTGTGTGTGTGTCCGTTACCTATAGACTCCGAAACGGCTGAACCGATTTTCTTGAAAATTTACACAGTTGTACTATAAGCGTCTGTGAGTGTTTTGAGCTAGGTTTCGTGTCGAAAATCGATAATCGAAAAAATCGGGTTATAGATGGAGTGGTCCGATTTTAATCAAATTTGATACACTCATAGACAAAGACAGAAGAAACGATATTCAGAAGTTTCAAGGTTGCCGTTCTTACAATAGTGTAGAAAATCGATAATATATAAGGCAAGATGTTTGTGTGTGTGTCTGTTTATCTGCCTGTATGTCTGTATTTTTTTCAACTCTTTTATTTTAGTTTTTGCTTCGGGTTTGGCTCTAAGTAGGTATAATTGTAGTTCTTAGTCTCAGCCATGATACCATTTACTCAGAGGACGTATTTAGCCTTCAAAATTCAGTTTACGACAAAAAATCTTATTTGATATCGATACCAGGATATCAAAATTTGACTTACATCCATTCAAATTTCTTTCAGTCTACGGTTTCACTTTAACTGGAAACAACTATTGCTTTTCAGTCTTTCGTGACAACGTCCAAAGAGTCTGAGCTCCAGGACCATGGATTAGTTTTAAAGCTTTCATTACTCCCGAGCAACGCCGGGCTATATTGCTAGTGCGATATAAAATGGGATGACAGGGTCAAGAATAGTGCAATACTGTAAAATGTAAGAACTTCGCAAGCACTGAAACGATTCTAGCAATTTTGTCAGAATGGATCAGCATAGGTTTTAAAAATGGTGCTGTATGGACAACCACCAAACTCTAAGCGTTCAGTTGGACGCCCACTCTTATGGATTAGTTTTAAAGCTTTCATTACACCCAAACTACTGCCAGTATATATATATATATATATATATGAACAGACATAGATAGATAGATAGATAGATAGATAGATAGATAGATAGATAGATATGCAAGTAAGTTGCTAGATAAATAAATATGAACAAAGATAGATAACCCGATACATAAGACAATCTGTAGATGCCTCGAACTGAAAATAATCAATGGACACTTTGAAAAAGATTTCGTGCACAGTTGAAGGATTAACGTTCAGTGATTGTCCGGATCAACGTCTTTTCCCTCTTCCGGATGAGCGTAACCTACGTGTATGTGTTCTTTTGGCTTTTCTTTTAATTCTTCTTACGACTCTTTGCACTAGTCAACAGCTATAAGTAGTTGCATCTTATGCATCTAAGAAGATTACAAACCTTTTTTTTTTTGCCGCCTAATGCAACCTCAACGGAACCATGGGCGTTAGATGCTGAAGTGATAATGCGAGATAAATTCAGACACTATAGCTGTTTGTCACACATACACACAAGACACCCACATCCACAGTATATATATATATATATATATATATATATATATATATATATTAGTCATCCATATATATATATATATATATATAAGGAAAAAGAGAGAAGTTTGTTACTTTACTGAGTAGTTTTATGCCGACGTCAAAGTTTCGTGAAGGCCCCATTGCGATGTCTCAATTCTTCAGGGTTTTATTTTTTTGTCTTCAAAGTCGGCAAAATAATGTTCAGTTAAGCGGCAAACTTCTCTATATTAATTATGTTAACCTTCTATTGCTATATAAATATCGATCATTTTTTACAAAAACCTGCTTGCCGAATTGTTTTTATACCAGTAAACCACTGAAAAATATATCTATATATAAACTTCACACTATATATATAATTATATGGTTATATATCAATTTTACATTGCGACATGGAAATGTCTATGTTTCGAGATAGGTTCTCATCATCAGGCAATGTTGGTGTGGTTAGGCAGATGATTTACATTTAAATGACAAATTCTTTTGGTTTGCTGTGAATGTATGTGGGTGTTTTTTGTGTGGCTAATCAGAATGATGGATTCATTTTGGGGTTTGACCCCGAAGAATTCCCCGTTCTAGCCAAATTTTTCTCTTTTTTTTCCTTTTTTCCTTGACCCAATACTTCTCTTGTCTGTTATCCTTCCTTATGTTTTACCTCCCATTAATCTGATCTTATCATTTTCCCTTCAGTTTTATTACATTTGATGTGATATTCCTTTTTTAGTAGTGCCAATATATATATATATATATATATATATATATATATATATAATTGCCAATATATATATATATATATATATAATTGTTTCACCCCCAAGCAAGGCAGTGCAGTCACTGACGCGCAGAGTGCTACCTGAAATGAGAGCAAAAAGAAAGAGGAACAAGATACAGGGGTGTCGGAAAATAGATAAGGGTGTCCCCCTCTGCATGAATTTACTCGAGCTACTAGGCTAGCAACTAGGTATCACACATTTACTGTGAAATCAATCAAATATAACCACAACTCCTACTCTACCGACTTCTTTTCTCGCAATTTCCCCTTGTGGAATTCCCTTCCGTATACACGCTTCCCCTGCAGCTCCAAGAATTTAAATGTAAATGCCATCTCCTATCTCTATGACTTGCATTCTTTCCCTCATGTTCTTTTCTCCATCCACTCTACTCTCATCACATCAGTTTTCTCATCATTCACGTAGCCAGTTTCTGACACCCCCTATCACTTGTTCCTCTTTCTCATCACTCACTGGCTATGTAACTCCTGGCACACCAGTGGCAGTAAACTGCTTTGCTTGTGGTAAAATGATTATAAAAAAAAGATGGGAAGACTGGTATGAAGGCGGTTATGTGAGAGTAAAGAAAAGAGGAAGAACAAGAAACAGGGGGGGTGTCGGGGAAAGGATTAGAGAAAGATGGGAATCTAGGCGATAAAATATATATTTTTACATAATTAGCTCATTTAGATCAGTATAATGCTGTCATAAACTTCATTTATTTTTTTAAATTTAATTTATTTCATAATTTAACTTATTCTAAATTATTTTAGGACATTTCCACTCTTATCAGCAATATAAATTGAGATTAATTATATTTTCAAATATATATATATATATATATATATCTGTGTGTGTGTGTGTGTTTGTGTCAGATTAAATTAAAATTTACTGCCTAAACACACACACACACACACACACACACACACACACACACACACACACACACATATATATATATATATATATATATATATATATTACGCTCTCACATCCTGATTGAGCACTCTGGAAGAATGGTAGACTTTGAAAAAACAGTAGCTACTCTGGCATGTACGCATCGCTCATTCCGTGATGAATTACAGCACTCTGGTTATTGGGCGTGTATAATGATAATGTATACTCTAAAAAGTCTGCCTTCTTCTACCGAACGCCCATTGCCCAGAGGAAGAATCGCCGACTGACGCCAGTTCGTTGGGGTTTCAATCTTGGGTTAAAAGCAGTCGGAGTCTAACCGTCCTGATGAGCTGTGATACAGCGAAACACTTCTGTCTGTGGATGACTATATATATATATATATATATATATATATATATATATATGTATATTAATTAATGCATATCATTAATTAATTTCTATTATTTGTACATAGTTGGATATTTATTTATACTGATTTAAATATCACTTGAGTGTTGATACTTACTTGAATTTATTTCTAATTTAATTTAAATTTATTTCAATTTTAATTTTCCTATAATAGTTGTTTTTATTTTCATGAGTTAAATTAATTCTATATTTGTTTATTTATATTATATATTTTGACATTTTAAATTAAATTTTTCGTTTTTCTCTTTTTATTCCTGAGGTAAATTTTAACGTAAATTATTTTAATCTCAACAGTACTCAGGCCCTCTTTTAGTTTGAAACTGGAAAAAAATTGGGAAAAATATTTAGTAAAGCCGAACAAAGCTCGTCATTTTTATTTTTTTAATGTATCTATTTTCCTCCCACCATCCTCCTGGTCAGCGTTTCGTCCTGTCTGCCAATCTAACAGACTGTTACCCTCCTCTTTCTTCTTTTCCCCGTCCCACTTTTCTTCTTGTTTCCTTTTTTTCTTTTCTTCTTGTTTTTCTTTCTGTTCGATACGCTTTTCTTTCCTCTTTCCTTTTCGCACACCAGCTTTAAGTTTTTTTTACTTACACAAACAGTCAGTTATTGCCATGCGTGGTATATGCTTCTTTTTTTTTTTTAATCATTTCACCCCAAGCAAGGCGGAAACGCCACTGATGTGCAGGGGGTTACATAAATGTAAAAAGATTAATTAGAAAAAAGTGAGGAGTACAAACTAATTAGAAAGGAACAATAGAAAGCTGAGAAAGCAGGTGCGATGACAGATACATAGGTGGAGAGAAAGGGAAGGTTATACAGGGGTGGGGAGAGAGCTAGAGTCCAGTGGTTAGTAGATGAGTATTGACTTTGCATTTAAATTTCTGGAGGTTGTAGCCGTCAGGAAAGCAAGAATACGGGAGCGAGTTCCACAGGCGGGAAGTGCGAGAGAAGAAACTGCAGGAGTAGAATTGTCGTCTGTATTTGGCTAACCTGACTGTGAATGGGTGGGACCCAGTTGCCAGTCTGGTTGCAAGAGTAAACACCTGTTGAGGAGGAATCAGTGACTTAAGTTCGTCTGAGCAGAAGCCATGAAAGTATTTATAGAACAGACATAGGGAGGCCACATTTCGACGATGGGGAAGTGGCTGCAGTCGAGCCGCCAAATCAGTACCTATCACATTCTAACTGGACAAAAGTTATTACTGCAGTCAGTCAGTTAAGTGCCATACGTGATACACGCTTGGGCGATCATGTCCCGTAAGAGACATGATTGACTGGGCAGAAGATTATCCCGCAGTAGGTTGCCATTGCTTTCTGCGGTAGACTGGTTGCCGACCAAGGCTATAGAACCCAATCTCTCCTGTTATTTAACCCATAACTGGAAGGAATAGACGAATTAATACCTTTCCCAAGGGTATTTGCGCCTAAGTGAAGGCAATGAATTCAGCTGGAATTCGAACTCGGCTCCCCGATTTCTCGTTCCGAGCCGATATCCAATGCACCACAAAAGGTTGCCATTACTTTCTGCGGTAGACTGGTTGCACCATAACCCACAACCGAACATTATATACAACTCAAAAAACAGGAAAAAAAAAGAACAAAACAAGACAAAAAACAACCTACTTCTTGCAAAAATAAAACACATTTTAAAATGATATCAGATTTTTGTAGCATTTGACCCAAATGAGACACTGTATAAATGTAGATATTAACTGACATCGCCATATAGGTAGGACACTGCAGAAAATAATGTTTAATGTAGGATTTAATAGGCGTACATATAGGCTAAAGAAAAAGTAAGGTTCTTCTGGGCAAAGAAGATGTGTTGGGAAAACCACAGTGCCACCTTTAAACTGATGGTGAGATGTTGCCGGGAGAAGCAGCAATTCCGGAGAACCCAATCTGTCCTACTATTTAACTCATAGTTGGTGGGAGAAGTGACGAATTGAAACCTTTCTTAAAGGTATTTTCACGTATGCGAATGCAGTTGTTCAACGCACGCACGCACACACACACACACATACACACACAAGATTTTGAATTTTACAAAATATTAAAAATAGCCGATGAAGCGAATTCGGTTCGCTAAAATGGCCATACGATTATGTAATTTTGAATGTTTTATATGTAAAAATATAAATTAGGTCTATAAATAAACTTTCATTACATTAACCCCTCAAGCTAGATCAATTTCGAAATTTAATTTTCAATAATAAAAAGTAATAAAAAGTTCTTTGAGATTTTATCATCAAGCTGCTTCCTTTTGTATATATATATATATATATATATATATATATATATATATACAAAAATCTAAAGTGAAACCGCGGTAGATTTTGGCTCACTTTAGATTTTTGTGTGTCTTTGCTCTACTTCGTATATTTTCTTTTGTACTTTGTATCGAGCACTTTTTTCTTGTGGTTAGTTCCGTTTGGGTTTTTTTTCTTTGCTGCGGAGTATTGAATGTTTTGTTCTTGTTCCGCGGGTTTCTTTTTTTTTTTCTAAAAAATATTAATAAAAAAATTATAACCGTTTTAGATGATGTGTTGAGTTTACCTTTATGCTCCGGATAATATCCATTGAGTTCGCTATATGGATTTATCACGAAATACTTTATAACAAATAAATCTATATACGAACTTGGGCATCATTTATTTATTTATTTATTTATTTATCTATCTATCTATCTATCTATCTATCTATATATCTATCTATCTTAGTCTGTTCATTATCTATTTATTTATCAATTTATCTTAGTCAGTTCATGATCTAGCTATCTATCTATCTATCTAGCTATCTTAGCCTGTTCATTATCTATCTATCTATCTATCTATCTATCTATCTATCTATCTATCTATCTACCTTAGTCTATTCATTATCTATCTATCTATCTTAGTCTGTTCATTATCTATCTTTCTATTTATCTATCTATCTATCTATCTATCTATCTATCTATCTATCTATCTATCTATCTATCTATCTATCTCAGTCTATTCATTATCTATCTATCTATCTATCTAGCTGTCTATCTATCTATCTATCTATCTATATATATATCTATCTATCTATCTTAGTCTGTTCATTATCTATCTATCTATTTTAGTCTGTTCATTATCCATCTATCAATCTATCTTAGTCTGTTCATTATCTATCTATCTATCTTAGTCTGTTCATTATCTATCTATCTATCTATCTATCTATCTATCTATCTATCTATCTATCTTAGTCTGTTCATTATCTATCTATCTATCTTAGTCTGTTCATTATCTATCTATCTATCTTAGTCTGTTCATTATCTATCTATCTATCTTAGTCTGTTCATTATCTATTTATTTATCAATCTATCTTAGTCTGTTTATGATCTATCTATCTATCTATCTATCTATCTATCTATCTATCTATCTATCTATCTATCTTAGTCTGTTCATTATCTATCTATCTATTTTAGTCTGTTCATTATCCATCTATGTGTCTATCTATCTTTGTCTGTTCATTATCTATCTATCTATCTTAGTCTGTTCATTATCCATCTATCTATCTATCTATCTATCTATCTATCTATCTATCTATCTATTTATCTATCTATCTTAGTCTGTTCATTATCTATCTATCTATCTTAGTCTGTTCATTATCTATCTATCTATCTATCTTAGTCTGTTCATTATCTATCTATCTA